>OX456525.1:140378262-140768262 GCA_949748255.1 Eustalomyia histrio
ATATATATATATATATATATATATATATATATGTATACATATATTATATATCATACATACATATATTATACATATATATATATAAATATATATGTATATGAACTAAGGTATATAATAATGGTATTAATAACTTTTACTCTACGTTCATTAAGTCTTATCATCAGATGTTCACATAATTCATGTGCATATTGTGTATCAATTTTGCCCTCTATTAAAGTTACTGAATTCTTTGAAAGCTCCTTTATTGCCACTTCCAACGGCTTAGTAGTCATAAAAAAACTGGTTAACCGAACAAACAAGACCGGTTTTCGGTTTTGTGTTCGAATTTACAAAATATTCGAAACCGATCCGTTTAAAAAAAGAAACCGGTTGACCGGTTTTTAAATACTCTATTTTTGGAATATGGGTTTAATTTTTTTTAATATTTTTTCTTTTCAATTTTTCTTAAATTATCTTTAAAAAGTAAATCGTAAAGATTGTCAGGTATACAAGTACTTACGAACGGATGCTCCAGATGTATGTGAAGAAATTCCTCCAGAAATAGAAGTAAAACAACTAAAGAATAATCAAGAATTTGAGGTAGAAGGAGGAAAAGTTAAAATTGTTCACACGCCTGGCCACACTACCGATCATGTGGTATTAACTACCCCAGAAGGAACACTATTTAGCGGAGATTGTATATTAGGTAATATACACAAATATATGATTGGCCTGAAATATTAATTCTCTTATTCTAGGAGAAGGTACAGCTGTATTTGAAGATTTATATGACTATATGAAAAGTTTAGATAAGATTTTAAATCTGAAACCCTGTGTTATCTATCCGGGTCATGGTAACATTATTGAAGATCCTTTGGAAAAAATCAAGTATTATATTAAACATCGTAGTCAACGTGAAAAACAAATTTTGGATTTCTTTGTTCAAAGGCCACAAAAGAAATGGCAGGCCATGGATATAGTTAAGGTTGTATACAAAGAAACTCCAGAACAATTATGGCCGGCGGCCGCATATAATGTTAGCCATCATTTGGCTAAATTGCAGAAGGAAGGCAAATTACAACATTTTAAAGAGAATCATGAGGATGTTTTTATGTTCCAAACATCGAGCAAAATTTAAACAAATTTTGCTATCAGAAAATTATTTTGAAAATTGTTTATTTTTGTTTTTAGAAATATGTGAATAATTTTTTTTGTTTAATGGGGGCTATAACTATCATAAAGGAATTCTACGGTCAAAAAGGATATAATACATACAAAGAGAATAAAAAAAAGATTAATTTACTTTTGAAAGATTATTTTCAGAATGTATTTTATTAAAAACAAAAATTTATTAACTTTTTCCTGCGCCTCTGATGATTTAAGTTTTTAAATTTATTGAGAGAAAAAATAGATCATAAATTTTTGTCAGTTTTGATTGTTAAAACTGGTGACGTAAAGCAAACGGGTAAGCTACTCAAAAGCATATAATTCTGTAATAATATATTAGTTAAATATAAAGTAACTCTTTTATCCGTTTTCATTTTCTAAAAAAATTTCTTTCATTTTCCTTAACAAAACAAACTTTATTCACTAAAAATTTAAAACATCTAACGACTTATTCTTCTGGTTCAAACGTAATAGTTTCATCTTTAAAATTATGTACACTATCAAACCATATATCATCTGGCCCTTCTGTAATTTTTTCAAACATTGTAGGGAATGGTGGTGCGGTACTTGGTTTACGCAATGGCAATATGGTATCATAAATATATACTAAATTATTTGTTGAGCCGGGTATAGCACTGCCATTAACCCACATAACATTATATTTAGTATTAATGCGCCATATACGTAGACCCTTAGCAATACGCCATCTATTGCCCATATGACCAGGCAGTTTTGTACCAGGCCATACACGACCTTTTTCGCCACCAGCACCAATATTACCAGGACGACGATGTGTTTTAGTGACACCATGAGAAGCAGGCATACCTTTGAAACCATGACGTTTTACCACACCTTGGAAGCCATGATCGACACTAGAAAAAGAGTAAAATTCTTTTTGCAAAATTTGTTCGAAAATCTTTTACATTTTATTTTACTTACGTTTTTCCTCTAACGTCAATATAATCACCCACTCTATAGTGGCTTACATCCAAAGGTGTTCCAGCTGGTATGGCCGCTGAAGGTGAAACTAAAAATCGAACTAAATGTTTTTTGGGCATTAAACCCGAATCTTTGAATAAACCACAATACTCTTTGGTTAATATCGATGGGTCGCAACTTTCGGCACCTACTAGCAAACAACCATAATTACTCAACCTTGCTATTTTAGGAATTTGGGCTGGTTTATATTCCTCAGGAGGTATATATTTGACGACATGATTATCAACAATTTGTAATAAGGTGGTACGTATTCTTTCACCATTTTTAAGCCATAAGGGATATTGGCCAATTTTGCGTGCTATGACACCACTACGGCGAGCTTTTTCTGTCCACGGTTGTAACTCTAATTCTTGAGTCTTTACCAATTGTTCTTGTAGGGATTGGTCATACGAGGAAACACCTTTTACTAAAGCAGGAGGACCATACTTATCGTGGACAATTTCTTGAACAAATGATTTGTTTTCGGGTGTCACTAAATTATCACGCATCTGCAATGGAAGAGAACATTTTACATATTGTTCAATTTAAAAGTTCAAATAAATTTACCTTGCGTTCTTTTCTCAAAAACCATGTTGGATTACGTAAATGTGGCCGGCTTAGCTGACCCTTTTGACGCACTTGTATAATAGCCACCGGGTTAAGCCTAAAAAAGATGTTACCAACAAAATTGAGGTTAGATAATTTAAGATATTTGAGAAACCTCTATAGTAAATCTTACCTTAATTTATTAAAATCTAGTATCAATGTTCGTAACATGTTTGTGTTTTTTTTTTCAATTAATAAATATACAAAAAATCTTATTAGTTTCCAATAAAAAACCACAGACAAAATAAGAAGGTAAAAACAAATGTCAGAAACCTGCGCCGAGCAAATTTAGTCGGCGGCAACTGATATATTTTTTAATTTACTGAAGGGTTAAGTAAAATTTGGAGTTCGCATTGAACGGTTGATAAATTAAATAAATTATTTCGAATTATAAAAAAATTTAACTCCTTTCTAGAGAGTTAATTAATTTGATTTTTTAAATTTAAATATTTCAATTAAATTAATTTTTAAAACATTCCTGCAGTTGAAAGAATTCATGTGATTTTAAAAAGAATAACTCTGGACTCTGGATAAAAATATTTATTTTTTTAAATCAATTGCTTAACCCTTTGAGACCCGAACTCACAATTGGTAGCTTTAATGTTTCTTCAGAAAAATGCAAATATTTTCAAAACAAGCTGGTTAATTTGCATAAACCTTAGAATATTAGATTATTAATAAAATTATCTTTTACATTTCTTTAATTGAATAAAATTATAATTGGCCTTCAAGGTCTTTGTATTGATTTTAAATAAATAATAATTTTAACACTACCAGAACATTAGATAGGCTAATTTTGTAGATCCCAATAAAACTACTAAAAATTTCTACCCAGGATAATTAAACCAAAATTAATGATTTTATAAATCAATATGTAATTTATATTAAATTAATAAGTCAATTATCACCTAGAGCCTATGCAGCTTGTGCTCTTTTATATTTGAATTTTAGATTTTTTAATTAATTTATAGATCTAATAAAGTATAATATATTTTTTTCAGATATAAATTACTATTTATTTTACGAGATATTTTAGTGGCTGGGTCTCAAAGGGTTAACGATTAGTAACGGAATATTTCCCAAGGTAAAAAAATAAGGAAGATTTATTGAACTAGTTCGTTCATGCACAAAACAACTCTACAATTTTTAGTGACAGTGTTTATTAAAAAAATCTGTGCAATTTTACATATTTTTGCTAGGAATTTATACAAAAAAAGTAGCCTCTAATAATAAAATATTTGAGTAATAATAATTTTAGCAAGTAATTACTTTACCGGGTAAAGTAAAAATACCATGTAAATAAAATTTATCAATATTCCTGAGTAATTAATACAATTTTCTTTTGTACATTGTGATGGCAGGCATGAATAATTATTCAACTTTAATGTAAGAAAAAATTATCGAAAATACACATTTGTGTTATTAATACAATCATATATATATATATATCTAATTAAGGTATGCTTCCAATCAAAGGCGTTTGGATGCAGCTGAAGAGGATCAACCTGAGGCCGATATTAGATCAGTTAGACCACGTAATGCTTTTTCAGCTGACCCATCCAATTTAGCCCCCTTAAATATTCCCATACAAAGATCACCACAAATGCAGTAGGTGTTGTTACAAAAATTACATAAACTTGTTTTTAATTCTTAATATCTTATATTGCTGTCAAATAGATTTCAATTGAATGATGATCAATATCAGTCATATTTAAATAGTTTAACTGCTATGAATGATAGTAATCCAGAAGCTGGTTTGAAAAATGTCAATTCAGAAAGAGATTTATCTTTGCCTCTCGAAAAACATAGAACTTTGGAAAAATACTATGATAGTCAGGAGGATGGTAAGTTACAATGCAATCTGTTTATTTTTCCACTATGGTTTTACATTTCACACAATTGTATTTGTCCCCAACTATATTGCATGTAGAGGATCCTAAGAAGCAAATTATGAGTTCTTTTAAATATCCCGAAACAAAACGTATGTAGTTTTTTTTTAAAAGCTTTGGAAAATCCCTAAAATGACTAACAACTGCATGCTAATATAAAGAATTAAACATAAGAAAAAAAAATAATTGTATTTTAATGCATTTTAATTTTTCAACCAGTATTGATGGTGCTCTTCTAAAAACTAAACTTGGGTTTTGACGGTTTTGGTTTCAAGCTTTTAAACTATTTTTATTTAATTTTATGGCTTATCTGAGTTTATATTTTCTGCATTATCTATACAAAATTTTAGTTTATTATAACTATTTATAAATAATGTTTCCAATCATTTTCCAAATTGGTCAACCGGTTATTTGGGTCGTTTTATCAACAAAATTGGCGATTCATTGATCGTTCTATACAAATTATTGTTTTACTTTTGTTTTTAACAAAAAAAGCTGTCTAAAAAATTTGGTCAATACGACCCCACAGTTTATCTAGAATATTTCACAGCACTCTACAACTTTTTTTAAATGAAACATGCTTCAGAATCTGGTAGTTTTGATATGGATTTTTAAAATATGCGATTTTGAATTCTGTTTCAAAAGTTTTCCTTCACTTAGTAACATGTAAGTAAATTTGCAGCAATAAGTGTCAATCTGAATTGTAAATTCAAGCGCTTAAAAACAATTATATTCTGAGGAAAAAAATAGGATGTGATCATTTTTTAATGTAAAAACAACCAGTAGAATAATTTTTACGTTTAGGGAGTTCTTGCAATCGATTTTTAAAGAATTTAATTATAATTTAGTTAGTGTTTGTTTTTTCAAAGTTTTTATTGCCATTTTGTTAGCCAAATTTAGTACATATTCTCCTGTATTTTGTTTTATTATCCTACTACGCCCTCGCCACCAAAGTTAAAACGACCGGCTTAAGTTCTTTAATAAATCCAAATTTTTGAAAACAAAACTTGTAATTTGTTTTCTTTATTCTAACCTCCATGCATCATTAAATCTTTATAAAAAATTTATAGCTTTATAAAAATTGATAGCTTTAATTCCCTAAAGAAAATTAAGAGAAAAAGTTAATTCTTTAGGGTATTAAGGGAAATAGTTTATTCCTAAGGGAAATTGAATCAATTCAAGAGAAATTTATTCCATAGGAAATTAATTTCTTGACAAAAGTTGAAATAACTAGATTTGAATAAATTCTTCTGCAAATTATTTCTAAATTGTATGAAGGCATTAGAAAATGAATTAGTTCCTTCAAGGTAATCCGAAAATAATAAATCGAATCAAAAAAAAAGGAATTCCTTCAATTCTGTAAGTTTGGTTATTGAATTCGTATTGCGTTTTTTACTTAGTTACACAGGCAAAAATTTATTGTTTTTTGGGGGGGAGAAATCGTGCCTTATTTAATGCAGTCTCCTGTATTTTAAATCAAAAGTCATTTTGAGCAAATTTCCGGTGTGTTTAGTAGTTACACTTAATAGTTAGTCAACACAACCACATATCACGGATGACAAAACAATTAGAATTTTTGAAATCAGTCTTAACCGATAATAAAAATTTTGTATTTTTAATTTTAAAGGGGGTCACATACTTTTTTATTTCTTTTCCAAGGAACATTGAAAACCCTTTTTATAAAAAAAAAAAAATTTATATTCAAAAAGCTGCTATTTTCTTCAAGTGAAATTAGCAACTCGTCAGTTAGAAGGAATTTTTTATTTTAGTTTACTCCTAAAGTGTTTTATAATAAATTTTTCCTTAAACCAATATACATATACATAAATAAAAATAAGTTTTCATGAATATTTTTCTTTAATATTTTAAATAAAAATTTTTGTTATTCTTCTTATTTTCATTTACCTTAGAAATTTCAATACGCAAATATTTGGGCATTGGTGTACAATGGGTTAGTTTGGTAACCGAAAACTTACTCAGTCATCCGTTTGTTGTATTAAGGCGACAGTGTCAAGTGTATAATGCCTCCCAAAGGTAGTGAATACGAATAAATTTTTCACTTACAGTTTTAAAAGAAAATACATTTTTTTTATCTTTCCAGATATCATTTACATCCCTTTGCTTTAATACCCTCTATAGTTCATCTGCATCGTCGACAGGGTGTTACAACTTTATGGAAAGGTTTGGGTAGTTGTTTACTAGTAAGAGGCATGTCTCTGGCAGTGGATGATGTTTTATCCAAAATAACAACTTGGCCAAAGTAAGTTTAATTATATATTTAGGGCTTATATTCAATAGAGGTTATATGTATATATATATATGATTATCAAGAAAATAATGTTTTAATGGCAAACACACGCTTCAGCTGCAGAGCTGCTTTACTGAGCATAAATATTTTATCATTTAATAATTTTAAATCCATTTTCTAAATTTGTCTCAAAAAATAAATTATAACTAAAATTGTTCTACATAAATATAAAAAATTGGCTTTTAAAATAACACGTTTCTTAAAAAAATATAAAAATTATAAAAAGTCGTCTGAATACTTTGAATTCCCGAATTACAAAACGTGACAGTTCAAAAAATGTACAAATTATGGGTTGTTTTATTTTTTTTTCCTTTAAACACGAAACTTTTTTTGTTCTTTGTTTGTGCGAGTTAAGGCAAAACCATATTATTGCTGGCATCAATGAAACCGCTAAATTTTGGTACAAGATGAGGGCACCTACCACTGAAAAAGAAACAGTCCCTAGATTATAATTATATGCTTTTTAACTGCAAAATGCTAAGAAACACCTTCATGGTGCAACAAACTAAAAAAAAAACTTCATTCGCGGATTACACAAAAAACATGAAAATTGAACATTAACATATACCTGTAGGAATCAGCAGGCATTTTTGTTTTATAAATATTCTAAAAGATTAATTTAGTAAAATATTCTTAAAATGCGAATTAAATTTTTTTTGTTGCTATCCTAAACAATTGTGTATTTGTAGATATACCTTATTGAATATAAGCCCTCGATATATTTATTATAAATTGTTAATTTATAAATTATTAACTTTGTTTATTATTATCCTTAGGGAAGTGGATAGTCGTACGTCTTTAAAAAGATTTGGTCAACATGTGATTCTCAAAAGGTAAGAATGATAAATTGATTATGAAAAAAATAGTTTTTGTATTTTAATTTTTTTCTTTTATAGCATAAGCATAGCTTTAGTTATGCCATTTTATGCCGCTTCTTTAGTAGAAAGTGTACAAAGTGATATAGCTAGTGAAAAACCTGGACTATTTGATGTTTTTCGAGAGGGTAGTTTACGTTTGTTATACTGGAAATATCCCCAAAAAGGACGCATGTTACCTGTATGGGCTTTAATAGGTCCTACAGTATCTGTGGGTATAACAAAATATTTATTTGGGTAAGTTAGTTAATCAGTAAATTTTGATTAAATTCTTAAATAAACTTGTTTGAACAGCTTGATAATTAAGGGCATTTCTTCACGTATCATGCGTCGCCGCATACAACAGGCCCAGGAGCGCAAAGGTGCCAAATATAAAGATGATTCTTTGGAAAATCAAAATGTTGAAGTTTACTCCAATCTTATATCGATGTTAACTACAGAAGTTATTTTTTATCCCTTGGAAACTATATTACATCGCATACAGTTGCAGGGTACTCGAACCATTGTCGATAATTTAGATAATGGTTACGCTGTGGTACCTATACTAACCAATTATCAAGGAGCTTTAGACTGTTATCGTACCACTGTGGCTACGGAAGGTTTTTCGGGTCTTTATAAAGGTTTTGGTGCCATCATTTTACAATTTGCTGCTCATGTAGCAGTAATAAAGCTAACCAAATGGATTGTTACTCAAATAACAGAAGTCATCTCCAGTCGTCCACCCGCTAAAGTTGTTCAATATTATAATTTAGATCGTGGCATGAATTCAAATTCGACAACTATATCACCAAGTCTAAGTTCAGGCAGTGATATGGATGCGAAAAGTGTTGGCAATCGTTCAGTGGATTAAATCTATATGAAATTTATTGCTGTATAATGGCTTAAACTATTTGGTTTTTAATTATAAAAGATCGCTTTATTTCTTCCTCTCTCTCTCTTTATATATATATATATATAATTTGTATTAAAGGTACGTATAACTAACGAGCTGAGTTTTAGTAATTAATATTTGTTTTCTATATTATAATCGAAAAAAGATATTGAGTTATACTGTGATACTTCCGTTACCACAATAGAAAATCCCCGCCCTTTTTCTAAAGCTAAATATTAATACTGGTTTAAACAAAATATAGTTACAATTAAAAAAAACTTTATTTATTTTTATTTCTTTTAATAAAAATTGTATTTAAATGACACAAATTGTTTATACCTGCTAACTTATCACAAAATACCCAAAGCTTTACCAGATTGTTAACAATAAGTACCCCCAAAATGTTGCCAGTTTGAAACTTTTTGGGTGATATTAAAACAATGCTAGATGGCGCTGTATTATTACTTCGCACACATTTAAGCATATTTTTAGGCAAATCTAAATAACCTTTAAACCATACCTGGGACTAAAGCATTGATGCATTAGTATTTTCATATAAATGCATTTATTATGCATCATGTTTAATTTTTATTCGTAATGTACACACAAAAATAAATTAGATTTGATGAGTCTCGCTATCTTAATAATTATATTAAATTTTTCTCATTTTTTAATTACTTTAAAATAATAGAAAAAGTACTACTTTGAAACTTCAATGGCGATCTGCTGTAAATAAAACTTTTTTTCATAATGGCATATTTGTAGGGTTAAATTCGAACTCTTTTTTTTGTACATCTTAATTATAACATAGATACATAATAAATGGGGCACCGATGTTCATCTAAATAAATTATTAAGGTTAACTGGCAAGTAACGTTTATAAAATTATTTTGCGAATTGACAATTTGGCAAGAAAATGTCATCGATTTATCAATGCATATTTTTACATATTTTGCTAAAAATTCATGTTTTTAGGTTTAATTTAAACAATTTTTATCTTTTATTAAAAAATATAATTTATTAAATTTATATATTTTTTAATCACGAATACAGAATATACAAATTTTAAACCACTTTAAAAAAAAACTAATTTTATATTAAAAAAATATTGATAAAAAAATTAAAAATAAATGCATATTTTTCGATTTTTGTTTAAAATAAGCTTAAGATCTTTTTTTTTGAAAAAAAAAAAATTATAATTATTTATTTATCCCAATATTATCTTAAGGTCATTTTAAACAATAATATAAATAAAGAAGATCGAAGAAACCTAAACATTTTGTACACATAAAATACAATTATAAATACAAAAATTTTCTTGCCCAATAATATTCAAACTGTCAATTCTTTCATTTTAAATTAATATCAGTATACACTGTGCCATGTATATTTGCCTTGCCTACGCCTTATCGTTTATATATATTTCTACATGGATTTTTATTCTCTTATTTATAAAAATTTATTTTCATTTTATTCCATTACATACATATTTAAAAAAAAACAAAACTATTTTAACAGCTATGGAGGTTATTAGAATTGATTTATTTTTTACCCTTGCCTTTTCCCCTACGTTTATCACGTTTACTTTTGGCCACCAAAGAACGTTTATCTTTCTTTTCACGTGGATCCACCACCTTGTATTGACCCTTAACACCCGCAGGACGTCTAGCACGGCGACCAGTTTGATGTTTCTTGGCCACCACATAAGTAACTTCCTTCTTCTTCTCTTGAGCTTTTTTATAGATTTTCTTAATTTGTCTGGCCTTTTCTTGGGCTGTAGCATCGGCACTGTCCATAATCTTTTCAGCTTGTTTTTTAGCTTTTGTCAATCGTTTAACAGCACGTCTACGTTTACGAGCTTTAGCTTCCATAACTTTCTTAATGGGTCTAACATTAAGTTCTTGTACCTTACGTTGGTATTCTTCCTCAATTTCTTTAGGTACTGGTACGGGTTTCTTCATGTGTAGGTCTTCGTCTTGTACAAACCAAGAGGGTAGATTATCATCATTAAAAGCATAGCGATTCCAAGCACCATCAATTAAATCGCGTCGAGTCTTTTTACCTTTAATCAGCATGGCTCCCAAGGCCAATTCTTCCTCACTAAGACGTATTTTTTTCGCTTTATGTTCTTTGGACATATCACCAGAAGTTTTTTGGTCCTCATCCTCTTCTTCTGAAGAATCGCTGGAGGAGGAATCTGAAGAAGATTCTTCTTTGGCTTTGTCATGTCTTGCCCTACGTTTAGCTTTTTTACCCATTAATAGATTACTCTCACCAGCAGTATTTTGTGTTTGTCCCAATACTTCTACACCTTTACTTTTATATTCATTGGCTATAAGATCCAAATCAAAGTCTTCATCGTCTTCGCTATCGATTTTTTTTAGATTTTCCTTTTCATACCATAATTGTACTCTTTGCTGTCTTTTGGTATCTTTATCGCGGAAATCTCCAGATTTTATCAAGGGATGTTGATCTTTTTTCTTCTTTTGATTTTTATTTTTGCTTAGCTTTGATTCCTTTTCCAAATCTTCATCATCACTAAGACCCAAGCCATCTTTTTCCAAATCACTTTCACTGTCTTCATCTTCGGATACATCGGGTTCATCATCATTTTCATAGTTGGCATCATCGTCCATACGTTTATCATCTTTATCGTATCTGTAAATTGGAAGTGTTCAATTTTAGTTAGCTCAATAAACCATTAAGATACTACTTACTTTTTATATTTTGGCAGTTTGGGTATATCCGGTTTGTCGCCTTCTAAATCAAAATCTGGTGTTACATCCAGCATATTATCCAACTCTTCTTGTGTTTTAACCATTTTCAAGTCAAAAATTTCTTGATCTTGTTCTTCCTGAGGACCGGCATCACCCTTAATAACCATTTTCAAGTTCATTTTCTCCTGTAATTTAGCTTTTTCTTTTAAAGTCTTCTTGCGTTTACGTTTTAAGTCCTTTTGCTCTTCTTCAGCCAAAGTAGAGATTTGTTTTTGCAGCTCTTCATCTTCCATATCTTCAATTTCTTCTTGTGTCAGCGGGCGTGCTGGAGCGGTATCTTCTTCTTCAATAACTTCAGTTTCTTTATTTTCATCTTTAAAAAGTTCTTCTTTAATGGTTTTCCACCAAGACAATAAACCTTTAATATCTTTGCGACCTAGAACTTTAATATCCTTACAACATTCCAAGATTTCTGTTGTAGTTTTAGGATGTTTTGCAATTCTTTTATCATCTATGCGTATAGATGCAATGCCTTGTAAGGCAACTAAACCACTTTCGGCCTGCATAAATTCGGTGGCCGAAAGGTCATTTCTTAAGGCTATGTCTTGCTCGCTGTAACCCTCAGCTTTGATACGTTTTTGTTTTTCAGGATGTAATAAACTACCCTTTTTGGTACCCTCCAAATCAAGTTCTTCGAAAACGTATTTGGCATCCAATAACTTAGGATCAATACGATCGGGAGCCAAGAAACCTTGGCATACCACGAAAATTTCAGCAGATTCTTTACGTGAAGCACTAGGCTTAGTGGCATGCACTTTCTTAAACAATTGTTTCAATACCCACAGCAGGGCATTATAATCTTTGGATCGAAAAACCTTGGTAACGAACCATCCTCCACTTCTTAAAAATTCAGTTGCCAACTTTAATGATTTTAAAGTGAGACAAATTTGTTGGTAGCTATCATGTAACCAATTTCGACCAACATTTGGAGCACCATCATGCAGGACTACATCGGCCTTCCAAGTTTGGAGCTCCTTCGACAATGATTTCCTACATTTATCTGTGGTAATATCCTCCACCAAACTTATACAACCAGGAATAGCCCTGATAGGAAACAAATCTACACCTACGACTATACTCGATATGGGCATATTTTGTTTAGCCACCTGCATCCAACCACCAGGTGCTGCACACAAATCTATGCATACTTGTGATTGTTGCAAGAAACCAAATTTACGATTCAATTGTATCAATTTAAAAGCAGCACGGGAACGAAAACCTTCAAAATTTAATAATTTTTTTTTTTAGAAAATTCACAAAATTTGCCATAAATTTACATTCTTACCCGTTTCTTTGGCCAATTGATAAAACTTATCTTTACGGGCTTTTCCTACTTTGGATTTTTTACCCATTTTTAGAAATGATGTATTATTTACACGTTATTCTTGATAAATTTGATGAATTTATAAACAAAAATCTGTTAAATTTTAATAAAAATGCACTCTAATTGCTAGAAACAGTTGCACGTGTTTTTGTTGAAATTTACGTTTTTGCCCCTGTGGTTTTTACTATAAAATGTCAAACAACACATTGACAGTAAAGCTGTAAATGTATTGAGTACTCAATACGGCCTTTTTTCGAGTACTCTATTCTTTGGATTATAAACTGTGCGGCATAACAGATATTAATAATCTGTTTGTGCGGCAAGCTATAGATATTGGTCTATGGCATTAGCATATAAATTTAAAATAAGAGAACATTCAGTGTTAACTCTTAACGTACCATGTCAAATTTGTATAGGATTGAAATAAGCAAACGATAATAGCTAAACTAAATTGAAACATTATTGATCTATTAATATGCTTGGATTTTTACCACTAATTTTTAAATAAAATTGCTGTGTTTATGCGGCAAGGTGTTAATAGGTACATACACTATAAACTGGTAGCACTCATGCAAAAGAGGTTGGGAATAACGTCAATAATTATACGCATTTACTCTTAACGTGAACTAATGTCAAATTTACATGGGATTTTCGAAAAAAAAATAACAGCACAAATACAGCTAATATTATTAATTATTGGGTATTTTCTATTTTGTAGAAGTAGTATTAAAAAAGTATTTGTACAAATCATTTGTCTAAAAACATAGCGAGAATCATGAAATCTGTTTTGAAAAAAAAAAAAACATTACAGTGGTAACTCTGAAATTATTTTCATTGTCTTGTCATCGTTGCCAGAGGGATGATTTCAAATTACCCACAAATTAAGGCGACATAAGCCCAAAATTATGAAATAACTCATGACTTTTTTAATTCAGTGGTCGGCAGAAAGAGAGAATATGAATGTATTGGTGGTTTACACCGTAAGAAATTATTTTATCTTTCTAGGTAAACAA
The DNA here is from genome assembly GCA_949748255.1 of Eustalomyia histrio. Classification (NCBI taxonomy): domain Eukaryota; kingdom Metazoa; phylum Arthropoda; class Insecta; order Diptera; family Anthomyiidae; genus Eustalomyia; species Eustalomyia histrio. The sequence goes on from OX456525.1 coordinate 140,392,050, forward strand.
ATGAATAAATAAATTAATAATTGAATTAATCGATAAGAGAATATCCATATTCATTGAATTAAAAAAGTTCATGTTTTTGTTTTCTCTATTATAAAAAATGAAAATAATTCATAATGATAATAATAATTTTTTGATTGCATACAAAGCACTCTGCCTTATTTAATATATTTCAAGAAAACAAAAAAGAAATGTCTTCCCACTCAACGTTCCACATTATTTTAATTTAAAATATAAACGAAAAACAAAATAAATGCCTACAATAAAAAAAAAACAAATTTTTAGAGTGTACTTTATTACTTCAACAAAGCGACATATACTGGCTCTGTTGAAAGTTAACATACTACTGAATGAATTAATTGTATTTTTTGTGCTCTTAGCTGATTGTGTTCGGCCCCTGAGTGCTATTACTTTAATTACTTATTTTTAATATTGAACTCCAAGGCAGTTGTATCAGAGCTTCTAAAGAATCCAATCCTTTATTCGATTTCAACAAAAACACAAAAAACAAGCGAATTTTAGTTTAATTTTAAATGGTTTATTCGAAAAATGCTCAAAATCTAAAGGCACTTTTACAAGCAGAAATAAAAAACTACCAAAAATACCCCTTAATAGCTTTAATCATTAAATTTAAATGTGTCTTAAGAGATCCCTCAATGAAACTTAAAGAACTGTTACAGGTGAAAAAATTGCAATTCCATGAAAATTATTGAGTTCGGCAGATACTGTTCATTATTTATCAAAAGTTCCGCCACATTTTTGCATCTATCTACTGAACGGCCTAATCAGTAACCTTATTTTCAGAATATACAGTTTGCTATTAACAGGAATTTTAACTGACACAATTGTTGTTCTTTTTCCCATAAAATTTGATTTCCAGTTTGTTAAATTTAAACTGGATTTTCAGTAATCACGCCCTAAGTTATTTTTTTGTAAAATTTATACAATACCATTTGAAAGCACTACTACTTATTTCTATAAATAGACAGAAACAAACAAACAATCGACTGTTAAAATTAAATAAAATACAATTATTTTTACATATAATATATATATAGAATTTTATTAATTAATTTATATTAATTTGATAATTCTTTTTTTTTTAATATAAATCTTTTTTCTTTGATTTATAAAGCTGCTTATATATAAAAAACAAAATAAAAAAAGAAACTATTTACAAATATTTTTTTAGGACAGATAAAATTGGCATACATGTTAAAAAAAACTTACATATTTTATAAAAATAAAATTCATTCACTAAGATCAAATATTTATTACACGATTTTTTTTTGATGCGAGAGATAAACAGAGATATTAGAGATTTAACAAACTATAACATAATTCGTTTGTTTTTGAATATGCTTAATAACTAAATTAGATTTTAAGAACTTTTTTGGATTTATTTTTGTTTCAAAAATTAAAAATTTTACAATAAGTACCAAATCTCTGTAGTTTGTGTTATAAGAACTTGCAAAAGTAGAAAAAATACAAAAAAAAATTAATAATATAAAAGAAAAATTTATCTATTAATCTTCAATTTTTTTTAAGGCAATTTCAATAACAAAATTATTCATTTTGTTTTAAAAAAATGTTACTTAGATACAAAAATATTGTAGGGAGTTTATAAGAAAACCTTTGAAGAAAACAAAAAAAAAACAATTGAAGCAATTCAGCATAGGCCAAATTAGGGAAATAACTTATTAACCAATATTAAAAACAAAACCCTATTTATTAAAAGCTTCTGGAGGTATTTTGCACTCCTTATGTAATTTTTCAAATACAAAAGCAGCATGATTATAATCCCAATTAGTTTCTTCCAAACATCTAAAAAAAGAACAAAAAAAAAAATCAGAAAATGAATTGGGTGTACATTTAGTTTAAATTATTGAATACTTACTTTCTGCTCCATTCAATATTCATATTACTTTGTACACTCATTGCTTGCACCATTTGCATTTTAGTGGCATCATCTGGTTGTTGATGTGGTATAGCACTGGTGGCAGGTGGAGGCATTAATGCGGCAGCAGATGTCTAAAAAGGAAACTTAATATAAATGGAAATATTCTTTAGGTGAAAAAACTCGTTTATAATTACCGTAGGCTGCTGCATGTGCAAACGATTTTGCAGACTTCCACCTACTACAGTGGCTGGGGTATTTACGGCAGGACCAGCTGACGCCGCAGCTGTTGGTGGTTTTAGGAATGTTCGTGCCTGCATTACTGTAGCACTTGTTACAAATATCATTTCATTGCGTATACAAAAGCCACCGCCAGCGGGCACAATAACAAACTGTCGTTGGAAATAGCGTATATCACCGTTTGATGGAGTGTTTGCATCAAATTCTTTGAATAGGCCGGCCACAGTGAAGGCTATCAGTTTTGGCTGCAAGAAAAAACACACAAAAAAATTAAAAAAATGCTTGCGAATGACAAATTGATAAAAAATTTGTTTCTAAACTTTTTGTTTTTGTAAAATTTCTATTTCAACTTTAACAAAGTTGCGAAATAACGATTTTTTTAGTTATTTCGGCAACGGTATTTTAGAAAAAACGATTTGTTTTACTTATTTCGGTATCGGTATTTTCTATTATTTCGGTAACGGTATTTTAAGGATAACGATAGTCAGTTGTAAGGGTATTGAATCGATAACGGTATTTTAACGGTATTGCCTGCCAACCCTGCTATTTATACGTTGATTTTTTTTACTCTAAAACCAAATGTGAATGGATCAACAAGAAAAAGAATACATAACATATGAGTGCGAGAGAAATAATAAAAACACGCATCCAAAAAAAAAAAAAATCAACGTCTAAATTGGCTCTTAGTTAAATATGAAAATTCGTAATTTTTGGAGCAAAAATCGTCAAAACGTCATTTTCCGTGTTTAGTAGAGAAAAAATTTTCAAAATGTTGATAAATCGTCAAATCTGGCAGCTATGCTTGTGGAACCTGCTCTAATTTACATTGCTGTCAATATCAATACAATATGGTGTCATACGGGTTAAACTATTCCCATTTATATTAATATTGTTCCATCCGAAATGTTTGTCTTCATTATTAAAATTTTCAAACAGATTTTAAAAAATTTCTTAAATGAATCTTAAATTGTGTATTTATAAATAGAGAAAGTGCCAACAGTTTCCACCGTTTATGGCAAATTTAACAACTATTCCAACTTATTTGCAAACCTTCTTTTCACTTACAATTATTCCCAGTTATAAAGTACCACTCTTCTCCATTTTATGTCACAATTCAAAATTAAAAAAACTGAAAACTGAAAACAACTTGAAAATGTTCTTTGTCGAATTCTAAGCTATTTTAAATTGCTGCTAATTTAGTTATTAAAAATCAGTTTTAATTCTGAGGAGTTTTAGAAATTATTTGCATTCAAAAGTGTTTCTTTCTAAGAAAATGTGAAATAGTTTTACAAATTATTTCCATTTAAAAAGTATTTCTATCCACCCATCATCATTCAAAATTTTAAAATTGAAAATAACTTGAAAATTTTATTTGCCAAATTCCAGGCCATAGCTACTGATAACTGTTATCACTTCAAGAAAAACTGTTCTCAATCATATTTAATCGTAGAGAAAATTCAGTAACTATTCTAGCATTTTTTAAAATTGTTCCTCTGGAAATTTTGGCTATTGTTACTTAAAAATTCTTATTATGTTTTAGTTCTTTGAACATATTTTTGACAGCCGAACTGAATTTTAAAATTTAATTGATTTTTCTTATCGATTTTACTTACCGTAAACAAAGTCAAATCTACTGAAAAGGATTGAGGATCGTGTTGTGTTTTAGGCCATTCGGCTAATGTGGAAACAACGGCCAAACGTCCCACTTTTAAATGACGTATTTTGGATGCATCTTCATTGTTAATAATACGACGGAAATTACGATTAAATTTCCAAAATGAATGCAATCTATAAAAAATAAATTAAAAACAAAAATTTGAATTTCAGACAAATGGCTGCAGGTATTTCTTATTATTCTTTGTAGGAAAAGGCTTAACGATAAAATAAGTCACGTTTTATCCTTTTCCTATTTACATATTTTGGAATTGTAATGATTTTTTTTTCGCTTTTAAGAAAAATCTTACCTTCCTGCCTGACTTGCTGGCGGCACTGATATTGACATCATTGCTTGTTCATGATAAGCATCCAATAATGGCTGACGATTATCGGTATCGAATATCATAAAATATTGCTCCAAAAACTGGCGTATTATATCAGTACCGGAAGCATCACATAAAAATGAAGCTTGAGCTTTGGGTAAATGAGAAATATCATTGACATCGAATAATATTTGGGGTTCCAATTCTTCACCGTCCTAGTTTTTTTAAAATAATTTTTAATAAATGTATGTTCAAATAATTAATGCGCGTAACTTCAGGCTTAGATATCTTACTGTTTGGACTCAAATACCTATAGATATCTAAGCACTCGTATAGGTATCTATGGCCTGAAATAACGGCCTTTAATGAGGTTGCCAATTAAGCGGGGTTTACATTATACCACAAGTAATAGGATCTGTTAAAAAAACGATTCAGATAGCAAAAATCGTATGGTGTAAACTCATTTTATCTGATACGTACAGAAAATCCGATTAAAAAATGTTGACAGTCAGATTGATCTTTTCGTTTTTTTTTTAATATTTTATAAATTTTATGAGAATCAAATGGTATCAGTGTTGCATTTTCTTATGAATAAAAAAAAAACACAAACAAAACATTTGTGAAGTAAATTGGCGGTAAAAAAAACATTTGAGAAATAAGCAAAAACAGCTGTTTTCATCTGATTGCATAAGATTTGCATCAGAAGGTGTAAACCCAAAGCGGTTTACCAGAGATTTTTTTTGACAAGCGCATCATTTCATAGGATTTTTAATTTGAATTTTTTTAGGTAAAATCAGATGGAAAATCAGATAATGTAAACTCCGCTTTAGTGATATTTTTTTTTTTTTTATAATGAAGAAAAACTTACCAATTTCACTATTTTTGGAAATTTACGACGTACTTCACTGTAAATGAAACATGGAATGAAATTTTGATATCATATTACATGGATTGTTGTTAAATATTAAAAAAAACATGAAATATAAAATGGAAAAAAATATGAAAAGGTTAAAGTTTTGAAGTTTTTTAAAAGCTAAAAATATGAAAAGGTTAAAGTTTTGAAGTTTTTTAAAAGCTAAAAATAACTTAATAAAATATTATATAATATTTGTAAAATACATTCATTTTATAACTTGTCTTATTAACTTTTTCTATCTTGTCACTTATTATATATAATAACTGATAATAAAAATACCAAATAATTTAAACTATGTGTCGGCCCAGAATAACAATGTAATGTATTTTTCCCATACAAATTGACCATTAAAACGCGCCGAGCGTTGCAGTTGTAAAATCTTATTCTTATTCTCTTGTTTCTAATTCTCTTAACAGAGTTCAAGCATTTTCAAAGTTTTTTGTAAGCAAAAACCATATGATGAGTAAAATTAGTGTACGATATTCTATGGCTCCCATGTTCTCTTCGTATACCATCCATCCAACCATCTTAGTATGTTCGATTCTAAATTTCTATTTAAATAATTATTTAATTTTATTGTTTTTTTATCAAATTAAAATTAAAAAACCCCCAAAAAAAATATTGGGCGTTAATAAGGAAAGGAGACACTGGAGATAAAAGAATCTCTGCGGTGCTCTATACACTAAAATAAATATGACAGTTTGTGCAGTCACCGTTTTACGTTGTTATTTTGGGTGCGACTTCTCTTATACCACCAATCGTTGCATGTTACGTTCTTATTCTGAGCCGTCACTATTCTTTAAAAAAAAATTTACAAATTTTGTATGACAATTTTGTCCTTTTTTCTAGTCTACTTAAAGAGATACAATTTTTTCCAGTTTTGTCACATAATTTTAAGTTTAATTCTATGAAATATGACGGCATAAAAATACAATAAATTCATTATGTATATTTAAAATTTTTTTTTAAATTCCAAATTGTATTTGTAGACATTTTTGTCATGTTATAACTTAAAAATTTGAGTGTTTTAATATTAAATTTTTAAAATGAGTTTAAAATATTTTTTTAGTAGTCACATATGACAAAATTTTTGTTATACATTATTTTAACTAAAATACAAAAAGTTACAGATTTTCTTAAACATTATTTAGATATTAATTAAAAAAACTTATAAATTATAATGAGTATATTAATTAGAAGCTAACATTTTTAACAATTTATATAAAAAGTAACTTCAAAATCGGTTTAATTATGTAACCTTTTGTGAGGATTAAGTTCTTAGAAATGAAAACTGTTGGAAGCTGCCAACTATTGTTATTCTCATCTAAGAACTGCGACTTGTTTTCTTAAACAATACCAAATTATTAATTTAATTTTAAAAGAATTTTTAACAAAACTTTTTTAAGGCTTTTTTTGCATAAAAGCTTTTATGAAAAAGTTCTTGAAGAATCCTAGGTTACCCCTCTAGCCACTTGTTTTTTTTTCAATAAATTTAAAAAAAACAGAGTTGGTTTTTGTATAAAATTTACTATTGAAAAAGCTTATAATTTTTTTTTAACAAGCTTTTAAAAATAGCAAACTTGTTTTTTTTTTGTAATTAGAATTAGGCTAAAAAGGTTTTTTTTGTTATAATTCTATTTTTTTTTTTATTATTATTTTTGTATTTTTTTTTTACTTTTTTCTTTATTTTTTTTTTTCATGTTAATAAACATTTTAAATTCATTTTTTTTTTATTTACAGTATAAATTAATTTATGAACCTGTTTGTAGCTCTTTTTAGATTATTTTTAGTATTTTATAGAGAATTTAATAGTGTTTTAGTTGTTATTTATATTTATTTATAGTTTTATTAATTTATTTGTAATGCCTTTTACTCCCCTTCCATTGCCTTAAGATTTTTGGTGGTTTTTAAATCTCTTTAAAAAGAGAGTTTAATATTAACACCATCATATCTTAAGAACTCTCTCTCTCTCTCTCGCGCTCTCCCTCTCTCCAAAAAGACAAAACTTTTTATAGATTTATGTGTTACTTTTGCAAATTATTTTGTTATAAAACATTTTTTAAGCCTTAGCTGCTTTAAAAAAAGCAATTCAATGTCTTTGAATCATGAAACTGGCATAAAAAAGTGTAAAAACCCCTCAAGTAAAGAGATTTAAAACAACAAATATGCTCGTGACCACTGACATTGTATTTGTTAGCTTTTCGTTAAAAAGGCTTAAATTTTTGGCGTTTTGTTGGAAAATGTTTTTGTAGAATTATAGAAGATTTACTTACGTAAATCTTTATTTTTAGATTATCAAAATAATAAACAAAAAGCTGCAAATGGTTTGTTTTTAATTTTTTGCGAAAAAATGAATTTTACATAAACGAATTTTAAATGAATTTAAAAGTTTATTGCCATTTTTATTGTTTCTTTTTTTAAACTTTTTTTTATATTATTTTTTGTTCCTTTTTATCACATTTTTTATTATTTTTTTTTATATATTTTTCTAAGCAAACCTCTTTAGCCCGTTATGTAGCTTAAAAAACCAACTGCGTTTTGAATTTAATATTAAAAAAATGTATTTGCTTTCTAACTAATATTCAAAAAGATTTAAAATTTTTAAGGCTGAACACAAAAGTTGGAGCATTATCGGCACAATTTCTGTATTTTTAGAAAAATAAAATTTTAAATTTGATTTGGTTGTAATTTATTTGTAAGCAAAGTATTTTAATTTTACATTAACATTTTAAATCACTGGGATATCTAGATTTGGCCATATATTTTGAATTATTTTATTTTTAACAAACTCTATAGAAAATTTTAATTAAAAAATTATTTTGTTTCAACCTTGATTTTGATTTTCAATATTTTGAGTATTTTTAAAAATATAAATTAAAAATTTACTCCTTTTTTTTAAGTTTTATAAAAACTATACAAACATTTAAGAAAATCTGTAAAATGTCCTTAAATTTAAGCAAAATAAAAAAAAAATACATATAAATAAAAAAAATACATAACAATAATAAATATATAAGGTCGGCTAACTTATCTGAAAGTGACCTCAATTTAACACTATACTGAGTCATTTTAATACAAAATTTCACTCTTGGTTAAGGTAGAGAAAGTGATCTTTATTCTTAACCATGAGTAAAATTTTCATAAAAATATGTGTGGATAGTGTTAAATTGAGCATAGTTTTAGATAAGTTAGTCCACCTTATAAAAAAAAATTCGCTTAAGCCTCCTTTATGACACTAGATTTTATCTCAACTTTTTCTCGACTTTTTTTAGGTTTTTATTTAAGATTTTGTTTATTTAAAAGTTAAAAAGAAATAGAAAAAAAAAAATCAAATAAAAAAACCTTAAAAAAAAGTTAAGAAAAAATCAAGTGTCATACGTGCTTTAATAACTTCTGTCCTAAATAAATCAAATATGTCTTAAAATTGATTTAAACTGTCCCTGAAAATTTTATAAAATTATCAAAAGATGTCTAAATTGTTTTTTTTTTTTTTATAAAGAACCCATTCCTAAATCCTCGTTTACATCTGCATTCAAATCACTAAAATCGAGATTTCAGTAAAAATCTCGTATAAAAATTTAATATTTCTTGTAAAAATAAAATTTCACAAATTTCCGAGTTTTATAAGAATTCTCCTGAAAATACAACACTGCGTTTTATTTATTTTGTAAAATTTTTTCATGAAAAAGTGGCAACGCTGGTCAGCAGCTGGCAAAAAAATATAACCAAAAAATTTCATAAAATAATTATTAAAAACATAAAAAATTATTCAGCTTGAATATTTATTACCCAGAACATAAAAATAAATTTAAACCCAATAAAAATGTGTTATTGATCAGAAGAAGTATTGTGTGGTTCTAATTTTTACTTCCGGCGCAGGAAACAATGAAAAAATCTTTGCAAATTATATGTTTTTTTTTTCATCAAAATATTGAAAATTCTTGACTCAAATTTACTAGTTATAATTAGACTTATTTCTTTACATAAAAAAGTGATTTTTAAAAATATTTTTAATTTGAGGTTATTTTTTATGTTGTTAAATCGGTTGTCAACTCGAAATCACGCTAAGTGCAAATGTAAATGGTCGATTGGACTTCATCAATATTTCAATGTACTGTATTAAAATTCGGGATTGTTCTTGCAAAGCAAGAACTACTCCAATGATTAATGCTCTCTCTAAATCTATTTTTTAAAATTTTTTTATTTTTAACAAAAATTATGCGTCTTTTACTTTTTTGACAGCTGAATAAATGACAGATGAAAGATGTTGCCAATGTAAATTCGTGTTTCACGTTTTCAGTGTAAAAAGCCTATTAGTAGCTAACGGGACATTGTGAAATTGAGGCGCAGTCAGAGTAAAATTAGAACTAAACTTAAAACTCAAAATTTTTTTTTTAATTTTTTTCTTTAGGTGACAGATATTTTCTTTAAACTTCTTATATTCCCCGGTTACGCTCAATTTTGTTTGTTAAACATACAGTTTAAATAATATTCAACCTTAAGCTTAAAATTACTGTCACATTACACTTGTTATAAATCTGCGCCTGTATAAGGCTGATTGATTTTTAAATACATTTCTTTTTCACCAGTTCTTCTCCATACATACAGTTTTTGATCTTTCAAACTGCAACAAAAAGAACCTGATGATGAGAATATAGAAAGACAGATAAAATCTTTTCAATCTATCCATTTAAAAAACCACAAACTGTTTTCAGCAGAAATTCAAAAAATACAGGATTCCTAAATACTAAATTTTTAACAAATATTGATACCTGACATAAAGACCATGATCTTTATAACGTTGACGTAACGGATTATTTTTCAACACCAAATCAATGATGGGAACATTACGTAAAACCAGCAAGTGGGCCAATGAAGGTATCTGGAAAAGAAAGAAAACGAAAAAAGATAATTAATAACGTTTAAATGATTATTATATAATTCTATCAATGATTCTGTAAAAATCCAAAATGTATCACCCTATCGAAAGATGCTTTAACTTTTGCAAATATCGGCAACTCTCAGTTTTAATTCATAATATTTGCGAAGTAAACAGATACAGAACACACGTCGACAAGCCATGGAACGCTATCTTCCGTTAGATTGCAAAATTCAAGGGCTAGTCAAAAAGTCCGTGACTTTTTGAATGAAACTCAGGTTTTTGGATAAAAAATCATTTTCAATCTATACACTTTGTCCAATGTTTCTCCAATTCTTTTTATTCCATCCAATAAATAAGATTTGTCGAGGTTTGTTTGTGTGAAGTAAAATTTCCTAACGCTGAGCCATTTCTTCAAGTTTGGAAACAAGAAATAGTCACTCGGAGCTAAATCCGGAGAATAGGGCGAATGAGGGAGTAATTCGTAGCTTAGTTCATGGATTTTTGCCAAGGAAACTGTCATTTTCCATTTTCTCCTTAATCTTCAAAACAAATCACACGGTAGTATGCTAGCATTGGCTGTCAAACACAAACTAAATGACGCGCCTGGTTTAAATTTTGACAGGAGTCAACTGACAGATGCAGGGTTGCAATAGACGATTTTCTGTCCAAATTTGATATGAGCGACGAGACCCATTTTCATCTGAACGGAACACCGAGAACCCTCGTATCATTCACGAAGAGCCATTCCATCCACTCAAAGTAACTGCATGTGACTTAATTACGACGAAAGTGTCATCGGGCGTTACCCGCAGTCTTAACTGAAGATAAGTATGTAGACATATTTTGCAGCAAACGTCAAAATTATTATTAAATTTATTATTATTATTATTATTAAATTTATTATTATTATTAAATTTATTATTATTATTAAATTTATTATTATTATTAAATTTATTATTATTATTATTATTTAATTTTAATAAATAATAAGGAAAAATAAAAAAAAACTTTACATTTTATAGAAAAACCTTCTTCCTTGAAATTTTTTTAAATATGAGATCATAAATATGTGTTCTCATAGCCTTAACATAAGATCGGCAATAAGCAATGTTGCGCCGTTATTCTGCCAATGTATTTTACTTATTGCTAAGATATCTATCTTTAATCTAGAAGGAGAGTTATTTTTTGGGGACGTCGTGGGCAACACAATGGATTGAGACTGAAGAGCCTGTTGTTCCAACAGGACAACCCATTTTTATCTGTGTGCAATTGCGCATCGCGCGACAATAGAAATTTTGAAGGATGCGTTTCGGATAGCATAATGTCTCGGTTTGGCGACTTGCAGTAGCTAGCAGGAACGCCCAATTTAATTCCTTCGGACTTTGTTTTCTTTAGGTTTTTTTTTTCAAGTCACCGGTCTATATGAACAAGCCGCAGACTCTGAAACAGGGATGGAAAACATGGTACAATTGTACTTTTTTTGGTACATTTTTACCTTGGTTGGTACCGTGGTACTACCGCGGCTCATTTAGTACAATTTGAAATTTTTTAAAATTTTGAATTTATAACTTGATAAAAACCGGTATTTATTTATTCAGCTACTATAGTAAAAAATAAAGTCAGTTTTAAGTTGAACCGGCTCTAAATTGGTGTCACATTAAATGTACCAAATGTGTCCATACACATTGTACTAAAATACTCGGAAGAGACAACATTGAACAGCTGATTTTAAATTACCTCTCAAAACAAAAAAATAAGAAAAAAGTGTATTATTGCTAAAAAGCTATTAAATGCCTTTAAATTTTTTAATACAAATCCTGAAAAGTTTAACTTGCCCTCCAAGGGAGGCGGGCAACCAGAAAAAAAAGGTGTGACATAAAAGTTTGAGTAAAATTATGCAAAGTTTTGTGGGACTTATACGACTGCATAAAATTAACGATAAATTTTGTTTCACTCGGTCAAATTAATTTTTTTTAAATCTTTTTAGTGTCTAAGCAAATCTGACTCGATACGATAAAATTGTTAAAAAAAAGCGTAAAAAATTTTAGTACCATGAGGATCGAAAAAGTACAATTTGTTTGTGTGGTTGGTACAATAACAGAAAACATATTTTCCATCCCTGCTCTGAAAGCTCTAAAAGAGAATATCTCACAAGAGTGCAAGAACTCATAGCCACATACGCTCCATTACGCTGGAAAATGCGCTTAAAAGAGCCCAAATGAACAATGCCGGCATCCACTTGACCGATATAATATTCATAAATTAATTAATAAAACTTAATGATTTCTGATAAATATTTAAAAATAATTAAATAATGTCATTTCATTTTAAAGATATAGCAAAACAACATCTGTTGAATGTTTTTAGATCACCCTGTAGAATAACTACTAAATTTAAAAATTAAAAACTTACATTATTATTTCCCAAATATAATATCTTTAAATGTGGTAATCTTTGTTCAACATATTTGAAACTTTCCATAGATGCGATATTATTTTCATTTAAATTTAAAGCCTCCAAATCGGGTATATTTTTCTCTATTATCTCCAAAACTGCCGACATAACGGGCGTACGAAAAAGACCCACAAACATATTGCGAAAATCGGCATCAGCATGAAATTTTGTCAAATCCAAAGCCTTAGTATGAGCATTATATCTCTTAGCCATAGCCAATTTCATTTTTTCCTTAAATTCTTCATCAACAGAGACTATGGGGCAACTGGCACGAACTCTTATGAATAAACGATAACCATCGGGCATTTGAACGCATCGTTCAATTTGTTGTAAACGTTGAGCTATGGCATAGTCATCGACAAAAAATACTACACAATTTTTTTCTGTGCGCCAGTAGTGGGGTATAAAAATATCTGGAGAAATAGCAGCGAGTATAGCACGTATAACGTCATCTTTAGAATAACGTTGGCCAGATTGAATCTGCAATAATAAAAAAAAAAAAAATACCGTATAAAATTAACCACAATTACGTTAAAATCTTGAAAAAAATGTGTTTTATTTGTATTTTATTACAATACTTATTTAAAAGAAACCAGCTTTTCTTTTTATAAATAATGGTGAATAATATTGTATTTTTTTATCGTTATTGTATCATAAAAGGTTGGTTATTTTGTACGTTACTGATAATAATGTTAATAAATCAATTTAAAAAAAAAAACACACACTTGTTTAGAAGAGCCTAGGTACGCAGAGACGCAAATACAATTTATTGTATTTTATAGCAAACAAAATTAAACATGAAATTTGTACAAATTTATTAAATAATAAAAACCTAGAAAAGTGTTGAAAGTGTTTTCTAAAAATGTTAAATATTAAATCCTGTTGCTGTTGTTTAAAATCTACCACAGATACTGAAATAGAAATGAATACAAATTCCAATATTCTTAAAACGGGTCATTTAAATGAAACTTTTGAAGCGTTTGAACCATCCACACAATTTGTGCGTTATTTTTTTTTTATTTAACTATTTTTATTCAAAGAAAATTAATTTTATTTGTACATTTATTTTAGCCAAATTCTTCATTTGTTATCGATAAGCCCCCTAAAGTATTATCGAAAAGTCTTAGTTTCTTGGATATGGAAGATAAAATTTCAAAAATTGATTTGAATTTAAATATATTCGAAAATGAACGTTTTGCCGATATGTCGAAACAAATACATCGAAACTATTGTGAAAGTGAATTTAATATATAATTAAGTTATTGATTTTTAAGTTATAAAATTTAATAAAATAATTTAATCTGTCTATTTTATACGTTATTGGTTTAATAAAATATCTAAAGTATTTAAAGGAAAATAACACATACATTTCTTAAGTGGTTTTATAATTGCAAACATATTAAGGTTATTCATATTAGAAATTTAAGTCTTGTAAACACCGATAAACACTTTGGAATAATTTTAATAAAATCTGACAATTTCTTCCCAACAACCACAATCAAGTGTAAAATTTTGGTCTTGCAAAAGTGTAACTTTTATAGCCTTTTTCCACTGAGCTACAACTTACATCGTTCATCAATTTGCAAAGATGTTAACATCTTCCCATAAGAATTATACAGGCTAAAAATTCTACATCTGCAAAAGATGATCCTTTCTCATTTAGTTCCATCTTACATCTTTCGTTATTTTAAGTGTCATCACTTAAAAAAAAATGGCAAAAAAATCGATTTTCTTTGTGCCATCACTAGCAAACTGACATTGCAGAAAATAAACAAAAAAAAATTATTCAACAAAGGAAAATGAGCGGCAGATGTAAGAATTTCATACTTATGTCTACCAAAAATTCTTTTTCATCATCATCTTCTTCTAGAATGGCCTTTAATATTTCAATGTACTGCATTAAAATTCGGGTTTGTTCTTGCAAAGCAACAACTACTTCAATCGTTAATGCTTTCTCTAAATCCTTTATTTATTTTTAACAAAAATTGTGCGTCTTTTTCTTTAATTTTTTTGACAGCTGAATAAATAACAGATGAAAGATGTTGCCAATATAAATACTTGTTTCACATTTTCAGCATCTTCCATGCGTTCCACAAAGATGTTGTTCAGTGTAAAAAAGCTTATTTATAGTGTAGCAATTATTTAGCAAAATTAAAAGGCATACAAAAAAAATATATATAAAAAGTACTAAAAGTTTGAAAAACGTACTAAAATTTGCAACACTATATATTTGACAAAAGAGCATGTTTTCTTATAATTAGTGCTGCATTTACATTTCAATGAAAATATCGCACAGAAATCTTGACCGTTTACACTAGCATTTAGCGAGATTTTACACCAAATTTGCACTGCAATCTCAATTTTAGTCGAAATCTAGTGATTTGAAGGCAAATAGTCGATTTTCAAGAATAATTATATTTAAAGAAGAAAAATAAAAATAAATCGGATAATTTCTATTTCTTTTTTTTTTTAAATGGGCACTCATTTCAAGTGCAATGGAATTTCCAATATCGCATTTTTGCAAGAGTAAAATTTTTTAAGTGAATACTAGGGTATTCAATTAACTGAGTTTTCATTTTAATCGATTAATAGTTCAAATAATTATTTGGTTTTTTTTTCATAACCGGTTAATATAATACAATGTTAAAATTAATTTTAAAAAAAATATAATAAAATCATTTCATATAACAAAGTAAACAAAAATTAGTCCAGTAACACTTTAAAAATTAATATGCATACAAATTGTATTAAGATCTTGTTGTTTTGTAAACATTCTTAGTTTTTCTGTCCTCTCTATCACATATTGAAATTTTATCCAAATCGGAATAAACCACACCGCAGGCCTTCTCTCTATGTTTTACATATTATAAAATTAAGCCTGGATTAGTCAGACGTACGTTTACGCCTATAATAATAAATAAGTTAAATGTTAACTTCAAATAATTCTATACACTTTTCAATTTTATCTCTGTGTTTTCGTCCCTCTGTCGCTATATTTGATCTTAGTATTGGAAATATTTCGCCGTGGATTAAAAAAAAAAAAACTTTATGATTAACTTTGTTAAAATTTTTTCTAAGAGAGTTGGCACTATTGGCTTCTGAAACGCTATTTTAAGGCATATTTTCGAAACATTTTGGTATATATATTTTTTTTTACCAATTTTGATTAATCTATTAAACATATAAAATTATTAGAATTATTCGCTTTTCTAAATTTGGTAATTATAAATTATTCAAACAATTACTTGTCAATATTGTTTGATTAATCGAATAACGATTAACCGATCGAATAACCTAATGCATACAAAATTATAGAAAACTATTTAATTCTTTTTCACTAAAAACTGTAGAAAATTTCATATATTTATATTTTAAGAATATAATTTATAAAAATCTAGAAAACGGTTTAGAAGTATTAATAAAAATGTTAAATATTAAAATCCTGTTGCTGTTACTTAAAATCTACCACTGCACAATGGGGTAGAACCAATATATTTTAGAAATAATTTGGCTATTTCTTACTGGTTGGTCAGATTGCTGTGAAATTTAACATATCCAAAGTAATTTCTAACTTAATTTCTGGCCAATGACCCCATTGGGATCTCGGACATGCAAAAAAAAAATTGAAAGCATACGAATTAACCGATTTTGAAAACGTTACAATTTTTTTGTAATTTGCTTGCCAAAGCCTATAAAAAACATGTTTGCAGATATAAGGCCCAATATTATAACTTGCCTTTAAGGTGCGTGTTAGTTAAAGGTAACTTTAGCTAAAGTGAGGAATAAAGTGACCTTTAACTTTTTTTGGTTATTACAACTTCCCTATAAAATAAAATTAAGTTTTTTGAAAATATGGCATTACCAGAGCAAAAACCGATTACTTTTGACAAATTAAAATGGTTCTTTAAAATACGTAGTAGCAACGATGTACTTTTATTTATTTATTTACTCACATCAAACAAAAAATACAAACGAAAAACAAAATTTCTTCGAATTGTGTAAAAGGTAAAAATGTTTGTTGTAAAAAATTTACATTGCCGACGCCGAAAACAGAAATAAACCAAACAGCAAAGATACGGTCAAAAAACTACACGGCAACTACACTGCAGAGCAGAAAATGTGGCAACTTCAAATGCTTAAACCTTACGTTAAAAGTTAAAGGTAAGATGAACTTACCTTTAGCTTATCGGTCACTTTTAGGTTAAAGTATACTTATAATAACGAAAAACTAATAATCTGTCCCTTAACATCCTAACTTTAGCTATCGACAAGTTATAATAATGGGCTTAAGTGTTATTTCTTGAAGTAAATTGCAAAGAAAAAATCACATTTTTCATTTTTGCCGGTTTATTGTTAATGAAGAAGTCGGATCAGGGCCAATATTTTTTAAGGTATCACTTATATTTGTTAGCTATTCTATCAAACAGTTATAATTTCAATGCAATATTTTCCAGGTTTAAAATGGTGTGCTTTTAAAGTTAAAAATTAGGAAAAATAAATTTAACCCTAGAACACACACCCGGGTACAAATGTATCCACTTGCAACTTTACAGTGCTGTTATTCAGGAACGGCTTAACTTAGGGCATATTTCGGATCTGGGAAATAGAAGTAATTTCTAATCTTTTAAAGGTTATTTGATCCAATTCGGATCAGTGGTTCAGGAGATACGAGCTTCCAAAGTCGACACCTACGTAAACACACACCCGGGATATGTTTGTACCATACCAGTTTATATCCTATTTTTGCCCCGTTCAGGGAGTGGGGGCAAATGAAAGGGCTAACTACGGCGATTATTCCGTCCATAGGACCCAAGGGCGTACCTCCATAGGGGACCCGGAAACCGATTTCCGAGATAAGGCGCAGTCAAAGGGTTTTCATGGGAAAAGTGCGGTCATTTGTGGACCTATCCGGAAGTTATAGGGGTCAATCGACAGGTCTACCGGAGCCTTAACTTTCCCAAGAACATCCCAAGGAGATACCTCCAGGGGGTACCACGTATTCCGGTTGTGTGTTCTCGTAGAAAAAGTTGGGTATGCATCGTACGGTTAAGACAGTTTTTGGCCAATACACTTTAACATTTAAAAAAAATCTTCAAGAACACATTGTTAACTAACTAAAGTGGATAAAGAAGATTAACTTTAATTTATTCTTTAAAATTACATGATAAATATTTTATTTTATTTTCACCATTAATTGCAGCCAGAAATTTAAATTTTTATATCTTTATATAAAATAATTTATGTCATTAAGCTTTTACGAAAAAAAATCTTGTTTTAGGCTGCATATTAATTTTTGTTTTTGAGTTTGACTTTCTTTGCTGCATTACCATACTATTATGAACGCCTAAAAGCAGTTTTCTCTTTTGTTTTGATTTGCAATCGTTGTTATGGCAATGCAGCAAAAACAATACTAAAGTATACTTTTTAATTTATACCTCAAAACCAGCAAAAACAGGGTTTCAACTATTTACCAGCCTATTATTTACTCACTTAATTACTTTTGTTCGTGATGACCCCAAAAGTAATGAGTGGTCATTACCTTCTCACTTACAAAAAACAGCGAACTAATAATGAGTACCCATTACTTTTGGGCATCGCGAACAAAGGTATTTAAGCGCGTAAATAGGCTGGTAAGTAGTTGATACCATGTTTTTGCTGAGAATTGCAAAATTGTATCATATTCGTTATCAAAATTTATAATGTAGAGAGTAAATTTCAACGATTTAAGTCTGGGGAATTTTAGATGTGTCAAAATAAATTTTAAAACTCTTTTTTTATAAACAATATTAGTTCACGTTAGTTGTATTGTGCGACTTTGTCGATTAGAAACGTATTCTTGCAAAAATTATCATATGTAATCACTGCACCCAATTGTATTGGGATTGTACTATTAGTTTTGATTGTTATAAGCCATTAAGTTGGTATCTTACATTTTGCCGCACCCTGTATGTAAATGATATAGTGGTCAGCTGTCAGTCAACAGATTGTAATTTTTGCAAAACTTCGTAATCTTTTATGTAAAAACCATTACAGTGGTAAACATATAAAATGCAATTAATTATAAAGTATTGATAAGAATTTTATAAAAAATTGAATTAAAAACTCATTTTAAGTAAATAACAATAATGATCATGAAATGTAAACAAAAAAAAAAACAAATCCATTGTAAGTAAATAACTTTTTTCTTTTGTAAAACAAAAAATATAAAATAATGATTTCTTATAAAGAAAATTCTATAGTATATATCAGGGACATAACTGTTATAACCAATATTTGAAAAACTCTGAAATAATAATTTATCACGAATTTTTAAAACCTGCTCTCTGAATAATAGTTACAAATTACCAATATTTTGGTGGTCTTTGATAACCATTTGTTTGGTTGTTTATTTTTTGGGCGTCCATAACCATTACAAAAAATTTAATTTTTTTTTGGTTTTCCGTAACCATTATAAAAGATATTTATTTTCATTATAAGTAACGGACTGTAGCGTGGTTATAGAAGATGGAAAAAATAAAAATCTTTTATAATGGTTATATAGGGTGATCCATTTCGATACACTTTTTTCAATAGCCTTTTTTTGACAGATCACGTGTGAGTCGTGTCATGCTGTCATGTAATTTTTGTTTAGTATTGTTTGGCATTTCATAATGGAAAGACTTACGACATTTCATAATGGAAAGACTTACGTTTACAAATCGTTCAACTTTATTACGAAAATTTACGTTCTGTGAGGAATGTGTTTCGTGCACTTCGTTCAACTTATGGTCAACATATTCGCCCTACTGAGCGTACTCTTCGCAACACCATCACCCATTTTGAGACTCAGCATCCATTATTGGATAATATTCGACCGAATAGACCACGTCCAGCACGTTGTGAAGAAAATATAGCGGCCGTAGCTGAGAATGTACACGAAGACCGTGGAGAGTCGATTCGGCGCTATCGTGCCATGATAACCGACTATTTGATGCCTGAAATTCAAGCTCGTGATCTCAGCGACATTTGGTTTCAACAAGACGGTGCCACTTCCCACACATCGCATCAACCAATGGATTTATTGAGAGAACACTTTGGTGAGCACATAATTTCACGTTTTGGGCCGGTCGATTGGCCACCAAGATCGTGTCATATCACACCGTTAGACTTTTTCCTGTGGGGATATGTAAAGTCTAAAGTTTATGCGGACAAACCCGCTTCGATTCAGGCCTTGGAGGAAAGCATCACGCGTGTCATTCGCCAGTTACCAGTCGAAATGCTCAAACGAGTAATCGAAAATTGTACTCAACGGATGGACCATCTGCGACGTAGCAACGGCCAACATTTGATAGACATAATCTTTAAAAAATAAATGCCAAAGAATGTTCTTTCAAATGATAATAAACATTCCCCATTTAATTTGAATTTTCTGTATTTTTTTCTTTAAAAAAGTAGGGAACCTCGAAATGGATCACCCTTTAGAATATCAATAAGAATAGGAATCTTTCATAATGGTTACCATATACCAAAAAAATAATAATTTTTCATAATGGTTACAAAATACCAAAAAAAAAATAATAATCTTTCATAATGTTTATGGCAGGACTAAAATTTTCTGGGTAAATTATAATTATTATTACAGGACCAATTTTTTTCAGTTATTTTTTCCATAACCAATTGCATATTTAAAAAATAATAACAGTTATTTTGGGTCCCTGGTATATTATATTTTCTGGTATTGATAATGATGTTATACATTAAAAAATAATTATTTACACTCATAACAATTTGTTAATTAAATGCAAATAAAAACTTTCATTATATTAATAATGATTAATATTTAAAGGTATTTTAATAACAAGTTTCGTTGGCTAATAAGAATATACTTGAACTGATAAAGATAACAGGTATGTAGGTTGACATATACGTACATATGATGAGATACAAGTATACACCATAACCTACCAATATATCCATTACAAATGATAGCATATTTATCGCAATTACTTGATGTACAAATATAAATTTATAAATAAAACAAACAATTTGTATTGTTTGCACTAATTAAGGTGTTTAGACTATGAATCAAGTGTTAACTTAAAAACGGTAAAACTTTGTATCATAGCCAACAACAAATAAATTTTTCATTAAAGAAGCCCCACGTTGGGCGCCAAAGTTCTGTAAGAAAATGACAAGTGATTTGTATCAAATCTTTATAAATCTTAAAAATAACTAATGATGGTAATAAAAAGTTTTATTTTCTACATTAATAGAGAGATTATTAAAGACTTGCCGAAAAGAATGCATTTTCTGGTCAGCTACGACCTTTTTCAACATTCTTACAGATCAATAATAACATTTATAACAGTTAAACGGATAAACAATAAAATTTACGAACATATGAAACAACACATACGGTACGGTGCGCAATCATTAAATCTATTCTAATCAGACCAATGATAATTAACAACAAAAAATTGTTGCGAGTTGTTATGAATGTTAGAATGAAAACATATGCTAACAACTCGATTTGACGTTTTTACTTGATTTTGCAAAAAGTAAGAGATTACTAAACATAGCTAGAGTTCGTAGGTAAATTTCTTTTTAACTCAATATGTCAACGTGAATAAGCTTTCATTAGCTTTTCAAGTTGTGAGTTTAATAAGAGATATTTAAAAAAAATGTTGATGAAGATCGTAGCAACAAAAATTTGTTGAGAGTTGTTATGAATGTTTGAATGAAAACATATGCTCGATTTGACGTTTTTAATTGGTTTTGCAATAAGTAAGAGATTACTAAACATAGCTAAAGTTCGTAAAATTCTTCTCAACTCAATATGTCAACGTGAAATAGCTTTCATTAGCTTCTCAAGTTGTGAGTTAAATAAGAGATATTTACAAAAAAATGTTGATGAAGGTCGTAGCTCTGACCAGAAAATGCATTTGATTATCTGTTTCTACAAAAATTATAATTTTACTAATAAGGATTTTTTTTTGAAGAAATATGTTATTAAAATTTTTTAAAAGTTCTTAAGAAGTCTTAAGAGTGCCAAAAAAAAAAAATATTTCTAAATTTGAGAAACAACAACACGAAATTAGAAAACAAATTGCAAACTTTTAAATCTTATTTAAATACAAATTTTCATTATGTTGGGCGCCATACTTAAAGTTATTAATTTATTATTCTGTTTTAAAGAAAAAACTTTCTAAGAATCTTAGATATTGAAAATAAAAAAAATAAATCCTTAAAAGTTGATATTCCTTGACAACACGAAGACAGTTCTCTTAGAAACAGACAATTTTTATACCCTCCATCATATATGGTGAGGGTTCCGTTTGTAACATGTCGAAATATAGGTTTAAGATCCCATAAAGTATAACAGGTCAATTGAGAAGTCCCCGGCCTCACACATAGATGGCACTACCAGACTTAAATCGATATGATTTTTAGTTAGCCCTAATCTTAAAAAGACACGTGTATAAATTTGACAGCTGTCGGATCATTTGTTTGTGAATTATAGCATTTTGAGTGAAGCAACTTTTGTTATTGTGAAAAAATGGATAAAAAGAAATTTCACGTGTTGATAAAATATTGCTTTTTGAAGGGAAAAAATACAGATGAAGCAAAAACTTGGCTTGATAACGAGTTTCCGGACACTGTCCCAGGATTGGTATGCTAGGTTTAGACATGGTGAAATGAGCACCGAAGACGGTGAACGCAGTGGACACCTAAAAGAGGTTGTTACGGACAAAAACATCAAAAAAATCCACAAAATGATTTCGAATTGAAATTGAATGAAATAGCAGGCACTCTTAAGATATCAACTGAACGTGTACATCATATCATTCACGAATATTTGGGTATGAGAAAGCTCTGTGCAAAGTGGGTGCCGCGCGAGCTCACTTTTGACCAAAAATAAGTCAGTGAAATCGAAGGCGAAAATCCATGAATTGGGCTTCGAATTGCTTCCGCATCCACCGTATTTTCCAGATCTGGCCCCCAGCGACAATTTCCTCGAAAAAATGCTCGTTGGGAAGAAATTTTCGTCGAATGAAGAGGTGATCGTAGAAACTGAGACGCAAGCGGGGGTCTTCATTGTTACATAGATTATTGTACATCCTCCCAAGTAGTTTACTATTGAAAATGAGCAAAATCGGTCCAGCGGTTAAAAAGTTATGAGTGAAAATTTAAAGATACCTCTAAATTTTCCATACAAGTTGGTGTATTTTCATAGTAGCGGCGACATAATATATTTTCTCGCTTAGAGGGGAGTAATATTTTGTATTCATCTCAAATATTTTTTACCTAAAAAAATTTTTTTCACCACAAAATTTTATTTTTAGCACAAAAAATGTTTTTCACCTCAAAATTTTATTTCCACCAAAAATTTTGCTTTCACATTCAAAAAAGTTTTTAACCTCAAAAAATTTTTTTCACCTCCATAATTCTATTTCAAAAGATTTTTACATTATTTGTATCAAACCCAGTATTCATAGATTCCGCACAGCCGAATTTAAGCTTTTTTTTTTTTTTTTATATGAAACTTAAAAATTTTGTGGGGGGTAAACTAAACGCGTAAGTTCTAAACTAATTAAGACTCGTCATACCAAACGTCTTAACAAATCATTCTATGTGAGTTAGTTTTTGTTTTTTTTTTACTATTGTGTAGCAAAAGTTTTAACGATTACAATTTGTTAATGAAACAATACACAATATTTGTGCACACTTAATTTAATATAATGTTTATTTTTTTTATAAAAATAAAAATATGACTTATATTTTTTTTGTTTCTTACTCACATTTGTTCGTATGTAGTTAAAGTATATAGAAAAAATGGTTTTACTCTGATAAAAATATGACTACATGCTAGCTGCTATACACAGACATTTATTTTTTCCCAATAATATATACTTTTTGTTTTGTTTTAGTACATAAAAAAAGGCGCAACTCTTGATTTCAGAATATGAATAGGGTTTTCTTAACAAAATTTATAATTCAGTTGTGTCAAAGAGCTTTAAAAAGTGAAAAGTGTTGAGAAAACACAATTTGAATAATTAAAAATAAATTTAAATATAGTTTATAAAAAGTAAATACAAATGGGTTGCTGTGGTTCCAAGGATTTGGATAAGAAAAAATCATGGAGTCCCTCGGAAACAAATGGCGTAGGTGTTATTAAAAAAATTTCTTAAAAATTAACCATAATATTGTTTTTATTATAACCGCAAAATAAATATTATTTTTTGGCTTAAAGAAATATGTAAACAAGTGTTAATAAATGTATAAGTGAAATATATATTTTTTTTAATTAAACTGCAGTATTTTTTTCGAGTATTAACAAATGGCATAAAAACGTCAAAAAAACGAAAATAAAATTTAAGTTCTTAAAGATGAATATTTATGTGCAAATCTTTCAGTAAAAATTTATAAAAATGAAAATATGTTTAATTTAATAGATTAAAAACCAAGCTTTATTATATTCGAAGTAACTTTTTTCGTGAAATCTGTTCAACAAATTTGGAATGGAACAATCTAGAAGAATGCTGGCAAAACAAAAAATTATATGACAACGAAGTAAGATCCTTATGGAAAAAAGCGGTTAGTTGATGTTCGAGCACCTGTCCCGTGACCGATGCAAAAAGGACCGGTCTGTAAAAACCTACCCCGTGGCTGGCGAAAACAGGACAAATCCAGCACATATCAGTGAAGTGGTATCATTATGCTTGAGAGAAAACGTTTAATTTTCTAATCTTGTAATTTATTAAAATAAAAGTTTAATTATCTATTTTGTAATTATTATTGATGTTTTAAGTTGTATTATGAATTGTTTTTTGTTCGAATTAAAATTATATTTAAAAGAAATTTTTCAAATTTCTTTGCTCCCATGTAAAAATCGAAATATATATGGAATTGTTTATAATTATACATGGGCATACAAAGTCATATACGTCAATGTATGGTTCAATATATGACCATATATGATCTCATATATGACCATATCATCAGATCCGAAATTTGGGGGTATATGGCCATATATATGAACATATATGTTCATTACTATGTTATTCATGTATGCTCATATACGATCATATGCCCTCAAATTTCGGATAAGAAGACAAATGATCATATCAGATCATGTATGGTAATATATTGAACCATGCATGGACGTATATGATCGTGTATACAGGTTGGTTGAAAAGTTCCTGCGCTGACCTAGAGATGGCACTGCTAGCTCCAAAACTTTTTTTTCTCAAGTTGGTATAACTGTCCTGAGAACACATGCAAAGTTGCAAGTCATTCTGTCAATTCTTTCTTTGTTTACAAGCCATTTGAAGTTGACGTGTCATTGATTTTTTTAATATGGAAAAAATTGAATATCGTGAAGTCATTAGATTCTTTGTTTTGAAGGGTTTAAAAGCAAAGGAAATTGTTAGAAGTGTATAAGGTGTCCTCACCTTCAAAACGTACCGTTGAATTTTGGGCTGGTGAATTTAAACGTGGTCGTACCAGCCTTAAAGACGATCCACGCGAAGGACGACCAAAAACTGCAATCACAGCAGAAATCATTAAGCAGGTACATAATATGGTTAGTAAAGATCCAAGTTTGACTAAACGTGAAATTGCTAATGCCATAGGCATCTCAGACGAACGAGTACTCCATATTTTACATGAAGAATTACGTATGAAAAAACTGTTTGGAAAGTTAGTGCCGCATTAGTGCCCATTATAAGGATGGGATAAAATTATTGGAAGATCATTGGAACAAGTGTATTGAGCTTCTAGGAGATTTTATTGAATAAAAAAATATATTTCGTAACAAAAACAGTATTATTTCATTTCGAGCGCAGGAATTTTTCAACCAAGAAATTCATTTAATTTATTTGGTATACAAGTTAATAATGTCGATTTGGACAACAGATGGCATAACTATAACATATGGTTTCTGTCAATAATAACAAATATGATATTTTGGAGGGTAAACATCTGTCATTATAATTTAGTACTCGATAGACGCCAGCTAAAGTGTAAACACACATTTTTTTCAATCGCTATAATAATGTTAAATTTTGTGCCAAAAAAATATGTTTTGCGAAGAAGTCTGATAATCTTCTTTTATTTGAAGAAAACGGCTGCTGAAAGTTGTCGATTGTTACTAGAAGCTTGCACCATGTACCAACTCAAAAAACTTGTAAACGATAGTTTGTGCGATTCAAGGAGAGGCCTGGTCAGCCGAAAAAGTTTGAAGATGAGGTATTGGAAGCATTATTCGGCGAAGATTATTGTCAAACGCAAGAAGAACTTGCATTATCATTGAGAGTCACACAACAAGCCCTTTCCCTACATTTAAAAGCATTTGCATTCATTCAAAAGCAAGCAAATTGGGTTCCATATGAATTGAGACGTTGAAAGGCGATTTTGCATGTCGGAAATTCTGCTTGAAACTATTTGGAAAACAGTGGATGGGAAGTTTTGGCTCACCCGCCTTATAGCCCAGACCTTGCCCCTTCTGACTACAATTTGTTTCGATCGATGCAGAACGCCCTTACGCTTCACTTCAGAACAGGATATCAGAAATTGGCTTGATTAATTTTTTAGCTCATAACCACAGCAGTTCTTTTGGCGCGGAATTCATATGCTACCAGAAAGATGGAAAAAAGTAGTGGCTAACGATGGACAATACTTTGAATAATGTATCAATTCATTTTGTTATTATAATAAATGCATTTTTCAAGCAAAAAATTGGCATTATTAACTTGTATACCCAAAAACAATTTTTCATTCCAATATACATTTTAGTTCTTAATTTTTAATTACCCTGTGGGGAGTGATGACTCAATTGAGCTCAAAAAACATACCCACAACAAAGTACTTTTTGTAGTGTTAATGTTTTCCCAATTTCAATTATTTATTGTCTTGTAATCTTCGCGCCAATATGCCCACCTTATCCTACTTTTGGACATAAAACGGTTGTGCGTAATATCTTCAAATCCGATTTCTCCTTTTTTATTTTGTATTTATTTTAACAGAAAATCAAAACAATATAACTTGAAATTCTAAAAACAAACACTCTATTTTTTTCATCATACTTTTGAAAACTTTTTCTTACAAAAATATGCTTATGTGTTAAGAATAATCCAAAGTAACGTTAAAAATTTGGATACTATTAAATTAATTTTTTCCACTTTCAAATTTCTAGAGTACATCATCGACGATAATAGCGCAAACAAACGATGAGTCGGGTACTGGAACATTTAAGAAAGCAACATATACATCATCATTAAATCACACCATTACACATCAACATATTGAAGATGAGGAATAGTTAAAAAAAAAAAAAAATATAATGTAGAAAACTGACTTTAAAATTATAAATATAATACAAAAAAAAAAAAAAAAAAATTATAAATGTATTTTTTGTAACAAAAAATGTAAATAAAATGTAAGAAATGTATGTTAAATAATTTACTGCAATAAAAGAATTGAATTTTGGGCGATAAGCAAGTTATTTAAAGTCTGTCGCCCAATAGGGACCACAAATAAAAGTATTAAATTCAGTTTTACCGAATATTTTACACCCTCCGAAGTATTTTTATAATGGACAAAATAAAAACACTGAAATTATGGTAAATATTTATGGTGAAAAAAAATGTTTGATGTGAAAACAATTTTTGTAGTTAAAAAAAATTTTTTAACTACAGCATCTAGTGAACAAATATGACATGTTTTCTTCAAAAGGCGCTACTATGAAATTGTTCTAAAATACACAAAATAATCTAAAAAAAATTAGAGGTACCTTTTCATTCATGTTTTTTTTAGCGCTGGATCGATTTTGCTGATTTTAAACATCAAACTTCCCCCCTCTCGAGTCTTCACACGGTGATTACAATTTCAACGGAAAGACGGATACGGCTAGGTCTTCTTAAAATTAAATAAGGATTGATCAAAGTTTCTAAAGAATTCAATCCTTCATTCGATTTTCAATTCTGATTCACTATGGAATGATTTAATTCTCAAATTACAATTTTTGAACGATAATAATTCCTCAGTTTGTCTTAATCGATTTAATTTTAATAAAAACTTTACTCGTTTTGTCAGTCACTGAATTCAATCGTTGTGAATTTAATAGATTTATACTCATTTAATTTGCAAATTTGGTATTGAATTAATCCCAAAAATTTCGATTCAGTAATTTGGGAAAGACTTTTGACTTTCTAAATTTGATTTTAAAATTTAGAAAATAAATAACTATATTATTAGTTTTATTTAAGGGAAATTGAGGATTTTTTTTACAAATACCATAAAAAAATTAAGAAGGTAAAAAAATCACCAAAACAATTAAAATTAAAAAATTCGCCAAAATTGAAAAAAATCGACCACTGAAATTGAAAAAATTGCAAAAATTTAAAAAGTTCGCCAAAATTAAAGAATTCCCAATATAAAAAATGCAGAATTACAAAAAATTTTTCAAATTAAAATCAATCGCCAATATTGGAAAAATCGCTAAAAATTGTAAAATTGTGATAAGTTTGGAAAAAATCACTTAAATTTACAAATTCGCCAAAATTGAAAAATTGCTACAATTCGAAAAACGACCAAATTGAAAAAAGTCGCCAAAATTTAGAAAAAGTTGCCAATACCGAAAAACTCTGTAATTAAAAAAAATTGCCAAAATTAAAAAATCGCTAATATTTGAAAAATATTTTAAGATAAAAAAAAAAAAATAATAAAAAACCAAAAAATCGAATTGAATCAAATAGATATAATTTCAATTGTCTATATTTCGAAAACTAAGCACACTAACGAAATTTTTTTGCACCACAGGTCTAAAGTTTTGAGTTACTTGGCAACATTTTAGATGGCATTTATTCCGAGAACTCTTTATTGCAGGGAGAGTAGGGTATTAAAAAACCGGCCTTTGAAAAAACCGGTTTCGGTTTTCTACGAAAAATTGAATTTTAAAAAAACCGGTTTCGGTTTTTTCGTTTTTTTTTTTAATTTTTATGAAAAGCTTATATAATTTGGTAATTGTAAAAAAAATAAAAAATACATTCTTTAAAAATATTTTAGAAATAATATGCAATTTAAATGTTTCGTTTTAAGACGATTTTTTTGTTTGCTTTTGATAAAGCTAGAAGTGGAAAATACTCTTTCACTAATAGTAGATGTTGGACAAAAGACAATTATATAAATTGTCCAACTTTTCAGTTCTTTTGTCGCATTTATCAAGATATATGAAATCATATGTGACCTTCTCCGAGAAAAGGGACCTAGTGTGTCAAAAAACGGGTTTGGACTTAAGAGTGGATTCTGGTACCTAAAAGGTGTAGAATAAGATGAAATGAGTTAGATTTCTGATAAAAAATTATTTACCCCATGAAAACGTACAAAACGAAATTGGGAAAATCAATAAAATTTTACTTTTTTTGATTTTTTGGTTTTAAATTGTCACTCTAATAGCGAAAAAAATACGTCACCACATAGACAAGCCGTCACCAAAGTCGGCATCCAATCATAACTAACCATACCAAATCGCATCTCCCAACTGAAGGTGTGTTCACAGTGACAATGCGTTATGAAACTTTAAATGCGTTTTTCTCAAAACTTCATTTTCACACACTAGGTCCCTTTTTTCGGAGAAGGTCACATATGATGATGAATGATTTTGTACAGTCTCTTTTTTAGGATTTTGAATACTGTTTATTGTGTTATTTAGATTAGAAATTAAACTATTTGAATTTGGAATATCCAAAGTTAAGTCTTCATTGGAATCTATCAGACTTACATCTAAATCTTCATAACCAAACAAACGATTATAAGTGTTCGGAAAAAATAAAAGAGACCAAGTAACCCAGTTGGTGATATAATTAAAAAACCGAACAAAAAAGACCGGTTTTCGGTTTTCTTCGAATTTACAAAATATTCGAAACCGATCGGTTTTTAAAAAAAAGAAACCGGTTGACCGGTTTTCGGTTTCGGTTTTTGAATACTCTAAGAGAGAGAAAACTATATTTGGCGATATTAAATTTGTTTAGTTTTATAATTTTTTTTATTTATATAATTTTTTTTATTTTTATAATTTTTTTTATTTTTTTTTATTTTTATAATTTTTTTTATTTTTATAATTTTTTTTATTTTTATAATTTTTTTTATTTTTATAATTTTTTTTATTTTTATAATTTTTTTTATTTTTATATTTTATTTTTATATATATATTTTTTTTAATTTTAGCAATTTATTTTTACAAATTAATGATTTTTAACTGTGATATCAATAATTGATTTTTTCCTTTTTGTCTTTGTTAGAAATCATTAAATTTACTGTAATAAAATAACATTATTGTTTTTTATTTCCATTTTTAAATCGAATGAAGAAAATCGAATATCATTCCCAAATTGCTCAAGCACTTAAACAAAATCTAATGAATAATAAATCCCAAATTTGTTAAACGGTTAAGTAAAAATCTATTGAATTTCCAACGAATGAAATCGAAACTCAATGATTGGTAAAATGGAATTAGATAATTTGATTGAATTCCTCAGATTTGAATTTAATCGAATGAATTCCAAAGAATGAATTCTAGAGAATGTTTAAAAAGAAATTTATTAGTTAATCAATTTCATATTTTTTCTTTAGATTCTTAACAAAAATTATTTTTAACAGATATAAATTACATTTTCCGAGACTTCATTACTTTTCGAGATATTTTAGCGTAAAGTCAAAAAATTATCAATTTTTTTTTTAGTGTCTGTATCAAAGGGATAAGATCTTAGAACTAATTTTGATGTGTTGCAAACGGAATGACAAATTGTACGCCCCCGTCACATATGTGGAGGGTATAAAAACTCAATTAAAAAAAAAATAAAATGGATTTGAAATCAGTAAATCAAAATTTGGAATTAAGAATAACATTTCCACTTTTATGACAGGATGACGCAACTTATTTCTTTGCAATTTTTTTAAATCAAATAAGAAAACTTGGTGGGCGAATTTATAGCCAAAGGCTTTGATAAATATCAACGGAAATGTTGTGAAATAAGCTTATGAGTTAATAAACTTTGGTAGCGGGGAATTGGCCTTTAGTACAATTGCGACTTAATGGGAAAAAAGCAAGTGTTGCCTATTTTTTTTATTGACAATTTAAATAAACTTGCACTCAGTGCTGAAAAAATACAAGGGGAATTATAGAACAGAATAAAATATGTTGACAATTTATCAAATTTCATTTCTAGCTTTTACTAAGAAAAAAAAAATTAAGAGATAATATTATACATTTTCCTAAACTAAATTAAATGCAACAATGATTATTTTGTAGTAAAAGATCAGTCAGACAGAAACAAAAAATAAAAAAAATAAAAAAAAACTTGGACCTCACAATCTTATTTATTAGTTGTGAAAAAACGTTTGAAGAGTAAACATTATATTCAATTGAAAACAATAAAAATAAAATGAATTTCATATACAAATTAATAATATTACTTGGATTCTACGCAGTTTATACCCAAGCTTATGTACTCTATACCACACAAAATGATAATCACAATTTGAGTGAGGAGGAGGAAGATGTTAATAAATCGACAAATCGTGCTGCTAATAATATTGGAAAAATTGTAAAACCTTCTGAAATAAAAGAACCATCTTCACTGCAAGAAATCATCAATTATATTGGTACAGATAAACTTAGTAATACTGAAATTTTACCATTGGAACCGGAACCAAAACATACTTTAACTTATTCGGAATTAACAAAACTTTTAGCATTTTGGCAATGGGCTAAAGAGCAAAATTTCTATGAAATGCAAACAGGTCGCCCAAATATAAATGATAATTTTGTAACAATTGCGGAATGAAATTAATTATAAAAATTATACAATATGTATATGATTTTTAAAATATACTTTAAACTAAGATTTGTGTATTTATTAAAATTAATGTCGGCATATAATAGATAATGTAAAGGAAAAATTTTCTACTGATAAGACTGGAAACAAGTTAAGTATATTTTGTTTTGTATGTATTGTATTTCCAGTCAATAAAATAAAATTTGTTTATAAACAAATTATTTGAATTTGGCACATATTTATTTTATTTTTTTTAAGCTTTTTGTCGGTATGTATTTGATTTTTTTAATTAACAAGGAAAGTACCCCAACAAATACACTCAAGAGTTTGCTGTAATTTGGATATGCGCCTCGGAGCTGCGATTTGACGCCTTTAGACATTTTGTTGTGGAGTGCCGTTAGACTAGATTCAAATGGAACTACGTCCCGCATAGGTCTTTTGTGTTGCCTAGAGCTCACCCTAAACATTAAAGCTTCCGATAAAGATAGGAATCCTGCCGGGTGAAATATTTCACGAGACACGAGACGGTCACCCAAAAGCTCGAGTCCCTAGCACAAAGCCCAGGACATATCAGAGAACATGCTCCGATTTCAACTCACAACATCTACACACATCAGTGACCGATTAACAATTCTTGTACCGTTGGTACCTGAGATCACAGTGCCCAGTAAAGTACCCTGTCAATGTCCCTAAGTCCTTCCCTCCAAGGGTCAGTAGCCCCTCCCTAAGCAGAAAAATAAATATCTGTGCCTGGCGTTGTCCGCGAGAATTATTTAAATAATCAGAAAATTTTGAATCTCTCCACAGCCTGATCTTTTCCCTAATTAAGCCATGGGTATCCCACAGTTGGCCAGATAGTCGGCCCTTTCGTTGCCCCCATGTCCCTCATGGCCAGGAACCCATCTCAGGGCAAGGGAGTTGCTCCTACCAAGTCCATTAAAAGTCTGGTTGCACTCTATTACCAATCTAGATGACACCTCGTAGACCATAAGAGCCTTGAGTGCCGGTTGACTGTCAGGGATAATGTAGATGAGAGATCTAACTGTACGTCTACGCAGGCACAAACAAATAGGAAGGGATATTTTATTTGTCTTTTATTTCAATAACTTTATAATCGAGCCCATGAGACAATATATGGTTAAAAAAGACCATAGGAAGAGCACGCTAGAACCCGGGTTTAAAAAGACCCGCCCCCATGTTCATATTCACCTGTTTCGAACCATCCGTGCACCATATCTGGGCCCCAAGTTCAGGCTCCCAAGACCGGTTGGTCCACATGCCCCTATCAACCAACATAGTGGCAAAATTCCTGAAGAGAACCTGTTCCGGTAAAATTCTGTCCACGACCCTTGAGAGCGGGTCGTCCATAAAGATCTCCTCATGTGACCCATTAGGTCGCCACATTTCATGCTACCGAATTCCCTAGAAGCCTGGTCGAGTCCATAATGGCCTCCTCCATTACGGAAATATGCAAAGATGAGCTACACAGGTGCCGTTAAAGACCGATGCTAATAATATCGTCCAAGCCATTCGTAAAATGGTTGGGGTAATAATATTCCAAGAGCATCATATATTTTTGGGATTATGATTGTGCCAACCATAGTCGTACTACATATAATATAGTTATCATATTATTATAATAAAATAACCATAATTTTACCATAATATGGTCCCTACAGTTATATTATTATTTGAAACTGTGGAAAAATTCTTTAAATTTACGAATTTTTATTTAAGAAATGTTTATCATAAAGAAAAAATTTGATATTAAGGACTTTTTCCAAGAAAAATACTTGAAAAAAATGTTTAAATTTCAAGGACTTTTTTAATTTTAAAATTGTAAATTCCATGGACATTTTCTAATAGAAAAATTCTTAGATTCTAAGAATATTTTTAAGATTTTATTTGGATAGTCCTCAGTCTCAGAATTTTTCTTTTAGAAAAAATTCTAAGAATCTAAGAATATTACTACTAGAAAAATTCTAACTATATTTCATGATGAAAAGTCGTCAGAATCTAAGAATTTTTTTTTTCAAAGAAAGTCCTTAGAATCGAAGAATAAATGAATTTTTATCTAGGTAACAGTTTGGAGAAGTTGAGAACTTTACTTTAAAGTCCGTAGAATCTAAAAATGTTTCTATCAGAAAAATTTCTAAAAATCTGGTATTTTGTATAAGAAACCTTTTCTTGGGTTCTACAGACTTTTTCTTCTTATTATTTTTAAAGAATTTTTTTCGAACTCTTTGCTGACCCCTTTGAATGCAGCTACGGACCCCCCATTTATGAACCGTTGTACTAAACTAAATACAAATTGACAAAAGGTTTTTAAATTTCTTTAAAAAATATTTGAATTTTTTTTTTAGATTTCATAAAAGTTTTAAAACCGGTTTAGGTTCTCCATTTCGCACCAACTCTAAGTTCTGAGAAGCAATTCTCCAACATTTTAATAATAAAATTCGGTAGCTAGGTTGTCATTTTACTAAAATAAAATTTGACAATTAAACTACCGAATTTTGTCGTTAAAAAGTAAGGGAATTGCACTACTGTACAAATTCGGGTTAAGCAAAGATGGCTTAAATTAAGTTTTTTTTTATCTATTTACCCAATAATAAAAAATACTTTTATATACAGAGCCAGTAGTAGGGGAATGTCGTATACCTTGGAACTTTCAATTTCTCTTCCTTTATGAAAAGTTTTATTTTGCCCTATGATTGTGTTTATATACAATATTTCTAGGGAAATGAAGATTGTTAAAAAAAATTGTGCGTTTAAAAGGTAAATTATTACAATATTTTTCCAGCGTTCTCTTGAAAGTTTTGTCCATTAGCTCTGGTAAAATAAGGTAAAAAATCTCAGTTTGAATGCAAAAAATTCAAATATTAAGATCCTGTGAAAATCATAAAAATATACTACTTATCGGTAACTTCGATATCTTTTATACGTTCTTATACAAACTTAAAACATAATACAGGTTGGTTGAAAAGTTCCTGCGCTCACCAAGAGATGGCACTGCTAGCTCAAAACTTTTTTTTTTTCTCAAGATGGTATAACTGTCCTGAGAACAAATGCAAAGTTGCAAGTCATTCTGTCAATTCTTTCTTTGTTTACAAGCCATTTGAAGTTGACGTGTCATTGATTTTTTTAATATGGAAAAAATTGAATATGGTGCAGTCATTAGATTCTTTGTTTTGAAGGGTTTAAAAGCAAAGGAAATTTATGAACAATTGTTAGAAGTGTATAAGGAGTCCTCAGCTTCAAACGCACCGTTGAATTTTGGGCTGGTGAATTTAAACGTGGTCGTACCAGCCTTAAAGACGATCCACGCGAAGGACGACCAAAAACTGCAACCACAGCAGAAATCATTTAGCAGGTACATAATATGGTTAGTGAAGATCCAAGGTTGACTAAGCGTGAAATTGCTAATGCCATAGGCATCTCAGACGAACGAGTACTCCATATTTTACATGAAGAATTACGTATAAAAAAACTGTTTGGAAAGTTAGTGCCGCACACATTAACAATTCAACAAAAACTGGATCGAAAACAAATTTCTCAGCGTAATTTGGAGCGTTTTAAGCCGAAAAAAATGAGACTTGGATCTACCACCATGATCCTAAATTGAAACAAGAACGTTTACAGTGGACTGAAGCTGGTTGTTCAGCTCCAAAGCAGGTGAAGTCACAACGATCAGCAAAGAAGGTTATGGCATCAGTTTTTTGGGATGCAAAAGGAATTTTGTTGATTGATTATCTTCAGAAAAGTAAAACAATCAACTCTGAATATTATTATTCGTGAGAAAAGACCTGGTTTAAAGAAGAAAAAATCATTTTTCATCAAGACAATGCACCTGCTCACAAAAGTGTTTTGACGATGGCTAAATTCAAAGAATTAAAGTACAAATTGCTTGAACATCCACCGTATTCACCAGATTTGGCTCCCAGTGACTACTATCTCTTTAGAAATCTGAAACAATTCCTTCGTGGAAAGCATTTTTCGTCGAATGAAGAGGCCATAGCAGCCGAAGAGGGTTATTTTGCAGAGCTTCCGGAAAGCCATTATAAGGATGGGATAAAATTATTGGAAGATAATTAGAACAAGTGTATTGATCTTCTAGAAGATTATATTGAATAAAAAAATATATTTCGTAACAAAAACAGTATTCCTTCATTTCGAGCGCAGGAACTTTTTAACCAACCTGTAGTAACATTTAGAGTACTTAAAAAAATCAGCCGAATACAATAGAATAATCAAATTAAAGAGAAAAAAAAAAATAATTTAAACACCCAAACAATGTATTCATTGAAATAATCATTACATTTATGATGAATACAAATATGCAAAATTTTACTTTTTTTAAATTTAGTAACAATAGTAGTGAAAGTGATTTTGAATAAGAGAAACCTTATAAGTTTTACAATTCTTGGAATTTTTAAGAAAAATAAAAATGTTGCAGTTTTCTAAGATTTTATTGCTACTTATTATATTATGGAATTTATCGGAAAGCCGAGCTATAAATAGCACAGTAATTATGAAATTATGGTCGAGTAATATTGATTGGGGTGAACTGATAAACAATGGTCCAAAGCAATTTACAATTGGAAATGAAAAGATTGTAATTAAATCCGAAAATCAAATTTCTAACGAGAATACAAATGTTGAAGTGTTTAGAGAAAGCAAGGAAGATAGCAAGGAACACAGTATTTCGGAGGTGATTTATATTGGAAATGGTTGGGAAATTATAATTAAGAATCCTAATTTAAAGAGATGCTTTTAAAGAAGAAAATTGTTACGAGTATTGGCCGTTAAATATTTTTTGGGAATTAAAACAAATAAAATTTAAATTGAAACTAAAGTAACTAAAAGGTTTATTTTTTTTGTCAGGAGTATTCACAGGTAAGCATATAAAATTGTGGTACCAAATTACTGCAACCGAAAATTTTCTTGTCGCAGACCTATTTCGATTAAAGCAACCGAATGTTTCGGTTGGGACAACAAATCTTTTAACTGGGTGTAGATAAGTAAAGTGGTTTAAAAGACTATTCCGGTCGATTAATCTGAAAAATTGGAGATTAATAACAACACAATGAACGGCTCTTTTGTGAAATATCAAGATAAGTCTACTGCATTGGTTTTTAAAGTGTTTGTTCAGGATTATTCAAAGCATCCTGAGACCTTTTTAAGATCTTGTGGTTTGGAAGGTATTTGAGGGATTTGACCGAACGTTTCACGGAATTCGTTGCTTACCTTTGGACTCCTTCTTTAAATTTGACATTCCAAATAGCATCCAATCAGCCCTAAAAAGACATTTTTAAAATACCGGCCAAATACATACACCTCTTTACTCCCTACCTCCTTGAATTATTATCATTTGCTTTACGACTGATTAAAACTTTTCACTGCTTGTGTTGTCTATTAATCAATAAAAGTTTTACAATTTGTATGACGTCTTAAAATAAAAGTTAAACCATTTGTAGATTCGCAAAATCCAGAAAAAAAAAATTGTCTTTAAATATTCAATTGAATGCAATGAAATAATAAGACAAATCTGGGTGTGAAAGTTTTAAAGTCTATTTACACTATACTTGAAATCTAAAAAAAACAGTTTATGATCGAAAACTCAATTGAATTAGATTTCAAACAACGTGTAAATGGCCTATTATTTATTTACTAAAATAGTCACAATTTTTATTATAAGATTTATTTTTAGATTTCTAAATTTAATAAAAAGTAATCTTTAAATATACAATTGAATGTAATGAATTAATATGGCAAAACTGTATATAAAAGTCTGACACAATTTCTCAAATAGTTACCAGTATTAGATCAAGAGTTTATCTAAATACATCTATAGTTTAAAAATGTATAAAATTTTTAAATATTCCTTACTTGCATTGTTATTTTGCAATTTTTTGGAAAGTGTAAATACAAGAAATGTTTTAAAACCTCACCACCTAAGACAAAAAACCATTGCAAATTCAACAGATTTGCAAGATGAAAATAAAAGTATTGAAAGCACAAAATGGAATGAAAAATCAAATGAAAGCATAGAGGAGCAACAAAATATCACAATTACACAGAATTTTTTGTTGAATTCAAATGAAAGTCAACAGATAACTTACCACCATATGGCAGAGAATAATCAAACTCGTATTCCGAGAAGTGAAAGAAATTTAAATGAAATTAAAATTAATTTTCCTACTGCATCAGATGAAATTAGAGAACGCAATCAAAGGATTACATTACAAGACAGTGTCTATTCTTTGATGAAACTTCTTAAAAATACCGAAAGTAAATCATCCAAAGAGAGAATATCTAGAACCAATAAAATCAAAGAGGAGAGTATGCAAAAAAAGAGTGAATATCTGCAACATTTAATTTCTTAAAATAAAAAAATAAGTTTAAATTTTATACAAAAAATAAATAAATGAAAAAAAAAACGATTAAATTTTTTAAACTAAAAGTGTAAGAGTTAGGGAGGAAAGTTTAGCTTTAAGGGACGCTAGCCAAAGGCTTTTTCCCCTTAAACACTGCAAGCTACACTAATGAATAGCTTTCATAGGACTAATTTCTTGCTCCCTTCTTGGGCGTTGTGGTTTAATGGTTAGCGCGTTGGACAGAAGGTTGCGGGTTCGATCCCCAACGACGGCAACATCAATTAGAAAATTTTTATCTCTCATACATATCGCAACGTCCACCTTCGGTGTTCCCATAGCACTTAACCCCACCGAAGTAAAATAACATAACAAGGCTATGAACTAAAATGCTTCATCAATTCCGCCAACTTTTCATCAGATGGCGGTCAACAATTGTTCTAAGAATTATCACCTCGCACAATTACGGTGTTGCCAAATTTGAAGCCCTTTATATTTCACCACCTTTCATCTTTTCTCTATCCCCTTTCCAAAGAAACTCTGCGGGAAAAAAGTGGTCAGTTGGGAATTGGGACCTGTCCCGGGATAGGTGAAAAGTGAACCGGTTCTGAAAAAACATATCATGAGATAGATGACCGGTTTAAAAGTCACGACACGTCCTTTTAGACCAGTCCTGTGACATGTCACAGAGCGCAATTGACCCCCTCCTAGGACAAGCCCATGTTAAGGTGATCGGTCCCTATCACAATGAACCGGGCACGAGACGTATCCTGGGATAGGTCCTTTTCCCGCAGGGAAGTAACACATTAATTAGTAGGAAGAATTTTTTTAGTGTTGCTCCTCTTTCAAAAAAAAAAGAAAACTATCCTGTAGGCGGACCTTTTCCGTAACCGGACCAAATCAGCTCGATGGTCGGCATCCGTCTGCGGGAGTAGCAACCCTGGGTCCACGACACAGATTTTGTTTCTCGAGTGTGGTTTGTAGCAATAAATCACTTTTAACCCCTAAACATAAGATTGGGCCGCTTAAAAGAATACGTATCTCTCTTTTCTTATTTTTTACATCACATATTCTAATTTCATTATAATCGAATAGGAACAGGATCCTAGAGAGAGAGTATAACGAGATAATAAAAAATCAAGAGAGAGAAAGGGCATATAGTAGAAATTATATAGAGATTGCAGCGGCCAAATAAAATTTTATACAGACTACAAAGGTTCGGAAGTTGAGAGAAAACGGGGGAAAATTGAGTAAATTTCCCTGATTTCTGCAAACAATTTCAGCAAATTTCCCTGATTTTGGAACCTTTTTTCAAATCCAATTATACTTGCAAAGAATCGCAAATAAACTGCAAAACAACAATTAGAAAAGAGACCGAACCTTTGTAATCTGTGACATAGTCATGTAAAAATAAATCTCCTTTATATTATAAACTAAACAAAACTTTATTTATTCTTAATATAACAAAAATTCCTTGAAAATTTATTAATTTTTTGTAGATTTTTCTAAATTTTTGTAGGAACCATTAGCCATTGATTGTTCTTGTTCTTCTGGTATAACATCCATACTTGCTCTACTTTCAGAACTCGTTGAATTCTTTAAGATGTCTTCATCTTTTTCTTCTTCTTTAACCTCCACCTCCTCCTTCACCTTCTCATCGTGTAAATTATCTTTATTACATTCCTTACTTTCATTATCATTTAATACTGTAGAATTTGTATACGTCTTAGTCGAACCAGCTGCTGCATTATCCTCTTCCACAAAACTTGGAGTCCTAGAATTGTTAGCACCTATTTCCGAACTTGTGGAAGTTACTACCACCAAAGGCATTTGTTGTAGTCTTAAACGTTTGGCTATTGATGGCACAAACAGATCATGTTTTATTACGGTACGAGAACTATCGGTGTATATTGATTGATTTGAATCCCAGTTTAATTTTTCATAAATCCAGGAAAATATCAAACCCAAACCGAAAGATAATAAGAAGCCACATACAGAATACCACATATAGGAGATGCGATATAAATAGAAATAATGAGTATCTTCTTCTACTTCTTTTGATTCTGTGTTTTGGAATGATGATGTAAATATTTCTTTTATGTTGGTTGTAGCTGTAGCAGGGCAACCATCTATGTCTAATGGTAAACTAGGTATTGGTGGTTTAGGTTGTCCAAAACCAATCCAAAATGAAAATGCCAAACTTAAGGTCAAGCTAGTTATGACTCCTTTTTGATTAGCTCTTTTAACATACATGCCCAAGGTAAATAGACCCAGTAGCGGACCACCAATAATACCAAATATAGATAAAGAAGCTTGTAAAAGACCACCCATAGTGCCGGCCAGAAAAGCAATACCCAAACATATTATGCCGTAAAAAACATTCAGTAATTTGGAATAGAAAGTCGTCCTTACTTCGCTAAGTTCCACCTTTTGACAATATGTAACTATAGGCTTGATATAATCTTCCAAAGTAACGGCTGATAATGAGGAAATTGCCGAGGATATAGTTGATAAACTGGCACAAAATATACCCGATACAAAGAGGCCCGATAAGCCGGGTATGTGTCCCATAGTATCTACCACAAATAGAGGCATAAGTTGATCTCCCGAACTGATTCTGCCTTGTAGTATGGGATCACAATGTTGGTAATAATAGTACATGCATAAACCCGAGAAGCAAGTGCTGAAACTCAATAACATTAATATGGGTAAACTCCACCATAGAGAATTTGCCGATGCTTTCAGAGATTTTACCGACAATAATCTTTGCACTTGGGTTTGATTTACACCATAAAGAGACAAATATGTTGCCATCCCTCCAATTACTTGTGTAAATACAGTATGTCTTTGTGTAGGATCTATGCTAAAATTAAAAAATTCCAAACGTCCACCTTTGCGGGCAGTATACCATATTTTTCCTAGACCTCCAGCCTTAATACCAGCACATATAATAACAGCAAAAACAGCGGCAAACATAAGCAGTGACTGGAAAATATCCGTAACCAATACGGCTTTCATGCCTCCCAAAGTGGCATAAAAAGTACATACCACACCCACAATTATAATTGAAAACATAATATTTAGTCCTGTAACTGCCTCTAAAGCCAGAGCTGGGGCATATAAAACAATACCCATATATAAAATAGTTTGTACTGAAAAGGCCAACGAAGCATATAGTCTTGTGGGATAACCAAATCTTTGCTGCAAATACTCATAAACACTAGCGGTCTTTAGACGATAGAACACTGGCAACATATGATATGCAGCAAATGGTGTTGCCAATATATAGGAAATATTGATGACTACAAATTGTGTGCCATATTGATAATTTTCCATAGATACTCCCAAAATTGTAATGGCTGACATAAAACTGGCCATTAAACTAAAGGCTACCGGCAATATAGGCATAGAACGATCTGCCAAAAGATATTCTTTAGTTGTCTTTTGTTTTCCTCCGGTTAGGCGATAATAAACGCCAATACCAGCCGATATTAGCAGTACTATAGCTAGAATCGTATAATCCCAGGCTCCGAATTGTGCCATTTTGGTTAGTTTTTAATGTAAAGATATTATTGTGGGTTTTTGGATTAGATTAGCTCCAGTTTTTGTTGTTATTTCGAAATTAGATGATCATGATGATTTCAACTATTTAAAAAATTTTCTAAAAATAAAAATTTTTACCAATTTTGTAAAAAAAAAAATATTTTAAAAAGTGTTTTGTAACATTTAAAAATCCTAATAAAATATTTTAATCTCACACAAAATAATAAAAATTACTTCATAATTACTCGATGTTTTTATTTTACGGAATTGCATTTTTTAACTTTTTTTTTTTTTTTTAAATAATTGTAATTACCATATTTAAAACTTTTTTTTTTTGGAAAATAATAAACATTTTTTAAATTCACTGCTTTATTTCAATAGAAAAGCATCAGGTTTTAACGATTTG
Source organism: Eustalomyia histrio (assembly GCA_949748255.1). NCBI lineage: Eukaryota > Metazoa > Arthropoda > Insecta > Diptera > Anthomyiidae > Eustalomyia > Eustalomyia histrio. Next base: position 140,433,550 of record OX456525.1, read on the forward strand.
AAGTTAACTCTTGGATTCGTTAGAGCGAAAACAAATTTGATCAGCCCATTTATGACAGTTTATTCGATTGCAATACGATTTAACTGTCAAACGGAAGTATTTTTTTGTGTGGTCCGTGTTACATGAAAAATCACTATGGAAAGATAATGGAAAAAATAAAATTTTGACTGTGAAAATTTGCCGCATAAAAAATTTAGAATTGGACCTTCGCAATAAGCTTTAAAAGTCGTGATTGCGGTAAACATGCTGCCAAAATTGTTTTTAATTAGTAAATTCCAAATAATAAACTATTAAATAAAAATCATTTCGTAAGTCTGCGTGTTATTAAAAATAAAATTCCTACGCTTCTAAAAACACCCTTTACATATTGGCCCGAAATCATAGTGCCACGCTAAAGTCGGCTTTTTTAAAAATTACTTTAAATTTAAAACCTCTCATTATCTTTTTTGCTATTATAGTCAGAATTAAAGCAAGTTTAAGTTAAACTGGCTTTGAATGAGTATCACATCAAGAGCTAGTTTTTTGGATGTAGTTCAACCTTGTCTATTGGTTTAAACATGGAATGCTGTTTTTGAGATCCAGTTTTTTTGTTTTAATTTGAGTTTAAACCTAAGTTACAGATGTCAAAACACACAGCTGATGAAAAGCGTCTCTAAATAAATCAGCTGTTTCATAAAAACTAAAAAGTTGTTTACAAATTAAAAAAATAAAATAAAAATGGATTATTGCTATTATAAAGGTTTCAGCGATTTTGAAACATATACAAATTTAAATAAGACTATAACGAGAGAGCCTAAGACAATTAGAACTCGTCCAAATAATTTATTTATATTCATGAACACGTGCTATTGTTTGAAAAAATATTTGTTTTGATTTTTTATTATGTGTTTTTAATGCTACCATATGTTTGGCTATAAAATATAAAATTTTGTTGGAATAAAATATGGCAGCATTACTTTTCAAGTCTTAAGCTACTACTGAAAAACAACAAGTGGGATCAGAGCCAGTTTAAATATATTTTTTTAGTTTAACTAATAAGCCATTAAACCAAGTTTAACTCACATCCAAAAAACTAGCTCCAAGTGTACCAAATGACCATTTTGTACTAAAAAATAAGCAAGTGGCAACATTGATCAGCTGATGTTATATTAGGTGAAAAAAGAAAATTGTGTAAATAAAGGATTTGCAATGGCAAAACGTGAGAAGGTAAAGCTTTTTTTAAAAAAGGAAAGAAAAGTGTATTTTTATTAATAAAAATAATGGAAAATCCCTTTCAATATTTTGCAATTCAAACATTTTTTTTCACAAAAACTTTCTTGACAGAAAACAGCTGATTTTAAGTGTTGTTAAATTGAATAAGAAATGTAAAATTGCAAAAAGCAAGTGGGTTGGATTATTTTCACATTTTCATGTATTATTTTGCATAAAACTTTATTAATGTTTACGTCCATATTAGATCTGCCATTTTGCAATTTTTGGTTTCAGATACCTAATCAATGACCAAAAGTCATTTACAAATGCGTCGTTTAGGTCTAAAATAAAAATTTTAAATAACCACGGCCGTTTTGATCCGCCATTTTAATTTTTTAAATTCTGATCTAAGATTCGTGATTAGAAAGCCTTCAGAACTTTCTATGTGATATTTTTTTTAATCGATCCTCCAGCTGTTTGTTTACTGTGGGACATCATCCCAAGCAATTCCCGTTAATTGAAAATAAAAAAAACTGTTCCAGCGGTTATTTGATTACAATTTCACAGTAGCTTCTGGCTACCGATTCTGAATGATTTTATCACTGCGAAGTGATAAAAACAGTTATTTGTAATAATTGTTTTTAAGTAATTGAACAGTAATTTTTTATTGCTTTACATCTGCATAAATCATTCAGAATCGGTACCCTGATGTGTATAATATTTTGTTATATTTTTTTTTCATTAGACGCGCCTAAAGGAGAATCATATTTTATATTCACCACAATTTTTTTTTACCTCAAAAATTAAATTTCTCCCGCAAACTGTTTTCACAACAAATATTATTTTTCACCTCAAAATTTCTTTTTTACACCACTGTTTTCACATCCAAATATTTTTTCACCTCTAAAATATTTTTCTTATTAATTTAAGCAGAATTTAATACTTTTTGCCATTTTTTTATCTTCCGTGGTTATAAATTTTGTATTAAATTATTTTGTGATTTGAATTATCTTAAAATGACTTTTAAATTATCAGCAGACCTTATTAAATACATTTAATAGCGTGATTTTAGTTATATACTTTCAAATTTTGGCTCTATAATTAAAAAATTTTGTTTAGATAACAACATTTTTTCCTTTTTTACACTTTTAAATATTTTCTATACTATTTTAATAAAAATATTGATTTGAAAAGTAAAAACATTTAATTTTAAAGTAAGCAAAGTAAAATAGATTTTCAGTTATTTTGTGTGAGATTTCGAAGATTTATATATATATATTTTTTTTGATTCAAATCATTATGGAAGATTTTCAATGATTTTTGTTTAATTTTTGCAATAAAAATATACACAATTTCATTTAATTCTTCGAGGAATGTTAAGATTTATTTTTGTTACAAAACACTTTCTTTTATTTTTTTAAAACGTTCCGTCAAGAATTTCACCTTATTAGTTGAGTTGTTATTAAATAAATGTGTATTAAAAGCTGTCGAATAATTTTAGGTTTTTCAAGCAATTGAAAGTTTTATCTAATAAATCAACACACTATTCAGCGTAAAAACCAATTGATTATGAGATTATTTTAAGTTTTTAACGTTTAATCTTTACGACTTTTTGTTGAAAACAGTCAATAGAAGAAACTAAATTAAACTAAACAAGATTTGGTTATAAAATTGATAAACTGTAAAAAATTGAACAAAATTGTAGTAAATTATTTTCCTTTAGATGTTGTCTGTTCTAATAGTGAATTTAAATTATATTTTTTTGGCAAGAGATAAAATCAGTCAGCTATCTGGTGAAACTACAACCGTTCCAAAAATATTTTTCTTTCAATAAATGATATTAGAAAAAAAAATTATACGGCCCATAAAGAATATGCAAATATAAACAATACAATACTGGAAATACAAATATTAACAATATGAAAAATATAATCTTCTCAGAAAACTACAATAAAATCAAAAGTACCGCAACGTAGAGCCTGGCAGCAATCTCTAAATTTATACCAACACCAATTCCTCGGTTAACAATACTATTTTTTTTAATTATAAATTATGTCCAAATCCATTTTTTGAATTATGCTACAAATATATAAATTACATCCAAATCCATTTTTTAACTATATTTTTCTTCAAAGTATTCACTAAAGGAGCATTTAATTTATACGAAACTATAGAAAAACGAAAAACCTATTGCTTTTCGTTTGCCCCCTCTTATTAGGAATGCAAAATATCCGTTATTCGCGTTTTTGGTGTATATGTTAACTGTAATATTGTTAAACACCTAATAAAAACAAAATATATATTCCAAACAAATTAAGTTTATGATCTTCACCTACAATACCTACATTCAGTAGAATAAATATCAACAAATGACCCAGTGGAAATTAATATGATGGAATGAATAAACTTGATTCTGCCTCGTCATAATTTTTAGAAGTTTTTCTACTGGGTATTGGAAATTTTTGCTAATATTAATATTTATAATATTGTCGGTATCTTTCAGGTATTATTTGCTTTTGTTCTCTATATTATTGTACATTTGTACAAAGAAAAAAAATCATAGTTATATTAATTATAATATCATATTTGAATTAACATCTTATTTTTTCAAGCGAACATATTTAAATTAAGTATGATTCTTGTTAAAGTAAATATGATTCTAGTTAAAATAAACTTTTGATTTAAATTAAAAAAAAAAACACAAAATTAGTTTGATTTTAAAGCTGTTTCAATTTAATTTATTGTTGCTCCTGCTTCGTTTTAATAAAATTAATATAAAGTACTGGACTGTATCTGTGCGGCAAGATGTTAACAAAAACATTCATTATAAACTGATAGCACCCATATAAAACATATTGAGAATAACGTCGATAACCCTACACGTTAACTTTTAATGTAAACAAATATCAAATTATATGAGATCTTAAAAAATAATTTACCGCATAAACACAGTTATTATAGCAAGTGTAAATTTGAAAACGAAAATAGCTAATAAAATTCTACTTTAGCAAAAATTTTCGTCATCAAAAAACTCGCGACCTTGCACCGAGTTTTTGGCATGTTAATTATCGTTAAACTGAGTTTATCGCAGTTTGTAACTGGAATACTGCTTTTAAAATTTGGTTTATTTTGTTTTTTTTTTTTTAATGAAGACCAAAATTATTGCAAGGACAAGTTGGTCCCATAAATTTATGGGATTAAACTTGGAAATGGCTGACAAAATTCGTTTTCATTTTGACTCGCATCCCAAAAACTCGGGATGTGAGTTAAAATTAATTTTCAGAAAGTGCGTGTATACGAGGGCGCATCAATAGTCCGTGACTTTTTGAATGACACACAGTTTTTTTTTTTTTGCAAAAAAAAATATATATTTTTCAACATAATCTCCTTTTAGCTCAATACACTTAGTCCAACGTTTCTCAAACTTTTGTATCCCTTCCAAAAAATAGGATTTTTCATCGTTGGATCTAAATCTCTTTACACCGAGCCATTTCTTTAGGTTAAGAAATAGTCTCTGGGAGCTAAATCCAGAGAATATAGCGGATGAGGTACCCATTCGTAGCCTTATTCATAGAATTTTGCCATGGAAACTAAGTTGTCACACGATTGCGTTTGTGGTCGATTGTTTGCAAGCGCGGCACCCATTTTGCAGACAGATTTCTTCAATCCAACTGATCATTTAAAATCAAAACCACACTGCCATATGAAATGCCTATGGCATCAACAATCTCACGCACTTTTACTCCTCGATCGGCCAACACCATATCGTGGATTTTTTGGACATTTTCGCGTGTATTGACCTCAATTGTCCGTCCAAAACGTTCAGCGTCATTTGTACCGACCACAACGAAAGTCAGTAAACCACTTTTTTACCATTGAAATCGATGGTGCAGAGTCCCCATGGTATTTTTCAAGCTTTTCCTTGTTTTGATTGACGGTTTTTTTTCCGCAACAAATAATGTTTAATGAACACTCGAAATTCACTTTTTTCCATTTAAAAAAAAATCCACGAGGTTATATGTTTTGAACAGCTGTTAAACGCAAAGTAAATGACGGAACTTGCTCAAAATTTGACAGTAGTCTATTAACAGGTGGTACTTGATGGAACAGTAGTGCATTTCATATAACTACGAGGGAAGTTCGAAAATTCACGAACTTACTGATCCGCCCTCGTAATATACAAAATAAAGTCAAATTAAATGATAAACTCGGAAATCGACCTGGGCAAGGTCGTTCCAGATGTACTGCCTAATCTGAAGACCAATATTTTTTATAGAAAAGCCTTTCCTCTGAACTATCCACAATTCTTGAACAGCAGACAAGTTCACCTTGTCGTCTTTTTTACTACAGGTTGAAAAGTTATACACAAAAGCTACAACCCCTCCGGAACAAGTCAAAAGAAAAAGAATTGGTGTAGAAAATTCAAATTTGGAACGATTGGAGTAAAATTGTTTTTTGAAATTATAAAGAGAAAAAACAGACACTTTATGTCTCGAACTCACTATGAGGCTGATCAGTCTTTTTTTTTTCAATTCAAAACAAAAGTTGCTGGACATGTGCGCATGTGTGAAGTTGTTTTCTGCAAATGTGATTTACGATTTTATGAGGGACGTCTAATTTCCGGCAGTTATGTTAAGCTTGTTACAGATGAAGTTTTTGGCAACAATGCAAGTAGTTTTATATCTTCCACAAGATAACGCACCATATCATAAAGCAAAAAATACGATAGAATGGTCCGAATGTCATAATATTCCGCTCCTTGATTGGCCACCAAATTTTCCTAATGCAAACCCCATCGAAAATTTAAGGAGAATCATTGACAGATGCTTGATCAATTATACCATTTCCATAGCAAGTGATATCTTTTATAATTTGTGCTATAACTTTGGCACATTTTTTTTTTTGAACCATGTAAAAAATATTAGATCTGATCTAATTATATCTGGTGCCAGATCTGATTATATATGATTATGTGATATACTTTAATGACTAATCTGATCAGATCAGTGCCAGATCTGTTCATATCTACCGTGTTCTGGAAAATTTGGCGATTTTGTGGTGAGATATTGGCAAATCTTGTCATATGGGATCATATCTGATTTATATCTAGTACAAAATCGTAGCCATTTGAAAGGCACCAAAATAAAAATGTATATTAAAATAAAGAGTATTTTTAATTTCTTATTAAAACTATGGACATATAATAATTTCCATAGCAAATTGGACCTGATTATATTCGGTGCGCCTGATTTATCTAAATTTAATCAGATCTAAATTTAATCAGATCTGAATTATGGCATTCGTGATCGAATAATTAGATTTTTGTTGTGTATTTACTTTTTGTCTATGTATTGTATGTGTTCAATGCATAAGAATGACACAAAAAATACAAAACAACATCTTCTATTCTTATTTAACTCATTGAAATTGCTACACAGAGATACGTCTACGTTGGCTAATCAAGCCTTAAATATGTCTAATCCAGAGTTAAATCTTGCTAATACAGCCTTAAAGCTACAAATAGCCTAAGGTAACGTGACGTTTATCCGTATGGTTGTTTCTTTTTAACTCATTTATTTATATTGAATCAGTAGATTCATCACGTTACGTATAAGCAATTCTAGCTTAAGGCTGGATTAGCCAGACGTAAACGTATCTCTGTATAGCAAATTCAATGAATTAAATAAGAATAGAAGATGTTGTGTTGTATTTTTTGTGTCATTCTTATGCATTGAAGACATATATATACATAATTGACCTGAAAAAAGTATTAAAAAAGTCAAAAGTATGCATGTTTGCCGATGATGCACTTATTAGAAATTTAAATCTTGAATTGAAGGAAGTGGACAAGTTTTTACAAAATAAAGCGATGGTGATTAATGGAGAAGTCAATGAAAAGATATATAGATAGTAAATCTATTGAGAAGATTGAGGAAATAAAATATTTAGGCGTTATTATAGATAAAAAAACTAAGGTTTGATTTACATTTTAAATACATTTGTAAAAAGATGGCTAAAAAATTGCTTTCTTTCGAAGAATACGAAATTCTATATCGACAATAACAGCTATAAAATTATTTAACACAATGGTTAAACCTCACTTTGAATACTGTTCTACACTGTAGTTCCTTGGAAGTCAACAAATGAAGGATAGACTTCAAAAACTTCAAAATAAGGGTATGAGATGTATTTTGCAATGTCATAGATTAACACATATAAGAGACATGTTACAAAGTTTGCAGTGAATCTCAGTAAATCAAAGACTGGTAATGAATGTACTTATATTTATATTTAAGATAAAAAATGGAATGTTACCGAACTACATGAGAAATCAGATGACTTATGTGGTAGATGTACAACCATACAATCTGAGGAATCTTAATGATTTTAGGTTAAATTTTGGAAGAACTAATTTTTATCAAAATTTATTGTTTTATAAAGGACTTAAATTATATAATAAAATTCCAATGAAATTAAAAAATGAAAGTACCTTTTTCACATTTAAACGTAAAATTATAAGTTATATAAAACAAATGTATTCATCTAAAAAAATCCATGAATGTAATATTTATACAAATTTTTTATTTAATAGCATTATGCTAAATAAAAAATCATTCTTTTTAGCTGATTCGTCGTGGTAATTCTAGCTTTTTAGTCATTATCAACTTCAAAATTTTTTACATTTGTTTTACATAAAAAAAAAAAAAATAGTTGGAATTAGAATATATTAAAAATTTATATGTTTACTTATTTTGTTTTATAAATTCTAAGCTTAATTTTATCAGTTATTTTTTTTTTGCGACCAAAAGACTATCAAGCATGGCTTGATGACTCCGTGTATTTGTTTTTGTAATGACCATCAAACAACGCTATACATTATCAAATGCTTGACATGTTGTACAGCATGTTTAATCTTCTAAGGCCCCTTTTAAGTTATCTGTGTTAGCTTACTAAAACCATATATGGCCCTAAGGGCGCGACTAGTTTAATGAGTTCAATAAATAAAAAATAATTTAAATCGAGAACTACAAAATACTCATATATGTTCTTCTTTTCGGGTTCAGCACGAATATATTTAGAAATATCCAAAAATTATTATTCCGAACTTACCGATACTTGATACCATCCAAATTGACTAGGAGCTAATTTACGCGACTGTCCAAATTTGCCCTTGGGTATGGGTGAACCCTTTCGTCGGGAACCGCTAGAACGTTCTTCGTACTAAAATGAAACCAACACAAATTAAAAAAAATATTTCTATTTTAATTATCATTATTCTTACATTTGTATTTGTCACTAAACCATCCATATCTTCATCATCTTCCAAACGCGAACGCAAGGCCAACTCAGCCACACGACTTTTGATGCCTCCCTTATGTTGCAAGGCCGAGGGTTTAAAACTAACACGTCTTGTGGTATTGCGTTCCTTTTTACGGCCACCACCATGACAGGCATCACGATCATCATGATCTATAAACAAAAAAAAAAAAATAAATAATAAATAAATATTGTGATTGAAAAATTTGTATGTATGCATAAATTATTTCACAATGAAAAACCCACCATTTTGATGGTCATTATTTAATGATTGAAAACGAGAACCGCTGTTATTGCCACCATTGTATTGTGAACGTTGTCCTCCTCTAGGTTTTGGCATTTTTCTATTATATTTGTTTATTTTTTTTAATAGTAAATAAAATTTATGTATTTTTGTTTAATAAGCACGCTTAAAAAAATTTTTTTCTTAAATTCGACGCAAAAAAATTTTTCTTCTTCGTCGTCTGCTTGCCAAGGCGCGTGTATGTGTGTTTTGTTGTTGTATGTGTTTTAAGCTGTCAAATTTGTCAAACTTCATTACAGGGTTGTATGCAAAAGGTATTAACACTACAAAGTTGTATCGAAATAGCCCAACTAACAAAACAGTCAAACAATTTTAAGATAAAATTGCTGTTTAATGATTTGAATTTTTTATTTAATTGTTTAAAAAATTATAGAACCATCAGTAGTTATTCAATTTTTAAAAACGAATCAAAAAAATAGTTTTTAATTCGTGAAAGATCTGTTATTTTTTTTGATTCTCGCGAATTTTTTGATTCGCGAATTAAAATTTTGTTTATAATTTGTGAATTAATTGTAGTATTTAACAGAGCTTGAAAAAGTAATTCATTTAATGAATTATTGAATAGTTTTGTAAACACTTTAAACAAATGATTTGATATTAAATAAAGTTATACACTCAAAAACAACAGTAAGTTATGTAAAAATCAGAAGTTTTTACTTTTAATTACAATTGCAAATACAACTATTATTGCAGCTATAAAAAAAACAATTAAAGAAAATAGCTGTATTTTTAAACAATTGTTCAAAGCAGTTATTTTTGATAAAAAAACATTTTTTTGCACTAAACAGTAAATTTTTGACTATTGTTTAGTTTAGATTTTGTTATTTTAAGTTTACAAATAAAAATCAGAAATTTTTAAATATTTGGAGTACCTTTTTGAATTTTGATTTAAAGTCCAACTTTAAGTGGCTTAAGTGACTTAAGATTTGTTTTGGTATGAAACGAAATTAAAGGAATACAAATTTTTAATATAAAAAAATTTAAATAATCGTTTTATACCGATCGCTAGCTAAAGTCACTTAAGCTTATTCTACTTGGGCCTTTAAGTAGGTTGAAGCAATTACACATTTTTCTTTTTAAATCGAAATAATTTTTTATTAAAATAGCGAGAAAAAACAATTGTAAAAACTTTAATTTTTTGCCAATTTTTTTCTGCGAGAGGAAGATGCACTTGCTTCTCAATTGGGAAATAATTTGTTGAGCTTGTGTCCTGATATTAGCGCTTGAAGAAGGTTGTTCATTTTTTTGTTTGATGCTCCACATTATAATTGGTGCTGTCGGAGCAATTGCTCTTTAATGATGGCTTAGATTTTCATTAGATCCTCCAACATTAACAAGGATTGTTCTTCAGTACTTGCATTAAGCTCTTTGGTCAGTCATTGTCTTCATTAAAATGTTTAAGTTTTCCAGAATTTTTTTTAAATTGTAATTGATTTTTTTTAACAAATTAGTAGAAGTGTTTTTTTGAACAATTTAGACTAACATTTTACAATAGAAAGAAGACATGGATACTTCATTTCAAATAAAAAATTCTAGTCTGGCAATTATAAACAAGAATGACTATAATTTAATAACAGAACATAAAAGTCTTGAGCTGGTATTATTAAAAAAAACAGGTGATTATGAAAAAAAAAACAAAAATCAAAACAGAAAAGGAATATTAAAGAAATGAAAAAAATTACTAAAAACTCAAAATACCTAAATGATTACGAACTAGCGCTTTAGTTTAAAGTAAAGAGTGGTTAGAACGACACAACTCTAATGGAGATATCGCACACGAGAACAATTGTGCTGGCATAACATGACAGCTTGTAGGTAAGCTTCTACTCCACATTACCCTGTAGGAAATGTCGATAGTGAAACTGTACTGATTTACTATTGACTTTGTCACCAGTACTACTGACTAATTATGCTCCAGCCAACACTTTCTGCTATAGACATTTAACATGTGCGTGTCATTGCGAATCTACACAACTGTTGACTAGGTGTTGACATTGAAACCATAGATTCACTAGTACATTTTAGTAATTCTAGTCTACACTTTTGGAACTTTTTACCTGATTTCCACACTAGGAAGGAAATAAGATTAAACAGGTGCATTTATTTTGTTAAATTAGATATTTTATTAATAAAATTTTTTTTATAAATTTCATTCAAATAATAAAAAAAATTGCGTGCAAATTTAATTTTGGTGTAGACAAATCTTTAAAAGACTGCACAAAATCATCCACAGGCTCCGTAAAATCTTCATCAGGCTCCACAAAATATCTAGAGTTGCAACTTTCACTAAAAATTGTTGCCTCTTTCTCGTTATTTTTATTTTTATACAAAATTGATTGTTTTTTTTCACAAGTTGTTTGTTATTTCTTTTGCTCATTATATATTTTGTTCAAATTTGTATATTAACCTTTTAAATTAATTTTACTTTATATTTTTATTAAAAACTTTTATTTTGCATAAAGCTATGCACATGTATTTTCAACAAAATACATCAATAATAACACCAAGAACAAGCACAGCTTTGCAGCTGCAAAAAAGGAATGTAAAAAGTATAGACGCTTTGTGGACATGCCGCCAAAAAGTCTCCCAAAATAGTCGACAAAAGTGGTGACTTGTAGACACTTGACCCCAGGTTTCCTACAGGCTAGCTTACCAGCTTCTACCTCACATTAGCAGCACAAAACCAATACATGCACATTTTTAAAAAAACCGCCAACCCAACATACCAAATGACTTGAGAAAAATATTATTATAAGCTTACAAACACAAGCCTTAAGCTTGAAAAAGACTTGAGAATATATTGAAAAAGACTATCTATCGTAACAATTGTAGAAAAATCAAAACGCAACCCTCGTGAAAATATTATGTGTGTATGATTACTATAAGCTTATTCTTGCAATTGTACAATAAGCTTACAAAAATAATATATTATTAATAGTTGAAAAAGAGAAATCATGATTATTTTCTTTAATTTAATTTATTTTTTATTTTAATTTTAAAAATAAATAATAATAACTCATTTTAAATATAAAAAATAATAATTTATTTTAAATATAAATAATAATAATTAATTTTAACCATAAATAAAAATAATTGAATTTAATATGCAGTTGCACGTTCACTATATAAAATTTACAACTAAATGTACATGCAAAACACGTTTGACAAATTTAAAGAAAAAATAATGGCACTTGTTGTATGCATTATAAGGGTAGAACAAAGACAACAAGACTAGAATGTATTGAAAAATATTTCTATTTCAATCGTCATATTGCGTTGTTGTTGTATGTTGTTCATAAGCATACTTGAGAAAAAGTTATGTATAATAATCTTTTCTCTAGCATTGTTAAATACTACTTGTGACTTCACATTTTATAAATATTATAATAAGCGAAATTAAGAAAAGCTTAAAACACACTATTAATATAAGCTTATTCTCAAGTTGTATTGCAGTTTGATTGCTATATGGTATATTGGGAAACGTTAAATGAATAAAAAAATACTAACCCATACAAAGCTATGTATACGTGAACTCTTTATGCCAGATGAATACATTCTCGTGTGTTACGAAAAGATAAAAAATTGTGTGCTTAAATATTAGTCTAGTGTGTGATGGCTCATTTATATTAATCATATAATTACAAATTATATCCTAATACCCTCAACGAGCACTAGCAACGAAGGCTACGCTACGTTGTAACGTTAACAGACCTCTGGTGGGAAACAAACCTATGCTTGGTGCAAACAAATCCAATGCATTTTTTGCAACATTTAATGTATAGAAATTTATTTTAAAAATTGTCTTAAATATCAGTTTTTACAATACAGTGAATTTTCAAAATTTTAAATACCGTGTGATATTACAAATCTACCCTAATTAAAATGTGTTTGAGCTCAGAACACGATTGTTTTTATTAATTTTATTTGACGAATTTACTAAGATCTTTTAAATATCACTGCAATTATGTGCAATTTTCTATTTAATTTTAAATGGATCAATTAATTTGTAATTAGTAATATGATTTTTGTGTTAATTTTTTTTTTAAATACAAATTTCTCACACGTTATTTATTACAAATTAAACAATTAACACCAAAAATAAGAAGGAAATTGTACTCAATTTGTGTGTTCACTACAAAAATAAAAACAAATTGATAAATTAGCGCCAGGTTCAGCCAATAAAATTAAATTAGATTATCATTAATTGAAAACTAATTTTTAAAGCATTACAGCACGAGAATGCAATGACTAAATGCAATTGAAATTAAAGAACAGCTGTAAAAAAGAAATTCGAATACAACAAGTCGTGGTGGTATGCTAGCGGTCGACCATTGTTGTCGTTGCACAGTGAACCAGAAAGAACAAATTTTAGCCAAAATTGAAATACGGGGGAAAAAAACCTTAAAAGCATTCTAAAAGGGGTTTTTAAAGTTGCTGGTCACGAATCTGGTATCAGAATTATAAAATTCAAAATGGCCGACCCAATATGGCGGACATTAGTTTTAAAGTTTTAATATATTGAATTTGACTCAATCGTTTTTAAAGAATTTGGGTTCGCTGATTGCGAATCTGGAACAAAAAAAAAAAATCAAAATGGCGATTTATTAATTTTTATAAAACTTTTTGTTCTGTCTGATTTGAATAAAATTGTCACAATAGGAAATTTTACGGTTCCTAAGCTTGAATCTAAAATCAAAAATTCTTAATTTAAAATGGCGGATCCAAAATGGCGATCTAAGTTCAAAAATATAAATATATTGGATATAAATTATTTATAAATCTGAAATCAAAAATTTGCATTCAATATGACGGAAACCATTATTTCTTAATATTATTTGTATTGTCCTATTTAATCAAAATTTTCACTGTAGGGATTTTTCGGTACCACGGTAGCAAATGAAGGTAAAACCGTGAAAAAATCTAAAAGTGCAATTTCACCATACTTTTCATTAATTTAGAATTCTAAGCAAGCATAGTTTCCAGGATCTACCACGAAGAGGTAATATGCTTAACAAGGTCCAAATTTATGTTTTTTAAATGGTTTTGTAATGTTTTTGTTTTTTATTTTTTTGTTGTTTTTTAATTTTCATTGCGCAATTTTGAATATAAAAATTTTTGATTTTACAGTGACCATCAAGGAAGCCGTGGAGGTTTTAAACTTATTGTTATTATGAATTATTTGTGATCAAATATGTGACGATTCTTATCCGCCATATTGGTCTCGCCATTTTGAATTCGAAATTCTTAATTAAGGAGTGGTGAAAGATAGCTAAAAGGTCTACGTACTCTAGTTGTATAAAATCAAATATATACACTGTTAATATCCGCCATATTGTGTTCGCGGATTGGCGAATCATGATCACCGATCACATGTAATATAAAAATGACAAATAAAAATAAAACATATTAAAAATTTAAAATTCATGGAAGTTATTTTGAATTCGTTTTTGAGGTTTTGGTCACAGATTTGAGATTAAAAGTCTCTAAAACTAATTAAGGAGCCCATTTTCTATAGTTCTTAGCCGAAAATTGTTACATTGAAATTTAAATGTAGAAGTGAGATCTGAAGGCCATTTTTCAGTTAAGTGCCAAAATCTCGAAAGTTTATGAACGTTTACAAAATCCTAGGTAGAAGATATATTAGGGAACGCATTGGCATTCAAGTTTTTCAAAGAGCTTTTTTTTTTTGAAATTTACGATTTTCAAAAAAAAAAAATTCCGTTACTTTTTTTTCCTAAATATTTAAAAGGTTTATATTTTTAATTGAACACTAGTTTCAGTTTTATAATTTGAGATTGATTTTGGAATAAATTATTGTTTATTTACGAATTTTTTATTGTGTCATTACAAAATGAAAAAAAAGTCACAAAATACCAGTTAATATTGTCGATTTGGCCAACAGATGGCATAACTATAACATATGGTTTGTGTCAATAATAACAAATATGGTATTTTGGAGGGTAAACATCTGTCCAGATTTGATAGACGCCAAAGTGTAAGCACACATTTTTTTTCAAACGCTGTAATAATGTCGAATTGTGTGCATAAAAAAAGATGTTTTGCGGAGAAGTCTAATAACCTTCTTTCATTTGAAGAAAACGGCTGCTGAAAGTTATCGATTGTTGGTAGAAGCTTACGGTCAACATGCACCAACTCAAAAAACTTGTGAACGATGATTTGTGCGATTCAAAAGTAGTAATTTCGGCACAGAAGACAAGGAGAGGCCTGGTCAGCCGAAAAAGTTAGAAGATGAGGAATTGGAAGCATTACTGGACGAAGATTGTTGTCAAACGCAAGAAGAGCTTGCATTATCATTGGGAGTAACACAACAAGCAATTTCTTTACGTTTAAAAGCATTGGGATTCATTCAAAAGCAAGGAAATTGAGTACCATATGAATTGAAGCCGAAAGACGTTGAAAGGCGATTTTGCATGTCAGAAATGCTGCTTGAACGCTACAAAAAGAAGTAATTTTTGCTTCGTATTGTACTGGTGATGAAAAATGGATACATTACGATAACCCCAAGCGCAAAAACTCATATGTAAGGCCCTTCCAACTAGGCAAATCAATGCCGAAGCTGAAAATCCATGGCACTAAGGTAATGCTCTGTATTTGGTGGGATCAGAAGGGTGTTTTGAATTATGAGCTGTTGAAATCGGGTCAGACCTATACCGAACACAATTAATTCGTTTGAAGAGAGCAATCAACGAAAAACGACCAGACACGAGGCCACAATCTTCCCTCATGACAACGCTCGGCCACATGTTGCAGGACCGGTAAAAAACTATTTGAAAAACAGTGGATGAGAAGTTTTAGCTTCCCCGCCTTATAGCCCAGACCTTGCCCCTTCTGGCTACCATATGCAGAATGCCCTTACTGGAATACGCTTCACTTCAGAACAGGGTATCAGAAATAGGGTTAATTCTTTAACTCAAAACCGGAGCAGTTCTTTTGGCGCAGAATCCATATGCTACCAGAAAGATGCGAAAAAGTTGTGGCTAACGACGGACAATACTTTGAATAATGTATCAATTCATTTTGTTATTATAATAAATGCATTTTGAAGCAAAAATTGTATATATCACTCACAAAATATACCAGAAACCTAGATTTTGAATATATAAACATATTTTGCCTTTACCCCCGAATTGTATTTTTGTTCACAAAATGTCGATGCTGACCCACAGTGCATTGGTGTCTACAAAGCCGTGTGAAAATATTTATTTAAACAGACACTTGCATTTAGTGTGGGTATAATAATGGGGGAATCATACATAAATTAAATATGTAAAGCTTTAACAAATACTTATAAGAAGCTTGAAAATAACGCTACGAGTCAATGGACGCTTAAGCTTATGCTAGGAAAGTTTGTATGAACAAAATAAAGAGCAATATATTTTGTTTATTGTTGTTACACTGAAAATAATATACAGTTTCAAATGAGGTGGGATGGAAATCATGATAAAAACATAATTTTGAGACTTAACATACAATTGGAACCTAGATCCTAAAGTTAAGCCCCCACTAGATGGATAGATAAATTTCTTTGCCTAAAACTAGCCGAAGCTGTGATTATAAAATTAAAATTCTTTTCACGCACTTAAATATGAATCTATTTAAAGTAAATATGATTCTAGTTAAAATAAACTTTTTCGTATTTAAATTAATATCTTAACATTTCTAATTTCGTTTCGCCTTAAAAAAAAAATAACTAGAAATAATCTATATTATACAGAAAGAAAACTTAAAACGAGAAATCCCAAAGTATTCGGATACACAGAAAGAAAAAAATCAGAAGAAATTATGCATGGACAACTACGATTAACGATGTAGTTGGGTTGAGTAGTTTGTATCTCCAGCACCGCGACCAAGTAGATCTATTGTGCACCCTCTAGTATTTTCTTCAGCTGTTCTCCAGTGCAGCCTTGAGTAGCAGTACAATGTTCTTCACGCATGGACAACTAATTAGCCCACCTATGAAATATTATTAAATACACTGTAAGTTATGATTTGTTTTGAATATTTTGTGGGATAACCCTTTTGATTAATTACCTCCACCAATCTTCGTGGCACACTTTCAACGAGAGCCTTGCATCTGGAGGAAGGAATGGAGTTTAAAGCACTTTGAACAGCTTCCCACAATTCTGAAAGATTTTCTATTGAATTGAGATCCGGACTCTATGGTGGCATCTTTATATTGTTCTTCTAAGAAGGTTTTAATAAGTGGCTTGTGCTGTGCTGTGCATCCAATTAAACCATTTGTGTTTCTTTCTTTGGAAAGGGGATAGAGGAGAGATGAAAGTTGGTGCAAGATGAAAGACTTCAAATATAGCAACAGTGTAATTGCGCAAGAATATTGTTGAAGCTTTTTAGTAGTAAATAGCCCTGTTAAGTTATTTTACTTCGGTGGGGGGCTATTAAAACACCGAAGGCGACTTTGCGATATGTATGAGGAAAAAAAACATCACACATATTTTTTTTCCTTATTGATGTTGCCGTCACAAGGAATCGAACACGCAACCTTCTGTGTACACCACAACGCCCACAATATAATATTTCTGACTGTTTTTCGAGATCTGCCGATGTTTCTGGCGAAATATTTTTAGCTTAAATTTTCATGCTTAATATAATTTTGTGGAAATATGAACCTGCGGGAAAAAAGGGGTCAGTTGGAAATTGGGACCTGTCCCGTGATAGGTAAAAACTGGAAAATACATATCACGAGATAAGTGAAGAGAGGACCGGTTCCTAAAGTACCTACCACTTGAACAGTTTAAGTCATTACATGTTATTTTGCGTTGGTTCTGTGAGATGTTGTTTGGGATTAGTTGTGTGACATGTTCTTCTAGAACGTGTCACAGAGGGCAATTGACACCCTCCTAGTGACTGGTCCTTTTCATATAAAAAACTGGTTCCGCGACCGGTCCCCATCATAATGAATCGGTTCCTTGATTTTATTAAATATTTTTTAGCGCGGGTTAATGCCTTGTTTACATCAGCATTCAAATCACGAGATTTGAACTAAAATCGAGATGTCAGTGAAAATCTCGTGCAAAATCTCAAGATTTCCCAAACAAATGAAATGTCAAGAGATTTGTAAGAAATCTCATAAAAATCTCGTAGATGTGTAAACTTTTACATAATACAACACTGTGTTTCCACTTGTTCTGTAGACTTTTTGCATGAAAAAGTGGCAACGCTGGTCAACAGCTGACAGAAAAAAAAAATAACCAAAAAATATCACAAAATAATAAAATAATTATTAAAAAACATAATAAAAATAAATTTAAAACCAATAAAAATATGTTAATTATCAAAATAAAAAACAATGAAGAAAGCTCTACATATTTTTGTGTTCCTTCCATCAATATATTGAAAATTCTTTACTATAGCTAATAGTTCTAACAGATAATTAAAATTGTATTCCGCCAAAAAATAAAGTGCATCTTAGAAAGATATTTAATTTAAGGTTATTTTTTTATGTTGGTTTGTTTACAAAAAAAAAATGTGGTTGTCAAATTGAAATCTCGCTAAGTGCAAATGCAAATGCTCAAGATTTCTGTGCGAGATTTCCATTGAAATTTTAAGATTTAAAGCCAATGTAAATGCGGCATAATTAGTTTATCAGTTTTTATAAGTATGTTTTGTAAATATTGTTTCTTAAATGAATTTTAATGTTAATAATTCAAGTGTTGCATGTTTAGTAAATTAAACAAAACGGGGAAATAATTATGCGATGGGTGGGCTAATTAGGTCTCCAACGCTGGATGCGGCTTTTAATTTTTCATACTCTGGGCTTTTTTTGTTACCCGAACTTTTTCATCCATATTATAAAAATTTAAACAACACTGGGCGTAAATATAGGCAATATTGGTGACCAAAAAAAAAAAAATTCATAAATTTAGGCCCTGTGCGAGGTGACTAAATAAATTCTAAGCTAAATACAAATAGACAAAAAGAGTTAAAAATTGTTTTGAAAAATATTATTAAATTTTAAAGAAATTTAGAAACCTGAATTTAGATATTATTAAGCCAGTTCGCCGCACCCACCCTTAAAACATATTTCCATACACACAGAAAAAAATATTTTAAAATCATCAGATTCAGCTTTGAAATCAAACTTAACTGGATTTCTTTTTAATTTTTTAATATTACAACTTATTTTTAAAATGCGAAAACAAAATCTATAATATTGAAATGTTGGTTTGACTACGAAAAAGTTTATTTTAACTAAAATCATATTTACTTTAATAAGATTTATACTTAATTAAAAAATGTTCATAAAAAATAAATAAATATGATATAATAATTGATTTTTTTCTCTCTGTGTAAGGAAATCACCGTCTCCAAAATGTCTGTCTGAAATATTGAGGGCAACTACCTTTTGGTAAATGTAAAAAAAACCGATTCAATATCGGTACGACACCGGTATTAAGGAAAAAGTTTTTTTTATACCGGTATTTTTGAAATTCAGAGTTTCGTTATTGGTATCGGTTATCCAGCTGAATATCCCAGCAAAACTTTGGTAATGGGTGCGATATTCTCATGCGTTACCTTGTAATGATAGCTCGTTACCTTTTTCATCATTTGCAAGCATAAAGTAATAAGTTACCCATTATTGATTACGTAATATATGATTTATAAATGTAAAATAATAATTGAAATATTTTTGAAAATCTATTTTTAGATACAATACTTTGTGTTTTTTTGTAAGCAAAAGGGTAATGTATGTTCGTTTTGATAACACTAGCGAAAAAATGAAGCGCAACAATTCATTTAAGTTTAAAGCAATCAAATACTATATGCGTCGATAGCTCAGTGGCTAGAGTTCTTGGCTGGCAACCAGATTTCCCTGGTTCGATTCCCATCTTGACCACATTATTTTTAATTACAAATATTTTAAATAAAATATTTGTAATAATTTATTTTAATAAAAATTCCTTTTCTTAAAAATCTATTTTTAAACACATTACTTTTTCCATTCTCGTAACCATATAAGTAACCCCTTACATTATCACCTCTAAAGTAATGGGTATTTACATTAATTTGAGGTTAATCGCCTGTAAAATCATCAATTAAGTAAGGTGTAAAGTAATCCATCGGCCCCTATGGCTATACATTACATTACCCATTATTTGGTAATGTGTGGTTTTGCTGGGATGGAAAATATAATAAAAAAAATTTATGGAGAATTAGAGAAAATTTATACTATGTAATTGAGTGCATGCAATTTTCTTAATTCCCTTTTCAAAGTTGCTTCCAAAGTAATGTCTATTTATACGGTAACTTTTGTTGCACTAAAACTGAATGTGAATGAAGCAACAAGAGAAGAATACATATAAGTGCGAAAGAGAAATAACAAAAACATGCACGAAAAGTGAAAACCGTGCTTTTTTGTTACACCTCTTGCTTCTCTACTCCGTTCGCCACCAAACAAGAATTGCATCAGGGATGGAAAACATGGTACAATTGTACTTTTTTTGGTACATTTTTTACCTTGGTTGGTACCGTGGTACTACCGCGGCTCATTTAGTACAATTTTTTTCAAATTTTCAACTTATAACTTGATAAAACAACATAACATAAAGTAGACTTTTTTTAAAAGCAACTTTAAATTAAAAACCTGTTTTTATTTATTCAGCTACTATGGTAAAAAATAAAGTCAGTTTTAAGTTGAACCGGCTCTAAATTGGTGTCACATCAAATGTTTGCATACATATTGTACTAAAATATTCGGAAGTGGCAACATTGAAAAGCTGATTTTAAATTACCTCTCAAAAGAAAAAAGTGTATTAATGTTAAAAAGCTATTAAATGCCTTTAAATTTAATAGCAAATCCTGAAAAGGCTAAATTGCCCTCCAGGGAGGCGGACAGATAGAAAAAAATGGTGTGACATTTATAAAAATTAGAGTAAAATTTTACAAAGTTTTGTGGTAATTATACGACTACATAAAATTAACGATAAATTTTGTTTCACCCCGTCAATTCAAAAATTTTTTTAAGTCTTTTTAGTGTCTAAGCAAATCTGACTCAATACGATAAAATTGTTTAAAAAAAAAAAGCGGAAAAAATTTTGGAACCATGAGGATCGAAAAAGTACAATTTGTTTGTCTGGTTGGTACAATAACAGAAAACATATTTTCCATCCCTGAATTGCATGCATGTCACCGTGTAAATTGGCTCTTACGTTAAGTTTCGACACCCGATATCATATGCTTAATATTATATATTTTGTTAAAAAAAAATTGTACTACTTTTTGCCAAAAAATACTAAAGTTCTGAAACTAATTTGTATTTATTTTCAGTTTTTGTTTTACACTTTTTTACTGTGTAGTAAATGAGATCGGATTAGTACAGCTTAAAACACTCTTAAATATTTTACTTTGTGAACAGTAGTGATCGTGTGCTGAGCGTTGAAACATTAACACACAAGAAAACAAAATTGTATTAAAACCAAAACAAAAAAAAAAAAAAAACCAAGAAAAAATTAAAAAAACCGCATACGGGTTAATACACGTTGTATGTGTGGTACAACCAACCATGCATAAACACAATTATAATACGCGAAGAGTAAATATTTGCAAAGAAAATAACGAAGCGTTAAGTTTACAATCAATACTAAACCAAACAAAAAGTGAATCAAATATTTTGGCATGAAAGTCATAAGTAAAAAATGTGATAAATGATTATTTTTTTTATATTAAAAAAAAAAAAATTGCTTTAAAAAGTGTTTAACAATTTGTTACGAGTTTTAACACAAAACAAAAAATAAAATTAAGCAAATTCATTGACACCTTTATATCAAGCTGCTAAACAAAAAAAAAGTATTTAAAAAATATTAAATGTTGCCTGTTATCCAGTAAAATCATTATTTTAATTACTTGTTTAAATTTAATAAATATTTTAACCAATTTATACAAAAAGCGTCATTGGGTTTAGTTAAAAGCAATTTAGAAACATTTTTAATTCTTCTTTTTTTAAGCCCAAAAAAAAAAACATCACTCAAATTTAGCCTCAGCACAAAAGTTTTTGCAATAAAAACTAGTTTTTACTGTTCTGTGTGTGCTGTATTAATTCTTGGCCTAGAGAATTCAATTTTTTTTGATTTAAAATAAACTGGTTTTTAACCAAAAAAAAAAAAAAAAGTTGAATAAAAATGAAAAGATTTTTCCAAGCATAAAGTTAAATTTAGAATGTCTTTAGTTCACTACAGCTTAAATTCAAAAGGGAGTTTTGTTTCTTTGTACTTAAAATCTCATCTTCTCCTCAACTTTCTTTGTTTGGTCATGGTAAAGATGTGTTTATAAAGATTTTGTAGTACTTCTCCGCAATATACACACAGAGAGAAAAGTTTTATCAGCTTCCAACTAAAATTCGTTTGGTACAACTGAATATTGATTGTTACAACAAAATTCAGTTAACACAACTGAGTTGAGGTTGTGACATATTTTGCAATCACATTTGATTTTGGTTGTGCTAACCGAATTTATTGTTTGTCACAACCAAAATACACTGTTTAATTCAACACTCAGGGAATGCCTCGTATTAATTTTCACTTAGTCTAGACCAGGGAAGGAAAATATGTTTTCTGTTATTGTACCAACCAGACAAACAAATTGTACTTTTTCGATCCTCACGGTACCAAAATTTTTTCCGCTTTTTTTTTAACAATTTTATCGTATTGAGTCAGATTTGCTTAGACACTAAAAAGACTTAAAAATTTAAATTTACGGGGTGAAACAAAATTTATCGTTAATTTTATGTAGTCGTATAATTACCACAAAACTTTGAGGGCAATTTAACTTTTTCAGGATTTGCTATTAAAAAATTTAAAGTCATTTAATTGCTTTTTAACAATAATACACTTTTTTCTTATTATTTTTTTTTGTTTTGAGAGGTAATTTAAAATCAGCTGTTCAATGTTGCCACTTCCGAATATTTTAGTACAATGTGTATGCAAACATTTGGTACATTTGAGGTGACACCAATTTAGAGCCGGTTCAACTTAAAACTGACTTAATTTTTTAATATAGTAGCTGAATAAATAAAAACAGGTTTTAATTTAAAGTTGCTTTTAAAAAAAGTCGACTTTATGTTATGTTGTTTTATTAAGTTATAAATTAAAAATTTGAAAAAATTTCAAATTGTACTAAATGAGCCGCGGTAGTACCACGGTACCAACCAAGGTAAAAATGTACCAAAAAAAAGTACAATTGTACCATGTTTTCCATCCCTGGTCTACACTGGCGATAAATATGTAGACATATATTGCAGCAAACTTCAAAATTAGGTTATCTTCTGTGTGGCTACTCGATTCCGTACATATTTATTGCCGGCAATATATGTTGCAATAGTTCTTCGGCAATATTCGTTAACAGCTATTGCTAAGACAAAACATCAAACTCAGCTGTCCTCTTCGTTTGACAATTATAAAAAAAATGACACAAAAGAAAAAATAGAAAAATATAATAATTTTTTAACTTTACAAGTAATCATGGAAGAACGAAACTTCTTCCTTGAAATTTTTTAAAATATAAGAACATAAATACATACGTGTTCTCATATCATTTATATAAGCTCGGTAATAAGCAATTTTGTGCCGTTGAGCGCCCCGGTAGGCTAGTTGGTAGCGTGCTAGCTTATCAGTGCGGGGGTTGTGGGTTCGATTCCCACCACAGGCTCTGGTCTGTTTTCTCTACAACGAGCCGAAAGCCTTTGTTGCTAGTGCTCGGTTAGGGTATTAAGATATAATTTGTAATTGAATTTGTTATTCTGACGACGTATTTTACTTTTTGCTAAGGTATTTATTTTTAGTTTTGGGAAGGAAAAAAAAAGGAATAGTAGGACATTTGACTTTGAATTTCTCTATTTTTAAAGTAAGAGAAAATACTTCTGCCGGAAGTTTATTTCACATGTGGCTTCTTCGATTGAGATACGAATTCTCTCTATAAAAAATAAATAGTGCGATCCATTGGACAATCGATCACTACTACACTCAGAAAAAAAAGTTAGTAGAAAAATTTGTAAACGGTTTTCAATCCCACTCTACTATTTTTGTACTTATTTTTAGTAAAAAATTATTATTTAGCAAATCTTTTTGCTATTTATATTTTACAAATTACAGAATTTTTACAGAATATTTACAAATTTTTGTTGCTAATTTCAGAAATCATTTTACAAATTTTTGAAAACCGATTTGCTAAAATTAGCAAAAAATATTACTAATTTTAAAAAAGTGGTTATTGAAGGAAATGTTATTTCTAATTAAAACTTACAGCTACAAACTTAAATTTCCTTAAAATGTTACATATATTAAAAAGATGACATCCACTTAAAATAGCACTAAAAAGGTTTTTTAGTTCTAAAAATCCGCCCTAAAAACAATTAAAATTTAACCTTAAAATTAAAAAAAAAAAATTACAAAAATATTTTTCAGAAATTATCAAATTAAAACAAAATGATTAATTCGTTTTTTAAAAAATATATTCAAAATTGTTGATGCTCGATATGAAAAATAAATTCAAAGCTTTTTACTAATATTAAAAAAATTTACTAATTTTTTTTGCTGATTTTAGCAAACAGATTTTAAATTCCACTTTACAAAAAGTCTACTAAAATTTAGTAGCGGCTACTAATTTTTCTACTAATTTCATTGTACCACACGTCAGCAGACATGTGTTGCTAAGATTAGCAAAAAATACCGCTGGGCTCAAATTAGCAGAATTTCCCGTAATAACAGCAAAATTTTCAGTTGCCATTACAGACTTTTGTTGGTGAGTGTAGATTATCGAGTGTGATACGAATAAAAACTGGGGATAAGTTCACTGGGGATAAGTTAACTTATCTCAGCGTTACATTTTCCATGATAATATCAATGGAACAGTGGTTTACCACCCATATTCCAATGATGCTCCAATAAAACAACAGAATTGGATATTCTACTATCAATGATAAGTGCCGATACCCTCCCCTCCTCGGATTTAGTTGGTATAGTTAGTGAAAAAAATCGGAGGAACTGAAGGAATTATTGCATCGTTTTAGAAAACCAAGCCACCTAAATTCTCCTTGCAGCCCTTGAATAAACGTGCTTAGTCTATCGGACATTGAATTGAATTTTCATGCCCAAGACATCAAGAGTATCCGATTCCTTAATATCGATATCATCGATGTGCACGGATGGCAGCAGTTCTTTGCATTAACATACAAGACTGGACATTGCATTAATTTGTAAGACTCCACTCAGAGATTGTGAAAAAGGTTTCAATTGAGTAGGTCATTCATAATCTGCCTTGTGCCTCCAATCTCAATAAGACTCCACTCAGAGATTGTGAAAAAGGTTTCAATTGAGTAAGTCATTCAAAATCTGCCTCTTACCTCCAATCTCAATAAGACTCCACGGAGAGATCTGCCTTGTGCCTCCAAACTCAATAAGACTTAGCTTAAGATCAAAGTAAAATGGATGAAAATTATTGCTGCTATCTGCGAAAGAGTAATAGTTGAAAGTTTAGAAAAGAAGAAATATAAACTTGCGATAGCCCTAAAAGTATCTGAAAGTTTTTTGGATGAAGAAGGGCAAAGTCATTACCGACACCAAAAGCAATCAGCTTTAATAACAGTGCGCCGTTCCTCAAATGATCGAACGCCTTGGAAATGTCTAGAACAAAAACTCTGCTTTCGTCAAACGTGTGAACAAATCGACTCCTAAGCTGTGAAAGAAATGCCAACAGGTCGTCCCTAGAACGTCTTAAACGAAAATCAGACTGAGATATGAGTTTCCATATAATTAATAAAAAATGGTAGCCCAAAATCTTTTTATAATCATTTTTCAACTAGACTAATTCACAACTGGTTTCACTAGATCCGATTCCATGGAACTGTTTCCCGAACATGGAACTTAAATATAAGGTGTAACTGACGAGGAATCAGCTCTAGAATTAGAACCAAGGGTGTGTAAAATTAATTGAATTTTGATTGGACTCAATAGTGAAAACATTTTTTTTTGGTTAGGGTGTGATCCATTTATTTGCAAGCTTTAGGAATTCTGGATCAATATCTGACAGAATAAATAAATTTGCTGCTCTCAAGACTTGTTTAAAATATCTTCAAGTTTTGTCTAATGTCTTGGAAAGTACGACCTTTGGATTATTTAGTCCACATCTGATATATCCCTCAAATATTTAAAGAAGTAACAAGAACTCCGAAGAAGTAATGACTGAGAGGTCCCTCGCATTTCTTCCATGCCTGGATATAAAATGAGACATTTTGTAGTGATTAACTTATAGTGGGTTTTATTTCTGATTACCGAAAAAGCTATGAGTCTCTCGACAATGCGATTAAGATAAATCATCTTAGATAATACTATCGAAGACATCAGGAAAAAAACTTCAAGATGTTTTAAACAAGTCTGCACCACTAGAGAGATCATCATAGTTTATGTATTCTGTCAAATATTTATCCAAAATTACTCAAATTTTTAATTAGATAGATTACACCCTGAAAAAATTGTTGTTTCATGAGTCCAATCAAAATTCGGTTGGTTTTACAGGAACTATTGTAGGTTATATCTACAAATTATCGGTTGCAGCAACTGAACAATTCGATTACAACCAACTTCGGTTAGGATAACAAATTTATTTACTAGATGGAGGAGATTAAAAAATATTTTGTTGTCTGTATTACTTGAATGTCACCTAAGACAAAAACTTTCACTAGTTAGAATCCCGATTTAGCTGAGAATTCGAATATGTGATAGAGAAGACAAAATTGACGGACCCTTTTTTCGACCCAATCTTATGCTGAAAGGCGGGGAAAATAATATTAAAAAGGGCGGGGAAAACCATATATTTCAATGGTGTAAAAATGAAAGGTATTTCAAAGAGCTATCTCGTAGTTACCAGACATATCAATTTTATTCAAATGTTTGTTATTTTTAAATCCTTAAATTTGACAGGGTTTTGTATGGGCTTCAGTTACTAACGAGTCCAGTAACAACATTTTTATACTTTCCACGCTACTCGACTTAAGCTCAAATAATAATTTTATAATGATTATAAAAAAAAATTTACCAAAGTGAAAACATTTACAGGGGCCCACGACAGTGTTTTGGCTTTTCAATATTTGAATTCCCGAAGCGCTATTTCCACCCAAATTTTTACAGGTGGCTGCTGAATCCAAATTATAGGCAATACGGGTATCGAAAATTTTCTTTTTTATTAAAGAGAAGCAACACTCAGGAAACTCTTCCTAATAATTTATGTGTTTCTTACTTTGGAAAGCAGATAGAGGAGATATAAAAGGTGCTGATAGTATGGCAACACTGTAATTGTGCGGGATGATAAATCTTAGCTGATTAAGAGTTGGCGAAATAGTGGAAGCTTTTTAATTCATACCCCTTTAAGGCCTATTCGGTGTTTCCGAAAAGAGAACATTGCGATATATTTGAGGAATAGAAAAAATCCATACATATTATTTTTCTGTATACTATATAAGTGTAAATTGATAATTCCAAAGAAAAACTAAGTTTCTACTTCATTTATTCTCTATCTAAATAATGAGAGATTCTTAAAATTTTTCACATAATGTTACATTTACTATTTAGTCAACTTGCAATTGAAAGCGAAATTTTTGCAATTATAAAAAAAAAAATACATAAAACAATCATGTCATATAAATTCCACACTCAAATAACTACACTCAAAAAAGTTTGTTGGTAGAAACTACTGAAAAATACAATTAATATAAAGAAACAGTCAAGGAAAAAAGTCTACATACACCCTTTGATTTATGGGTTTTACAGAGTTTGCGAAGAAAATAAAAAAAATGTTTATACAAATCTTTAAGGCATTAATAAATAAGTTTATTTATAAAATAAAAAAGTAATTCATTTTGATAATAAAAACAATAATAACAAAAACATGAAAAATTCATAGGAAAAAAGTGTACATACAGCCACAAAAAAAATTAATATTATTCGAAAATTTTGCAAATAAAAAGAAAAGATTTCAACTTTTAATATTTGGTTGGGCCACCTTGGGCATCAATTACAGCTTGAAGACGAAGGGGCATTGATGTCACCAAATTATCTGTAATATCGGGTGTTATTTCGGCCCATGCACGAATAAGGGCCGTATTTAATGTTTCACGGCTACTAATGTTGAATTTTCGTAGCAATTTTTCCAAAATGTCCCATATGTGCTTTATTGGGTTTAAGTCCGGTGACTGGGGTGGTGAATTCAGCAGACTGCATAAAAGCAAATGTTATATTGGCTTTAGGATTTAATAATCGACAAAAGTAGTAAAAGCAATCGAAAGTCGTTTAAAATAACCATCAAAATGTAGAAAAAAACGATTTTTTGTGGTTTGTTTTTCAAATTGATTTTTTTTTATTTGTATGTGATTTTACCAAACACAACACACACAGATGTATATATTTTTATTTTTTATGTGTGTATCTATATTTGCATAATTTCTTGTAATTCTTATTGAAATAATTTTGTTTATAAACAGACTATTTTGGTAAAAAAAAACAAAAGCAATTATTTGAATTTCTATTTTTAGAAACAGAAAACATATAATTTTATATTTAACAGAAAATATCAAATCCTACTGAATGTTTGAAAATTTGTATAGTTTGTTTTTTGAATAGTTGAATAGTTTGTTTTTTTAATGAATAGTTAAAAAATATATTTCTATGAATTTCAATTGTTTCTCCATTTAAAAACAAACTCTACGTATTACTAATTAAATAAACTACAGTCGGTAACGGAAAATATATTGTGAGTGTAACTATTTTGTTGTATATTTTTTAAATTATTTTATTTTTCTTGGGGCTCCCATTTGCTTTGCAACTTCCCTGTAGGAAGCCTGGGGTCAAGTGTCTACAAGTCACCACAAAGCGTCTATTTTTTTTACATTCCGTTCTTGCAGCTGTGCTTGTTCTTGATTTTTTTTGACAAAAAATGTGCATAGCAGCATGCAAAATTAAAGTTTATAATAAAAATATAAAAAAAAAATTAATTTAAAAGGTAAATATACAAATTTGAACAAAATATATAATGAGCAAAAAAAATTACAAAAAAATTGTGAAAAAAAACAATCAATTTTATATAAAAATAACAAGAAAGAGGCAACAATTTTTAGTAAAAATTGCAACTCTAGAGATTTTGTGGAGCCTGATGAAGATTTTACGGAGCCTGTGGATGATTCTATGCAGTCTTTTGAATATTTGTCTACTCCAAAATTAAATTTGCACGAACATTTTTTAATTTAATGAAATTTATAAAAAAAAATTTATTCATAAAATATCTAATTTAACAAAATAAATGCACCTGTTTAAACTTATTTCCATCCTAGTGTGGAAATCTAATAAAAAGTTCCAAAAGTGTAGACTAGAATTACTAAAATGTACTAGTGAATCTTTGGTTCCAATGTCAACACCTAGTCAATAGTTGTGTAGATTCGCAATGACACGCACATGTTAAATGTCTATAGGAGAAAGCGTTGGCTGGGGCATAATTAGTCAGTAGTACTGGTGGCAAAGTCAATGGTGAATCAGTACAGTTTCACTATCGACATTTCCTACAGGGTTGTTTTATAATAACTGTGTTAATTTGTTTGAATTTTTTTTTCATATAAAATCAACTGTAATTATAGTTAAAAACAACAAGAACACTAAATAAATATTTAAATCAAACAGAATTAAATAGAAACAGCTTTGAATTCAAGTAACTTTGTTTTCTTTATAACTTAAATACATTTCTACCTATTTTCCGAATGCCAAAATAAAATCTAAAAATGTTGACATATTAATTCAAATACGAAAATGTTTATTTTAACTGGAATAATATTTACTTAAATAAGATTTATATTTAATTTATATATTTTTTTTAACAAAGCTAAAAGAAATTTAGAAAAAATATTTATGAAATTTTCACTTTCACCTAAAAGTGAAAACTAGAACATACCCGATAATATTTAACCCTTTAAAGCCTCATGTAACATTACTGTAACAAACCCCAAAAACCCCGAAATAATACATACTGAGTTTATTTAGCTCGCTCAAATTTGTGTGATCCTACTGTGACATACCACTGATCAAATTAGTACCAAGAAAATATCAGAGATGGCGTAATTTTTTTTGACTTCCGTCAGTTTGAAGTTTGCATAATACGAATAGTGACAAGTTTGACCACGTGTAAATTTCAAATTTTATAAAAAATACAAAAAGTGCAAAAAATTGGGTTGTTTTTATGAAAACCTGTAGGTAGGTTATTGTATACAATGCATATTTTTACATTTTTACATGAAAAAATTACATTGTTATGTTTGTAACATTCCTGTTACATTGAGTTACTATTGCAAAATAAATTGTGTAATTTTATTTCAGAATGGCATCGTAAGCGAAGGAGAAAAATAAGATATATAATAATATTTGGCAATATGACAGCGAAGATGGACTAGATGACGATGATGATAGCGTTATTGATCCCGCTATCAAACACAATTGGAGGTTTATGAACTTTTTGCTGATGGTGAAGATAATACCGTGGTTGACTCAATCATTGAAGGGGATGACCCCTTATTTTCAGATCCTGGACATCAAACGAGTCAATAAATTTTTTTACATTTTCCCCCAAAGAACTGATAAGTTTTATTGCTGAACAAACGAATCTCTATATAATTCATATTATATATTTATATTTTCTATATTAGCTTTATGCAAACTTTGCGTAAAGACTAATACCAAGGCTCGAAAACCAATTGAAAACGAAATTCAAACCAAAAGACATAAGGTGCCAGCGCAACGTGTTCCTCCAAAGGCAGTTCGTCAGTGTAGTGGGGTATCACAAACAATTTGCGAAAAATTCGGTGTAGCATTATGCTATAACAGACAAAATAATTGTTTTAAACTCCTCATACCACATAAGTATTTTTTTTACTTTTAACTCAATGTAACATTAATGTCACAATCCCTAAAATGTCAAATAAATAATAAATAAAGGATATTTTTTAATTTTTAAGTAATACGTTTTTTTTTATTTACCTTAACCTTTCCCGTACCAAAAAAATTTTTAATTTTTAAGTTCATGGGCTACAAAGGGTTAACCATGATTTTTGTTTCCCATGTACTGAATTACAAACCAAACATGTAGTAACTAATCAAACTTTTTTGAGTGTACCACAACAAAAAAAAAAAAATGCAACAACAGCAAAATATCTAAACCAGAATAAGAATTGTTTAATAAAATAAAACTTGTTTTTTTTTTTTGTTTTACACAAATTAAATATAATATTCATGCAAAACATTAACCAAAAACACATGTTAAATTGTGTCACTAGGTCGTTAACAATACATTCGTTGTACACTTCACGAACACAACTACAACTCATACAAATTAAGTGAAATGAATGGGTGCGCGCAAACTCATTATATTATCGCAAATAGTACGTACATGACAATGGGTAATAGAATATGCTTAATATAGACGCAATGGCGCTTTTTTAAATTAAAAAAAATTATATACATACTAATTTGTTAAGCTCTAGTTAACAAACATAAAAAATTTAACAAACAAAAAAAAAAAGAAATAAAAATATATGAAACAAAAAATGTGTGATTACTTCATATGTTTGACATGTAATACCGGTAATAACAAACACAGTGTTGTATTTTTAAGGATTAAATAAGAGGAGTTGCATTAAATGAATTAAAAAGTGTATAAAATATTTATAAAAAAAAATTAAATATCAAATTATGGAAAAAATAATAAGAAATAAAAAATTATATATAAATCATAAAAAAATATATTTTTTAAACACAAATTAAAATTTTATAAAATGATTTTTTAAAAAAAATGTAGCATTTCTTTTTTATTATATATTAAAAAGGTACGTAAAAATATTTAATTTTTTATATTCATATTTAAGTAGTACTATAATTTTGCTATTTTTTCCAATATATTTTGTAACATTTATTTTCTCTATTAATTATTCCATTGACGTCACAAATATTATTAATACTTTTTTTTTAGATTTAGTTTCTATATATTTTGATAGCGTGATTTAAACATGAGATTTTTTTTTTGTAGATTTATTTTTAGTTTTTTCTATATGTTACGCTAAATTAATACATTTAATTATTTATTATGAATTATTTATGAATAATTACTTTTGCAATCATATATACAGATTTTTTTTTAAACGAAACACAATTTTTGTTTTAACAATTAAAAACAGCTGTTAAAATAAAAATATATTTTTTTTATTTAAAAAAAGTGATATTTACTTAAAGCTTGTGTTGTATTGTTTTTGATTGAACATTAAAAACATACACTAATATTTATTTATAAATTACACGCAAAA
This sequence comes from Eustalomyia histrio, assembly GCA_949748255.1. NCBI lineage: Eukaryota > Metazoa > Arthropoda > Insecta > Diptera > Anthomyiidae > Eustalomyia > Eustalomyia histrio. Next base: position 140,465,724 of record OX456525.1, read on the forward strand.
AACAAAAAGTTTTGATTATTGAAGTTCTTCAGTACAACTATAGTACAACTTTAAAAGTTGTTTGGTTAGTTACACAATAGTGTCTGGTTTACATTAGCATTGAAATCGAGGTCTCAATGAAAATCTCGTGTAAAATCTTAAGATTCCCCATACACATGAAATCTCGAGGGTGTTTTTCGGCCAATGCTCGCTTCAAACGAATCAATTGTGTTCGGTACAGGTCCTCTGTGATAGTCTGGCCCGATTTATGCAGCTCCAAATAGATGGGACACTTCTGGTCCCACCAAATACAGAGCATTATCTTGGCGCCATGTATATTCGGCTTTGGCGTTAACTTCTTGCGCTTCGGGTTGTCGTAAATAAAATGGATTAGTAGAGAAGACAAAAAAAAAACAAAATTCAATGGCGCGTAATCATGTCAAAAAAAAGTATACTTTTGGAGTTCTAAAGTATAATTTTCTTAAAATTATACTTTAGGCCTACTATAGACAAGTAGAAGTACAGTCAAGGAAAAAAGTCTACATACACCCTACAATTTTGAAGTTTTAGAGAATTAGTAGCGATAATTTAAGGCATGTATAGTATAGATTATTTAAAGAAAAAAAGATATAAAAATAATATAAGATAGAAATTATTAGGGAAAACATAATAATTAGTGGGAAAAAAGTCTACATACAGCGTGGCAGCTCCTAACATCAAATTGAAAATTAAAAACAAAGAAATTTATTAAATTTACAAACTTTACAATCGTTTACGTTGACAAAGTGATAACTAAAGAAGATATTATTTTAATTTTTATCCTTGAAAATGGAAAATCGGATAGAGATTCATATTTCAGTTAAAAATATGGTAGTAAATCTCCGAAAGGAAAATAAATCTTATCGAGAAATTGCTAAGATCGATAAATTAAGTCGTGATAATGTGCAGACGATCATTAGAAATTGTGATAGTACAGAAAATAAGCCACGATCTGGTAGATGCAAAAAGCTTTCGAGACTCAATGTTAGCAGTACTATTAAAGTAGTCAACCAGGATCTGAAAATAAGTGTCCCAATATTGGCGGAACAGATTGAATAATAATAAACGTTTTGCATGACAATGGTGCATGACAATGGTGTGTGCTAATCTGATTTTAGATTAGCACGCAAAAAACCACTAATTTTAGCGATGAATCGTAAACTTCGCCTTGAGTTTGGTAAAGCACATCTGGACAAGGGTATGGATTTTTGGAAGCGTGTTTTATTTACCTGCGAAAGTAAGTATAACATTTTCGGAAGTGATGGCTGATCCAAAGTTTGGAGAAAAGCAAACACTGCACTTGACCCAAAGAATAATATACCTACAATTTAACATGGTGTTTGTTGCGCCATTGCGTCATCTGGAGTAGGTCGTTTGGTTTTTGTCGAATGTAATATGGACCGCTATCAATATAATGGCATCTGTTGATAGCTTGGGTCTAGGAAATCAATGGATTTTACAGCAATATAACGACCCATACTACACACGTAGTTCGACACTGGCTTGTTTACTATGCCCCAAAACAGCTAAATTCACCACCCCAGTTACCGGACTTAAACCCAATAGAGCACATATGGGACGTTTTGGAAAACTTTCTACGAAAATTCGACATCAGTAGCCGTTAAACAATAAAAACGGCCCTTATTCGTGCATGGGCCGAAATAACACCTGATATTACAGAGAATTTGGTGACATCAATGTCCCGTCGTCTTCATGCAGTAATTGATGCCCAAGGTGGGCCGACCAAATATTAAAAGTTAAAATCTTTTCTTTTTATTTGCAAAATTTTCGAATAATATTAATTTTTTTGTGGCTGTATATACACTTTTTTCCTATGATTTTTTCATATTTTTGTTATTATTGTTTTTATTATAAAAATGAATTACTTTTTTATTTTATAAATAAACTTATTTATTAATGCCATAAATATTTTTTTTATTTTCTTCGCAAACTCTGTAAAACCCATAAATCAAAGGGTGTATTTAGAATTTTTTCCTTGACTGTATACTTTTATCGTTAAAGTCTGCTTTAAAATTAAAACCAGCTGAAGTTGGTTTTATCAAATTTAACAACACTTACAACAGCTGCTATCCGCCAAGAAAATTTTTGTGGAAACAAAAATTTTTGGACTGCAAAATGTTGTAGGGAAAATTATATCAATAATTAAGAGATTTTGCATTATTTTTATTATTTTAACAAATTTTTATTGATAAAAATACACTTTTCTTTCGTCTTTTTTTGTAAAGTTTTTCCTTTTCACATTTTGCCATTACAAATTCTTTATTTACACACTTTTTTTCCAGCTGATCAATGTTGCCACTTGTTTATTTTTTAGTACAAAATGTATGCGGACATTTGCTACATTTGATGTGATTGTACATAATAACAAAGTAGATAATAACAGGTTTTTGATTTAAAGTCGTTTAAAAAAAAACCGACTTTAGTGGGGAACTATGATGCAAAAAAAAAAAAAAAATATTTTAGCAAAAAGCAAAAAACTAGCAGAAGTAAACAGTTAGGGAAGAACAGTTAAAAAAAAAATAAGCAGAAAAAATATTTCTTATTATTATTAAAAAGCACTTTGAAGCAAAAAAGAGTGAAAAAAGCAATTTAAAGTTCCAAAATATTAAGAAAAAGCCAATTTAAAGCTAAAAACTGGAAAATAAAAAAAAAAGCAGAAAAAGCAAATATGTGCAAAAACAGCAAAACAAGCAAATTGTCTTCTCTGTTCTTCACTTATATTTCAATGCAAAAATTATGGCGTTTAAGCAACATTTTTGACATGTAAAATCGATTTTCAACGTCTCTCGGCTTTAACTCGTGTGGTACCCAGTTTTAATATTGCTGCTTGATTGACTCTTCAATGATTTTGCAAGTTTTTCTTGAGATTGACAACAATTTAGCATCTACTTACTCTCCGGGTCTTAGTTTACGAGAAAACTCGGTTCAAACATTTTTCATAAAATTTCATAAAAAAATTTGATTTTTGGTCGAAAAAATATTTATATGATTTCAAATTAAGCTCATTTTCGCTTTCAAGGGCTTAGTTTTTGAGAAAACTCACTTTAAAAATATACACTCACAATATATTTTCCGTTACCGTTACCACCTGTTAATAGGCTACTGTCAAATTTTGAGGCCCATAAAATAGGCATTTGTTTGATCAATAATTTCATCGTTGGAGCTAAATCTCAATCCACCGAGCCATTTCTTTAGGTTTGGAAATAGAAAATAGTCACTGGGTGCTAAATCCGATAAGGCGAATAAGGGGGCAATTAGTAGTCTACTTTATGGAAACTAAGCTGTCACACGATTCCGTTTGTGGTCGATTGTGAGCAAACGCGGCAGCCATCTTGCGAAAAGATTTATCATACCCAAGTGATCGTTCAAAATTAAAACCACTGAGCCATGTGAGATGCCTATGTCTTCCACAATCTATCGCACATTCAATCTCCAATCGACCAACAACATATCGTAAATTTTTTCAATTGTTTTGGGTGTAGAGACCTTAACTGGGCGTCCGTTCGGCATCTTTCGTGCTTGTAAGGCCACAACGAAAGTCAGTAAATCACTTTCTTTCCATCGAAATCGATGGTGCAGAATCCTCACAGTATTGATCACGCTTTTCCTTGGTTTGATTGACGGTTTTTTTTTCGCAAAAATAATGTTTAATGAGAACTTGAAATTCACTTTTCTTCATTTAAAAAAAAAAGCCACGAGGTTGAATCGTTTGAACAGCTGTTAAACGCAAAGTAAATGACGAAACTTGCTCAAAATTTGACAGTAGTCTATTAAAAGGTGGTACTTGATGGGAGCAGTGTTGCATTTCATATAACTACGAGGGAAGTTCGAAAAGTCACGGACTTATTGATCCGCCTTCGTATATATGATTTCAAATTAGTTTACGAGTAAAATCACTTTAAACATAAAGTAAGATTTTTGGTTGAAAAAATATATGATTCCAAATTAAGCTCGGCGTCCAGGACTTAGTTTGCAAGCTCCTAAGGCTTGGTTTACGAAAACAATGAGTTTAAACATTAAAATCTAAATATTTAATAAAATTTTATATGAAATTCGATTTTTCGTCGATTTTTCCAAAATAGACTGTCTATGTTTTGTTTGCAAGAATAAAATTTTAAAAACTGTCCTTACTTATTTTAAATATTCTAAAATTAATATCGGATGCATTTAATAATTTTCAAATCATTTTTTAGTACTTATATTTAAATTACATGATTTCACTTTCCATATTTTTTTTCTCATTTCAATCATTGATTTGTTAAACAGCAATTATTAATTATTAAGTAAGTATTGTTTAAAGTCAATTGCCTTGAGTACCGGTTATAATTGTTGCTGACCCATAAATGTATATTCTGTCAAAATAAATATTTAAGAGGTTGTCTATACACTGAGTACTATTCGCAGACAAAATACTCTTGGCGAATTTGTTAAACAAAAATATTATGCGGATTCATGTAATAACGATTGTTAAGGTGTGTTTCTGCAAATAAGCCTTCATTATTATGAAGTGATTTATAAATCCCCTTATTGTAGTTTTTTTTTAAAATTTATAAAAATATCCATCCATACTTTATCAGTTTTGGAGAATGACCGTAGGTAAATCGTATTTTAAATCTTTTATGTCATTGTTATTATTTTAACTTTTTTTTTTTGCGTCGGAGTATATGTTAAAAGATATAAAAACTGTAAAGAATTGATAAAAGAGTTTTTTTTAAATTAATTTAATGAATTTTTATGATGGTTTTTCATACATATTGTTTATAAAAATAAATTTTTAGGCCCTGTGCCTAAACAAAATACAAATTAACCAAAGGCTTGAAATATTTTAAAATTTCATAGAAATTTGGAAACCTAAATTTAGTTTTGACTTTTTTTTAACCAGTTCGCATTAACTCTTAATTTTAAATTCATATTTATTATGTATAATTTAAGTAAAAATAACCTAAATTGTTTAAATAAACCTAAAAAATTTTAATTAAAGTTTTAAAAGAATGTTAATATGATTTGATAAAAATTTGGTTAACAATTCAGCGTGAATTACCTTTTGTAGTCAGTCAGTATTGCCAACTTATTATGTTAACAATTAACCTCTGACAAGTGCTGTCAATTCACACGCTATTAATAGTAATAACATGTAAACTAATTTGAAACGTTTTATGACTAATTATAGTATATAACTTTTATTTAATTTCATAATAAAGACTGTCATATCGCAATACTTATCAAATTAATATAGGGAATTTTCTCAATTAACCTTTTCAATCATATGCATTTAATTAATATTCTATAACTTAATTATACACTTTTAAGAAATAAGGAATTTCCTATTAATTAATGCTGCGTTTAGACTGTATGAATTCGCTAAGAGTGAAAGTAAATCTAGTAAAAAGTGTATTAACTGTTTAATTCCAGTGCAACCATTAGCACTTCATCTACTTTTTTACTAGATTAACTAAAAATAGAATACATTTATATTATAGAGTTCAAATTTCTCAAAAATAAATTGGACAGTTTTTCCCAACATTAAAAATTATTGAATACAGGAAATATTATTAGTTGTAATTCTATTGGAACCACCATAATTTTAAAATTATTCAATGCTTAAAATTTATTATCAGAATAGTTATTCAATTCTTTATTATAAAAAAAAATATTGATAAGTGTAATTAAAACTCCAGGTTCTGTTCATCAAGAGATATAAGATTCCATTAGTGGAACCTATTTCCTTGGGGGCACTAAAATTGCTTTCGCGGACTGTGCCAAGTATCTTGGGGTAGTGTTGGATAGGAAGCTGAACTTCAGGCTAAACATTAGGGATAGGGCAAGGAAGGCCACAGTGGCACTTTATGCGTGCAAGAGGGCAATAGGGACACAATGGGGTTTGAGACCTCGGATTGTCCACTGGCTGTATGCGGCAGTGGTACGACCGATAATGCTGTATGGTGTTATCGTCTGGTGGAGAGCTCTCCAGAGGTCCACATACCGTGGGATGCTGAATAGAGTCCAACGGATTCCGGGTGCGCTTCGTAACACCCCATCTGATGCGCTGAATGCTATTTTGCATAATTGGTTCACAGATTGCTGCAGCTGCAGCAGTCCGGTTGAGGGCGCTGTCACTTTGGTCTGACAGTGGCTATGGTCACAGTGTAATCCTTAACATGATGTCTGAACTTCCAGGCATCATTGACTACACTGTGGCCGAACCACTGTTCGACAAGAGGTACCAGACGCTTATACCATATAGGGATTTGCGGAAACACGGAACTTCCAATGGGGGCGTTGTGTCGACTTCTATACCGACGGCTCTAAACACGACAATCAGGTAGGCTTCCAGGGACCTACAGCTGAGTATTGCGCGGAGACTGCCGGATCACTGCAGTGTTTTTCAGGCTGAAATTCTGGCCATTAGGGAGGTAGCGGAGTGGCTTAGGCATAATGTCCTCACAACAGTGAGGATTAATATATTCTGATAGTCAAGCTGCCATTAGATCTCTGGATTCTGTCTTCCTGGATTCGACATCAGCCCTGAACTGTGGCAGATCTCTTAACGAGATGGCTCAGCAGTTCAGCATCCATGTTATTTGGATGCAGGGCCACAGGGATATACCAGGGAACTTTAGGGCAGACGAGCTTGCAAGACTGGGGACTACCTTACAAATTCCACATAAATTGGAATCTGCGGGCACGCCTCTGTCCACTTGCAAGTTTCGGCTGCGGGAGAGTGCTTATGGGTTAGCAAGAGATAGGTGAGCCTCTGTCCGTGGTTGTATTCGTTCCAGACAGATGTGGCCCCGTCTGGAAAGGAAGCTCACGCACAGGATGCTGTCACTGTCAAGGCCCGATATATCCCTACTTGTGTACGTCATGACGGAACACTGTCTGATTGGAAGGCACGGAGTTAGGTTGAGGGTTGCGGCTAGTGACTTTTGCAGAAGCTGTGGTGACGAAGGGGAGGAGTCTGTGGACCTGGGAGATTTGGCTGATATCGATATCGGCCGACTTAGGGACTTTTTGAGGCAATCGGGATGGTTCGACGGGGGAAGCTAGTGATATGATTTTACTAGCTTCCGTGGTATCACAAGGGACTTTATAGTCTAAGTGAGTCTGATTGGCAGGCTACCACATCTAACTAAACTAAAATTTTAAAATTTTATAAAATATTACAGATTAAAATTTAAATAAAAACTACAATTGAGGAAAATCAATGGGCTACAAACGGCCTAAACATTTTAAATGTTTAAATAAATTTTATAAAATGTAATTAATCTATTTATACACTCAAAATATAACAGTAACTGACTGTAGTTTATTTAAAAAGTTATCCGTACATTTGTTTTTAAATAATTAAATAGTTAATATACAGGGTGTTTTACATACAGGTATAGAACTTTAAGTTGGCAACACTTTTTTAACTGGCGGCCATTTTGTCAGCTGTCAAGTGATTTATGTAAAGTTTGGTTTGGCATTTCAACATATTTTGAAAAGCATGGTTCGGTCCGAAATACGTATCGCGCATTACGTCGAACATAATCGTCCATCAGAGCAATTAATTCGATTAACTATGGAACGTTTTGCCGTATTTGGAGTGATGATAATTCTCAAGTGTATGTTAAGACACAGTCACATCCAGAAAAACTGACTGTTGGTGTGCTTTATGGGCTGGTGGAATCATTGGTCCGTACTTCTTTAAAAACGATACTGGCCAGAATGTTAAAGTTAATGGTGAGCGCTATAGAGCCAAGATTACTGACTTTTTCGTTCATCATTTGAACAACCATGATGTGCAGTAGCTGTGGTTTCAATAAGACGGCGCAACATGCCAGACAGCTTGTGACACAATTAATTTATTGAAAGAAACGTTTGGTAACCGCATAGTTATACGTTTCGGACCCGTGAATTGGCCTCCAATATCGTGTGAAGTCACTAGTCTACGCCGATAAGCCCGAAACGATTGACCACTTGGAGGACAATATTCGCCGCGTTATTGCCGAGATATACAGCCAAAAGTGTTGGAAAAATCATCGAAAATTGGACCTACAGATTGAACTACGTCCGAGCCAGCCGTGGCGGTCATATTCCAAAAGTCATATTTAAATTATAATGCCAGACGATTATCTTTCGAATAATGTAAATTTCACCTTTTTTTAATTCCATTTCAAAGTTCGACACCTGCATAAAAAACACCATTTACAAACAAATATATTTTTAACGCTTTTTGCATTTATTTAAAGTATAAATTAAATATAAATACGAATTTTCTGTAAAAGTAAACATTTTCATTTAAAATGATTTGTTAACAAAATGGTTTTTAGGTTTTTTATTGTTGTCTGATAGTAAAACTATATAAAATAAATGCAGATAGTTTTTATGATATTTAAACAAGAAAATAACAATAATATCATTTATTTTTACGGATTTTGGAGTTAATTTGTTAAAAGTAGAAAAAACAATCAAGGAAAAATCATTACTTTTTACGGATTTAGTAGTTAATTAGATGACAGGTAAATAAATAAAGGAAATATTATTTGTTGTTACTGGTTTGAAGTTCTTTTGATTTAAATTGAAAGTTAGTAGAACGGTTATTTAATAATTTTTCATTTAATTTGAACTACATTTTTAGTTAATTTAAATTACAAATTATTTTTAATGTAGAATATTACAATCCATAAACATAAAATAGAGAAATTGTTATTATAAAAAAAATTTCGGTAACCACAACAGTATTAAAAATAAATAAAATTAATTATGCCGCGAACTACGAAAATTCGTTTGTCGAAAATTTTCTTTTGCAGCTACAAATCTGTTTTCTGTGCATGCTAGTGTAATAATGGACTGTGACAATAATCTATTAAAAATATGAAATACCAACTTGACAAATAGTTTTCCTCTGATATCTCCCTTATTGGGATAACCTCTGTATATATTTAAAGTGTTTATCAAGAGTAAAATACTTTGACTATGTATATAAATATGAATGTTTATTTATACAAGCTGTCATGATAAATTCCCTTATTAATATATGAGGCTTTTCATAGAAACTGCCCCGCTGTAGAAAATAGTATATGTATTTATTGTTCTCAATGATACGAATAAAATATGAAACAAATATTCCAAAATTTTCAAAAATTGGCGAATATTGACATATTTAGGAATTTGTATCAAAAATGTATTTTTATTTTTTATTTCGAAAAAAAAAAATGTTTTTATATCGATTCAGAGAGTGGCTTCGTTGAATATTTTACCTTGGAAATATTCAGTAAACATTTTTTGTTATATAAATATATTAGGGACACTAAACGTATGATAAATATGATGTTGATTATACGTACAGTGGTGCGAATTGATTATAAAGGGTGATTAAATTTTAAGGGCCGATGTTGAATGTGAATCACACCTAAACGCCGTTTTTTTTTTTGCATTTCATTTGGCATTTCTCAATATCAGACTAACTCAATTTGAACCATGGAAAGATACACAATCGAGCGACGCTTATTAGGAAAATGGGCATTCAAATCTAAATGCATATCGTGCACTTCGTGATTTCTTCGGTCAATTTAATCATCCAAGTGTGCGTACAATCGAAAAAATCGTGCAAAAATTTGAGCAAACCGGGTCTGTAGGAGATGTGAAAACACCAGTGCATGCTCGTACAGCTCGTACTGCAGAAAATATTGCTGCTGTTCGCGATAGTGTGGCTGGAGAGCCGTCCACCTCAACTCGTCGTCGTGCCCAACAATTGCACCTCTCACGCTCGTCGTTGATGAACATTATGCATTTACACGCTTGCAAGCTGCAACTGACTCAAGAACTAAAGCCTCTTGACCATTCAAAATGTCGACAATGGTCAGAATGGTGGTAAGAAATGTCAGCAGTGGATGATCAATTTTCGAAGAAAATCATCTTCATTGATGAGGCATATTTTCACCTCAGTGGATTCGTCAATAAGCAGAATTGCCGCAGTTGGGCGAATGATAATCCAAGAGTGATTATCGAAACACCAATGCACCCACAAAGAGTGACTGTTTGGTGCGGTTTATGGGTTGGCTGCATCATCGGGCCGTATTTTTTCCAAAATGAGGCCGGTCAGCAGTTACTGTGAATGGTGTTCGCTATCGTGAGATGATAACGAACTTTTTATGGCCCGAATTGGAAGATATGGATGTGCACGATATGTGGTTTCAACAGGACGGTGCCACTTGCCACACAACTAACGAAACAATGGCTCTTTTGCGCGACAAATTTAATGGCCGTGTTATCTCACGTGGTGGCGATGTCAATTGGCCGCCAAGATCATGTGATTTGACACCGTTGGACTTCTTTCTTTGGGGTTATTTGAAAGGAAAGGCGTACGTCGATAAGCCAGCAACAATTCAAGAGCTAAAGGATGAGATAATTCGGCACATTAACGGCATAGAACCTTAATTATGCCTCAGCGTCATAATTCCATTTCAATTAACTACCCATTAGAACAAATATTTGATTTTTATTTATCATACACAATATTCAAGGACAATTTTCTTTAAAACGAAATCCAGTAACATGTTGAAATTTTCCGACTCGGTAGAAAAACATCTGAACATAATTTATAAAGAAAAAATTAGAAACATTTGGCCGATTTTAAGTTAAATTAAATTAATAAAAATTATAAAGATGTTCCTACAGGTTGGTTAAAAAGTTCCTGCGCTCATCAAGAGATGGCACTGCTAGCTCCAAACTTTTTTTTTCAAGTTGGTATAACTGTCCTGAGAACACATGCAAAGTTGCAAGTCATTCTGTCAATTCTTTCTTTGTTTACAAGCCATTTGAAGTTGACAAGTCATTGATTTTTTTTAATATGGAAAAAATGCAGTCATTAGATTCTTTGTTTTGAAGGGTTTAAAAGCAAAGGAAATTTATGAACAATTGTTAGGAGCGTATAAGGAGTCCTCACCTTCAAAACGCACCGTTGAATTTTGGGCTGGTGAATTTAAACGTGGTCGTACCAGCCTTGAAGACGATCCACGCGAAGGACGACCAAAAACTGCAACCACAGCAGAAATCATTGAGCAGATACATAATATGGTTAGTAAAGATCCAAGTTTGACTTAGCGTAAAATTGCTAATGCCATAGGCATCTCAGACGAACGAGTACTCCATATTTTACATTAAGAATTACGTATGAAAAAACTGTTTGGAAAGTTACTGCCGCACGCACACATTAACAATTCAACAAAAACTGGATCGAAAAGAAATTTCTCAGCGTAATTTGGAGCATTTTAAGCCGAATAAAACCGACTTCTTGCGTCGTTTTATAACTATGGATGAGGCTTGGATCTACCACCATGATCCTAAATTGAAACAAGAACGTTTACAGTGGACTGAAGCTGGTTGTTCAGCTCCAAAGCCGGTGAAGTCACAACGATCAGCAAAGAAGGTTATGTATGGCATCAGTTTTTTGGGATGCAAAAGGAATTTTGTTGATTGATTATCTTCAGAAAGGTAAAACAATCAACTTTGAATATTATTGCAGCCTTTTGCATCAGCTGGATGAACAAATTCGTGAGAAAAGACCTGATTTAAAGAAGAAAAAATCATTTCTCATCAAGACAATGCACCTGCTCACAAAAGTGTTTTGACGATGGCTAAATTCAAAGAATTAAAGTACGGATTGCTTGAACATCCACCGTATTCACCAGATTTGGCTCCCAGTGACTACTATCTCTTCAGAAATCTCAAACAATTCCTTCGTGGAAAGCATTTTTCTCGAATGAAGAGGCCATATCAGCCGTAGACGGTTATTTTGCAGAGCTTCCGGAAAACCATTATAAGGATGGGATAAAATTATTGGAAGATCATTGGAACAAGTGTATTGCGCTTCTAGGAGATTATATTGAATAAAAAATATATTTCGTAACAAAAACAGTATTCTTTCATTTCGAGCGCAGAAACGTTTCAACCAACCTGTATTTATTCGCGTGTCATATGGAACAACAAATATTATAAATTTAAATTTTTTTTGTTATCTGGACAATTAGTATGAAAAGTCTCATATGCATTAAGTGCAATGAAATATATCAAGTTCATAAATATCAACAATTTACGTCATGCCGTGTATATGTCGTTTAGTAATAATAACATACATACTAAAGGTTCATACATATGATTAAAAAAAAAAAAACGTTTGCTTTTAGATTATACCCACAGTATACTATTTTGTTGTGGAAACATGTGAAAATTAATCAGAAACATTTATAGATATTTGCCCAAACTGGTCGGAGATAATTTATTTAAATGTACATTTTAGTAAAAATAAAATTTTAAATTTTATTTACCACTTCTACTAATAAGAATTTGTTATTAAAACGTGCTGTTTTCAAACATTTTCATTTTATAAGTAATACCCGAGTAAAAAAAAAAATATGGCCCAATATTTAATTTGATATTCTTGGACATCTCTTGTAATATTTGATCGTATCGTTGGCCCTAAACGGTTTAAAAATAAATAATTTAATAAAAATAGATAAAAAAGGAAAAAAATGATTCCTTTTTATGTTCCTGGCTGGGATTGAAACCATTGACATACAGGGTGGCGCAAAAATAACCTTCCGATGTTTTTTGGCTGTAATTAAAAAAAAATGAAAAACTTAGATTCTTCTTTTGGATTATTTTTATTTGGTCTTTTAATTTTTTTACATCAAGTCGAGAATATGATGTCATGTAAATGGCCGCCGCCACAGTTGATTGTCATTTGAGCCCTTTTTATGGCATTTTCCATCACTTTGGCCAAAACTTCCGGCGATAGGTCCTCACATTCTTGACGGATATTGTCTTTAAGAGCTGCAAGAGTCTGAGGCTTGTTAACATAAACCCGCGACTTCAAAAAGCCCCACAAAAAGAAGTCTGGAGCGGTCAAATCAGGCGATCTGGCTGGCCAGTGCAAATCGCTAAAACGGGAGATTAGGCGCCCGGGAAATGCACCCTTCAGCATATCGGTTGTGGCACGTGCAGTGTGTGGCGTTGCACCGTCCTGTTGGAACCACATGTTTTCCAATCCCAATTCATCAAGTTGCGTCAAAAATAACTCGTTGATCATTGATCTGTAGCGCTCACCATTCACAGTAACCGTTTGGCCCACGAAGTCTTCGAAGAAAAAAGGTCCGATGACTCCTCCAGCGAAAACAGCACACCATACAGTGACTTTGAGCGGGTGTAATGGCTTTTCGTGGGTTACACGCGGATTTTCAGTGCCCCAGAAGCGTAAATTTTGCTTATTTACGTACCCGCTAAGATGGAAATGGGCCTCATCACTCATGATTATTTTTGATGAAAAATCATCTTCATTATTGCTCAAATAAATAGTCACCAATATTCCGCGTTCTGGAGCAGTGTAGCGTAACATTGTTTATTAACGTGTATTTCGCATGTGTTTACTACACAAATGTCAAAACAGAACTGACATTAGGGGCCAATCGCAAAATTTTTAGCATTTTCTGATAGGAGGATTACTTTTGCGCCACCTTGTAGATGCATATATAATTATATCTTATTATATGTTATATAATTAAAAATAAATCTACTGAATCATATACATATGTATAATTATATTTCAAACCATATTAAAAAATATTTTTCTTAAGGGACCATATTTTATTATATATCAAATATGTGTTAGCGTAGAAAAAGGTTACCCGGGCTAACGCCCGGAAATATATGGAGATAATTACCCGGAGTCCCAAATTTTTACCATGTCTCTGAACAAAATTCTAAGATGTACCTCAATAATGAGTTAGCCCATACTTCAGATAACACATATTTAAAATTTCAGATTTTGCTCTTTGAACCCCCTTTTTAACCACATACCCGGCTAAAATTTTAAAAAGTAGCTAGGCAATGAGTTAGACGATACTCCAGTTAACACATATTTAAAATTTCAGTTTTCTAGCTAAATCGGTGTGGGCAACCCGTTAAGGGGCAGACTGTTCACATTTTGCTCCTCAACTTCCCAGCTCTAGCGATTTTTGCAGGCCTACACTGGAGAAGGAAGCAAATTTCAACTTCTTAGGTCTAACGGTTTGGGCAGGCCGTAAAGGGGAAAATTTTCCGCTCTTTAAACCCCCATTTTGACAACATCACTGGCAAAAATTCTAAAATATACCTTATCAAGGAGTTAGAAAATACTTCCAAGAAGGCATATTTTCAAATTTCAGGGGGTTTGGGCAGGCCATGAAAGTTGAGTTTTTTATATATTACCGGCAAAAAATACACTGTGCTACAAAAAAAAATTGCAAGAACTTGTGAAATGACCTAGTGTAGATTGTAGGTCTAGCTGATTGTATTATATAACCGGTTTTATAAGTTGCAATACAACCTCAAAATTTCGAGATATGGGGAAAAGAGTAATTTTTGGACTGACGCACTCAAACTTTTCTAACTCAGTCATTTTTAACCGATTTCGAAACGGCCAACGGTATTAATTAGAAATGAACGTATACTTCCCGTGTACTATTAATATAAATATGTGTAATACCGTGTACTATTAATATAAATATTAATATACATATGTACACTAGGTCATTTCGCAAGTTCTTTTTCAGTGTAGCACCGTGATATTTACAAAATCGAGTGGCCCACATAAACGATGACATAATTTTGTCATTTGCTGCAATATATGCCAACATAATTATAATCAGTCTAGACTGCGCAAAATAATTCCATTTTTTATCCCTTTTTCAAGGCAGTCATATGCAAAATGTCAGCTAAGCGTGAAGTTACCACAAATAAAAATAACAAATAACGCGTTTATTTTACAAACAAAACAAATGCAATATATATTTATAGGAGTATTGTTAAATTCTATTTAAATTATTTCTTAAATACCTCGTTATCACTTTTCAACACCTTTTTAGGTGGTTGATTAAAAAAAAAATTAAAGAAACTATAAACGTTAAATGCTAATGGAAAAATCATATAAGCTGTCAGTGTTGAAAACTAGTTCATTTATGTTGTCATATATTGTAAAAGCAAATTGAATTGTTTTTTAATAGTATTTTACTAGATAAAAAACAAATTGCCACAATCTTGTTTAAATACATACTATATATTTATTTTTTTTTTGTAAATCTTTGAACAAAACTAGTTTAATTTTTTCTTCCACAACTACTAATTCTAAAAAAAAAATGTCATAATTTATCTTTAATGTAAGGACATATTTAAAAATGTTTATCTGTGTTTTTTGTTTTTATTTGTTTTATATTTAATGGGGGTTTTAATAAAGATTTAAAATATGACATGAAATTATGACGTCAAAATATGATAATTGCAATGGAAAAGTTGTTTAAACATAAATTTTTTATTTAGATGTTGAAATGAAATGAATTTGTTATATATAATAGCTATGTTTGTGCGGCAAGGTGTTAACAGGAACATTCACTATAAGCTGATAGCATACATACAAGTAAAAGAGGGTGATAATAACATCACTAACGCCATTGTATAAATTTTAAAACAAAGTGAATTGAATATAATAAATTTCTTATTTTTTTTAAATTCCATTGTAAGTTGTCAAGCCAAATATATAAAATATAAAAATTATTTACAATTCATACGCACTTTTGTTAATAAAGGGTGGTTAAACTTTAAGGGCCGATGTTGATTTTGAATAAAACACAAATTATTTAGGAAATTATTGTCATTTCTTTTTATTATGATAATATGGTATGTTTTAATTATGTATGGAACATACGGCCAAGTGGCCGCCGCGACCTCGGCGGCACACCTCCATCCGATGGTCCTTAGGCATAATTGAGGTTCTATGCCGTTAATGTGCCGAATTATCTCATCCTTTAGCTCTTGAATTGTTGCTGGCTTATCGGCGTACACCTTTCCTTTCAAATAACCCCAAAGAAAGAAGTCCAACGGTGTCAAATCACATGGTCTTGGCGGCCAATTGACATCGCCACCACGTGAGATAACACGGCCATTGAATTTGTTGCGCAAAAGAGCCATTGTTTCGTTAGCTGTGTGGCAAGTGGCACCGTCCTGTTGAAACCACATATCGTGCACATCCATATCTTCCAATTCGGGCCATAAAAAGTTCGTTATAATGCCTGACCGGCCTCATTTTGGAAAAAATACGGCCCGATGATGCCGCCAGGCCATAAACCGCACCAAACAGTCACTCTTTGTGGGTGCATTGGTTTTTCGACAATCATTCTTGGATTATCATTCGCCCAAATGCGGCAATTCTGCTTATTGACGAATCCACTAAGGTGAAAACGTGCCTCATCACTGAAGATGATTTTCTTCAAAAATTGATCATCCACTGGTGACATTTCTTGCCACCATTATGACCATTGACGACGTTTGGAATGGTCAAGAGGCTTTAGTTCTTGAGTCAATTGCAGCTTGCAAGCGTGTAAATGCAAGTCTTTATGCATAATGTTCATCAACGACTAGCGTGAGAGGTGCAGTTGTTGGGCACGACGACGAGTTGAGGTGGACGGCTCTCCAGCCACACTATCGGGAACATCAGCAATATTTTCTGCAGTAGGTGCATGCACAGATGGTTTCACATCTCCTACAGACCCGGTTTGCTAAAATTTTCGCACGATTTTTCCGATTGTACGCACATTTGGACGATTAAATCGCACGATATGCATTTTGATTTGAAGGCCCATTTTTATAATAAGCCTGAATAACTTTAACGCGTTGCTCGATTGTGTATCTTTCCATGGTTCAAATTGAGTTAGTCTAAAATTGAGAAATGTCAAATGAAATGCAGAAAATAACTTGACGTTTAGGTGTGGTTCACATTCAACATCGGCCCTTAAAATTTAACCACTCTTTATATTTCTTTTATCTTTTCTATGTCCTAACATTTGTAATCTATCTTTTAATAATTTTTTAAGTATTTGTTATTATCATATAAATGTTAATTTGTTTAGAGTACATATGACCGTTTTATTATATTTTCATTTTTTCATCTTATCGTTTCAGATAATTAAATGTACGGAATATTTTAATGAAATCTCTGCAAAAAGAAATTGAACGTACGACAAACGTCCGTCCAATAAAATTGTTTTAACAAATTAAACAGAATGATTAATGAATGACTTCTTTTAAACTAAAGTAATAATAATAATAATAATGAAAAATGAGAAAGTTCAAAAGTCCATATACACAACAACAACAAAAAAAAAAAGAAATACAACTATAAATGATAAATTTACGTAAAAGCAATTTAAAGTACACCCATGACTAAAATCAGTAAATAAAATTACTTGCAAAAATAGCAACAAAAAAAATCTGATATTGAACGTCACACTGTCAGAGATTTGATGATATATATAAATACAAAAAAAAAAAAAAGATGAAAATGCCGCTAGAATTAATATGAATTGAATCGTTTGAATTACAAAATATAACGTATATTTATTTTTATGTGAAAATCTCTGATGCAATGTTCTTAATAATTTACGGACAGATCATGCTTGTGTGTCAAATTGAGCTCAACACATTTGACGTCATTTCGTTATAAATGACTAATAAAAAAAAAACAAAATTTAATTAAATAGTAACTACATTCATATGAACAAAAAACAAAAAAAAAAACATATCATGATATGTCTACCAAAAAGAAATGATAATATTGGATTAAGGAAATTATTATTTCGTAGTTGACATCCCTGGATTTTGAGGAAAAACTTCTAAGGGTGTTAAAAAGTATTAAAAATATTAATATTAAGTATTATATCACGTGGGTGGGTCAATAAGTACGTGAATTTTCGAACTTCCCTCGTAGTTATATGAACACTGCTCCCATCAAGTTCCACCTGTTAATAGACTACTGTCAAATTTTGAGCGAGTTTCGTCATTTACTTTGCGTTTAACAGCTGTTCAAAGCATACAACCTCGTGGATTTTTTTTTTAAATGGAAAAAAGTAAATTTCGTGTGCTCATTAAACATTATTTTTTGCGAAAAAAAACCGTCAATCAAACCAAGGAAAAGCTTGATAAATACCATGGGGACTCTGGACCATCGATTTTAAAGGTAAAAAAGTGGTTTACTGACTTTCGTTGTGGCCTTACAAGCACTGAAGATGCCGAACGTTCTGGATGCCCAGTGTTGGCGATTGAATGTGCGATAGATTGTGGAAGACATAGGCATCTCACATGACTCAGTGGTTTCAATTTTGAACGATCACTTGGGTATGAGAAAGCTTTCCGCAAGATGGCTGTCGCGTTTGCTTACAATCGACCACTAACGAAATCGTGTGACAGCTTAGTTTCCATGGCAAAAATCCATTGAGTAGACTACGAATTGCCCCCTCATTTGCCTTATTCTCCGGATTTAGCCCCCAGTGACTATTTCCTATTTCTAAACCATAAGAAATGGCTCGGTGGAAAGAGATTTTGCTCCAACGATGAAATTATTGATCAAACAAATGTCTATTTTATGGACCTCGAAAAATCTTGCTGTTAAACGCAAAGTTAATGACGGAACTAGCTCGAAATTTGACAGTAGTCTATTAACAGGTGGTACTTGATGGAAGCAGTGTTGGATTTCATATAAATACGAGGGAAATTCGAAAAGTTACGGACTTATTGATACAACCTGGTATAATTAGTGATTGTAACAAAGATATCGGTATTTAGCAAGTCATAACATGCCGCATACTTCCTTTGTGTTGGAATGTTTTCAATGTTAAGCGAATCTCCAAAAGTGGAAAATGAAAATCATGATTAACCACCATTTTGTTAGGTTAGACTAGATTAAAGGAACAACCGGAGATGGTAATCATGATTAACCCTGAATTTTGTTAGGTTGGCATAGATTGATCCTTAGATCTGTTGTTATCCCATGGAATTGAAGGATATTTTTGTTCAATCCGCACCGCTGAAACAGCTGGAGCTTTTTATGAAGTTAAGAAGGTGTAGAAATTAGATATTCAAGAAATCAGATAGATCATAAAAATTCTTGAACATAAATGACAAGAACCTCTGCCTAGACAGAGCCGATCAGTAACAAAAAAAGTGTTCAATACTCTCTTCCTTTTTATCCCATGGGATTGATGTACGGTCTCATTCAAACCAAACCGTTGTATTAGTTGAAACTTCTTATGAAGCTAAAAAACATGTGGAACTTTAACATCCAAAAGATTATGAAAATATTATAATTCAAGCAACCTGATCCTCTGCCCAAACACATTCGCACATAGAAAAAGAATAGGAGTAATCTTTCTTCTCTCCAAGCAATTTTCTGCAGAAATGTGTCTGCTTATTTTTATTTTTTTTATCACTGTCCACTTATCTCTGTCTCCAGTATCTTGGGCACGAAATTCGATTCGTGTGTGTCTTTTATTTATAATAGGTCAAAATTGTCTTGGTATCATGATAAGTTCTATCCACAGTCTTAAGTCATAAATTGTCCCAATACGTTCCAGTTTCGTAGGTTAGATAAGATAGGCTCGCAAGTTAATCAGCTATACATTTGCTTGGAATATCCCTACGGCTTGGGACCCCTTTAAGTTTAACATTAAACTGCTTTATCATCTTGTATAAGGATAAACGGCAGTTATGAGCTTTTGTTGTTGTTGTCAAAAATTATAATTCCCTGGATTTGTTTGCGGCTTGTCTATCGGAATCGATTTTAACGTTCATGGTAAATAGGATCTTGTGACCTAATCAGTTGGTAAACGCCTTTATTGCCAGCACCTCGACTTTGCATTGGTTTTGTGGTCACCGATCTAGGCGAAGTCCCAGCTCCTTCGAGTAGACTCTGAAGTTAACTCAATCACTAAGTTTAATCGGCATAAAAGGCAACTGATGACACGTCTTCTGCTAGGTAAGCCTCTTCGTTCAAACTATCCTAGACGGTATTTTTGTGGTTTCCCGAAGTCATACAGCTAACACTTAATATATAATATTTCTCCTTCTTTAGAATCACGCCGTGGTTACAATTGTTGACCATGTTGTTGCTTACCTAATATGTGCGATAGGATGTCTAGTGTATCCGATGTAGTAGTGCCGAGCGCTTCGATGCTACCTACCAAATAGTTTAGTGATTTAGGTTCCATCGTTTCCTTGTTTAGAAGTAAATTTTAACATTTTCTGGAACTATGGGATCAGCAGCGCGATCGTTAACCCTAAGAGCGCCTTCCAGAATATTTCTTAATGCAGATGAAAACTTTTCTCTTACCACAATAGCATATTTCTTGTTTTCTTTTTCACTCCTAGATCAAATTATGTCGTAAATATCGAGCTCGAATGATATTGAGATATATAGTTATCGTCAGGAGCTTCCAGTCATTCTTATTACTTACAGCTTCTGCATATTCTTATTATATATCTTCCCAAAAGTGATCATTTGTATATTAATATTTTCTATTGTTTCCATATTTTCCTATGGAAGAATATTTTGGGGCTTTTGTTGTGACATTGGTACAATATAAATTTATTCAAAGTATTGGCCATCGTTAGCTATAACCTTTCAATCTTTCTGGCAACATATAGATTCCGAGCCAAAAGAACTGCTCATTTTTTTAAAGCCTGAAGTAAAGCGTTTTCTAGTGAGAGCATTCGCATAGATCAAAACATATAGCAGAAGGACGGGGCAAGGTATTGACTATTAGGGAGGTGAGACAAATCTTCCCAACCACCATTTTCTAAATAGTTTTTAACTGGTCTTGCAACATGTTTCCGAATGTTTTCAAGATGGAATACTACAGCTTCTTCTGATCTGGTCGCACATTCCGGGAGCTTTTTTTAACCAATACTCGCTTCAAACAGATTAATTGTGTTCGGTATAGGTCACTTGTGATTGTCTGGCAAGATTTCAGCAGCTCATAATTGATGGGACTCTTGTGGTCCCACCAAGTACAGAGCATTATCTTGGCGCCATGGATATTCGGCTTTGGCGTTTGTTTGGCAGGTTTGTCGGGCTCACATACGATTTCTCGCGCTTCGGGTTGACGTATTGGATCCATTTTCTATCACCCGTAATGATACTTGGTAAAAAAGAGATTTTTTATGGCGTTTAAGCAGCATTACAGACATAGAAAATAGTCTTTCAACGTCTCTCGGCTTTAACTGTGTGGTACCCGATTTCCTTGCTTTTGGATGAACCCTGCTGCTTTTTGAAATTACTGTTTGAGTGAATCCCAATGATTTTGCAAGTTCTTCTTGAGTTTGACAGCAGTCTGTATCGAGTAATGCTTTCAATTCATCATCTTCGAACGTTTTTGACTGACCTGTGTGGTATTTGTCCTCCTCGTTAATCATGATCTTTATATTCTTCGAGAGCACAAAGCATATTGCAATTTTACGAACATTTTCATGGTTATTAGCTTCATCTTTTTTAGCGATTCACTGGACATTGATATCTTCCAGCTTAAGGAAATCCAACCTTTGTAGTATAACAAACCAATGTACACCTTAGCGTCGAAGGGCACTGTATCAGTACCAAATCTAGCCAATCGGCTCCTCCTCTCTTCATGAACTTCAGTTGCTCCTCGTTGCAGCTGTGATCAGATACAATACGGGTAGCAGCTATATTTAGGTCATGTTCCCTCTAAACGTGTTGGCTTAAAACTGTATTTTGTACATGTTTTCCCACTTATTTTTTTTCACCAAAACAACATGTCTAGGGGAAATGAATCATTAGTTATCCAGCACTGAAAAAAAAAAGTTCAGCCATGTTAGTAAAACTTAAGTGTTGATTGTTAAACCCACTCTAAGAGCTTTCTTAAGGCTTCTCCTTTTCTTTGTTGTTCTTTAATTTGACATACAATTTTAAAACAAGTGACAAGAAAAACAATTAATAAAGACGTCTAGGATTAAATTGCTAGGAATAGACAGCAAGTCTTTCAAAGAATTTTTTGAGTTGCCAACACTTCTCTGTTACAAATTTTTCTTTGTTTGAAGAGACATCATTTGACATTTTAAACGAAATAACCTTTTCCCTTATCAAATATATTTATATTATCTTTTAGATGACCTATAAAACTTTAAATAACAAATTTTAATATATTTTAATTATGACACCTAAAAACAAGGATGCGCCTAAAGAATTTAATAATAATTTAAAACTGCTTAATACAGAGAAGGAAATATTTGATGCAACCTTGCAAAAAATCAATATTGTGAGTACACAGACGGACGTGAAGTTAGCAACGATATATTGTAACAGCAACAATCTATTATTATTGACACCAATTATAAACAACAAGGCGTCAAACAAAACATGTAATCTAATCGGACAAATTATAAACGACGTAAGCAAAATGTCGATCTCCGGACTTAAACAACAACATAGTAAACAAAACGATAAAACAACAACAGTGAAGGCGGTAAATATAAAAACCATATTGAGTACAACAAGTGAAGGTGGAAAAAATATAAATGATGATGATAATGATGATAATTTTCACAATACAACAACAAATTTAAGGCTAGTTAACGAACAGTTAAAAACGATATCAAACGACGTAAGCAAAGAGCAACAAAAAATGGCAACGATTTCAAACGACAACGATAACAAAGAGAGTTTAATATCCACAACAATGTTAGTTAACTCTCCCCATTGTGTATTAACTAAGAAACAACAACAGTTGTGTGATAATAGAGAAGATAAGGGAGAGTTTTCAAAACACTCTTTACAATATTTTAACAATCATCGTTTAAGGCATAAAAACATAACAATCAAACCTTTTGGCGACAGTTATCAAAGAACTGTAGATCTTAAAACATCACATCCAAATCAATGTGAACTATTAGCATTTAATTGTACACCAAATAAGGATTTATTGGAAATTCAAACCGATTGTATTCGAACAACATTAGCTGAACGTAAAGCTTTATTAAAAAAGGAATTTTTTAAAGATTTAACGGAAACAGAATTACAACAAGTGAAAATAAATAAAAACGCTTGCTTAAATAAAAGAGTTTTGAAAAGACAACATCATTTAAAATTAAAAATACCCAAAGATTCTATTAAACAACCAACAGAATCAAAATCTAGCAAGGAATCACAACAGAATAGCAACGTATCTTTAGTGACTTTAAGAAAGTTGGATTTACAAAAGAAAACTGTAAAAAAAGAATTCGAAAAACCAATTTTGTGTACACAATTTCCACGTGTTAAAGATATAGCAAAAAAGTTTGATTTCTCCAACAAAATGATAGTACCACAAACAGTATCTACTTCCAACAAAGTCGAGGTGAAAACATTAAAAACGGATTCTTTGGAACAACGTCATAGTCCTATGTCAGATGAGGGCTGTAATCTGGGACAAAGTCCTTATTCCTCAGATGATGATAATGATTCAATACGTACTACTAATACGGCCATAGAAAGAATTCCCGGTCATAAACGTAAGGATAAAGTGGCTAGATCGGCCAGTAGTGATTCTGCTTTGGGTTTAGAAGTAGATGAACCTATGGACATTTCCGAACAGCAGCCACAAGTACAAAAAAGAAGAATGACTTTAACTGTAACAGACTTGCCTTTAAGGCCTGCCTTGTTGCCCTTGGCAGAACCTACTTTATTACCCGATTCACCTACATTGGATACTCCCTTAAATGTACCTTCCACTTTACAACAAACCCAAGTTCCTACTAAGGTTTTGCTAGAAGAAAGAGTAATAGAAATACCAGAAGACCCTAGATCGGGTGGTAGTTCAAGACGTGAATCTTCTCAATCCAGTTTTAGCGATTATCCTGCCGGCGATATGCAAGGTGTACGATTTGTAAGAACTCCTTCGGTGGTAGTATCCGACTATTCCGATGATATAACTTGCGGCATAACCTTGGAAGAAATTGAGTATTTTCGAGCCCAACGTATGCGTAGACGTCGTTCCTCTTTGGACACCGCCGGCGCCGAAAAAGATGCGATCGATAATACGTCCGATATAAGTGCTTCGTCTTCCTGCAGTAATCTCTACTACTGCGGTTCTACCATATCTGCCCTAGATGGTGCTGAATGTTTGGTCAATGGTGTTCGCCTACAATTAGAAAGGAAAACTTCTGATTGCTCCAACTATTCCATAAGTGGTGATGAAGATTGTTCTCCAGCCAATTTTACCATACCAGAACAACCTGAGGATTGTCAGGATATTACCGATATGTTAGCAAATCAACATTTATCTCATAAACGTTCCAAAAAGGTAGGTATCTCAGGGGAATTACTATCAGTAGATAATCAAATCTAGTCTTATAGTTTTTAAGTTTTTGTTGTTGTTGTTTTTAAACCCATTATTAAAATCTCTTATAATTATAATAGTAGTTTTAATAAGAGTTATTATATAAATTTACTATATTTAATAAATATTAGTTTATGAATTTTGTAAATATTATTATTCAAAAGAAAGAAAAACCTCAATATTTTATATTTATTGTCTCAAAAAGTATTTATTTGAAAAAAAAATTATAATAAAATATTTAAACAAATTCAAGTAAAATATTATACAAAATATAAATTTTTTTCATATTTTTTTCAAAATCTTAAGAGTATAGATCACAGATATAAAAGAGCGGATTTTGGCAATATGAGTAATGCCCAAATTTAAGAGAAAAAAAACCCAAAGAAAATATTGAAAAGGTCTAAAAGGTCGAGATTACTTTTTTGACAGCTGTTATTTGCAAAATATTTGTATAAAATCTGTGTTGTACAGTTTGTACAACTCATTGAATCACTCACTGAATCCGAGTGATGCCATATGACATCATTTGCTTGCAGCATTTAATGTTGCCAATTCAGGTTTTTTTAGGGACTTTCCAATATTTTTTTTTGATATGGAATGTATTTTTAGCATTTTGTTTTTATAAATTTTGTCTGATTGTGTTATATTTTTAAAATTTTTAACCGTTTTTACTTTGGGCTGATTTTCCACATTTTTTTTTTTAAATATTTTATAAAAAATGTAGAAATACTTGATAGAGTTGTAAAAGTGTTTAAATATTAAGTTTCAAGTCTAGTTTAATAGGTTTATGTCAAGTTTTATAATAATTGTATTACACCCTCAGAATATATGTAGTTTATAGTTTAATATAAAAGTTCAATAAAAATAAAGGAACATACATTTATTTTACAAAGAAATATTTATTTTAACTTTTTTTTATACATTTGTTTAAAATGATTTACTGTCATTTACTGATTTTTTCAGTTTTATTATTTTTTTTTCATTTATTTAAAATTTAATAAAAATTTACACACAAAACGTAAATTTGTGCTTTATTTGTTTCCATTACAGTTATTACAAATTTAAATTTTGTTTGCTGTCTGTTTCAAAAGAAAAAAATTTTCAAAAAATTCCTATTTGTTTTTTATTTACAATTTTTTGTTTATATACAAAATTATTATTATAAATTTTAATTATACACACACACATATAGTCATTGTAGACTGTGTGATTATACATTTTGTAGATACATTTGGTAGAAAATAATAAGCAAAAATACAAAAAACGGAAACAATTTAAAATAAATGAATAATTATTTTTTTTTAAGAAATTGGTAGGTAAAATTTTTACATTTATTTTTAACTTAATTAATCATTTGTTTTTTTTTTTTTACTGATGTTTCAACAATATTTAAAAATAAATAACAAAAACCATTTGATTTAAATAAAAAGTAAGTAGACCGGTTTTTAAATCAAATATCATTACTTTTAAATGGTATTTTCTGTTATTTTAACTTACAATTTTAAGTGCAGTTGTTGTTTATTAGACTTAGCTGTGCCAAATAATTTTTTCTTTTGACGATTGTTTTTTTTAAGATATTTCTACATCTTTTTCGTTGTAGTCAAAAACTAGCAGCTTTTCGAAACCGTTCTTTTGTCAACTTAAGAGTCAACGTTGCTAACTTAGGTCTTTCTCAAAACTTCTCCAAGCTTTGGAATTTTTTTCAATAATATTCCGCAAAAAAAAATGTGGCAAAGATAATTAAGTTTTAAAAATTCAATATTAAAGTTGCAGTTGATTTTATAGCGCTACCAATTACCACAACTGCTAAAAACCCATACCCGTTAAAATACCTCTTCAAAATAAAAATCGTAACCGTTTGAAATATCGTAACCATACGGCATCTCTATCTTTTTTTTTGCGGTGGCATTTATTTAGAAATTTTCTCTACTTTGACTTTGCCATCCTTTTATTCTGTTCTCATTTGGAGAATTTTTTGGAAAATTGTTTATGGAAATCACTAGCAGAATATTAAGACTTATTAAAGTATAAGTGTTGCTAATAACACCCCTGTAGGAAGCTTAGGGTCAAGTGTCTCCAAGTCACCACTTTTGTCGACTATTTTGGGTGACTTTTTGGTGACAAAGTCAACACAGGGTCTACTACACTTTTTACATTCTTTGCAGCTACAAAGCTGTGCTTCTTCTTGTTTTTTTTTGTTTCATTTTGTTAAAAATACATGTCCATAGCTGCTTGCAAAATTAATATTTTTAATAAAAATATAAAGAAAAGTAAATTTAAAATTTGAATAAAATATATAAAGAGCAAAAGCAATTAAAACAAGTAAAAAAGGTCTAAATTCGGCTGTGCCGAATCTTTGAATACCCTCCACCAATATCCTAAAAAGATGTTCTCTTCTGTTTTTGATACAAATAATATAAAAAACTTTTGAAGTAAAATTATGTAGGTGAAAAAATTTTTTGAGGTGAAAAACTTTTTTAGATGTGAAAAAAAATTTTTAAGGTGAAAAAATTTTTTGTGGTGAAAAAAAATTTTAGTGGTTAAAAAATATTTGAGGTGAATACAAAATATTTACTGCTAAGCGACTTGTGGAAAAATATAAGAAAATATGTTATGTATCAGTCGCTACTATTGACTTTAAAATTATGTAATAAGCAACATCTGAATGCATTATAATTTAAAGTATGTAGTTAATTTAATATTTCTGGCAAATAAATTAATTGAAAGCCAAATCCAAGCCTATATCGCCATGGGGCAGGATATAGTTTTAATGTGATTATGCGCCACCTATTCAAAAGTAGCGGCACTAAAGCAATTATGCATTTTGCTCTTTCTTTATATATAAATTTCTTTGGACCTAGTTATGGGGCAGGGTATTGTTTTAGTTAATTTAGCGCCACCTATTCAAAAGCAGCGGCACTAAAGCAATTTTGTATTTGGCTCATTCTTTAGATATAAATGTCTTTGGTTACAAAAACAAAAAATACATTTTATGGAATGAAACAAAAAACCAACAAAGCTTAACAGGAAAACCCAATCTGGTTTACTATATCTCTTAGTAGCCAAAGAATTGGAGATATTTGAACGGAAAATCCTAAGAAAATGCATCGGAAAAAATTATGAAAATTTCATAAAACGATTTTCAAATAGTTACGTCTATGAAAATGCCGATGTTCTACCCTTCTGAAGGTACTCCATGTCGTTGCAAGCCAGATTTGTTGAGAAACTTGCGCTACACGATAATATGCTTGTCAGCCAAATATACGAAAGCGAGAAAAACACCATCTGGGGCTTAATATGTAATGTTATTTATTTAGTTTAAGTAATGTTATTTACAGAGGTCTGCTCTGTTAGCGACTTTAACATTGTTGCTTTTTACGTTAACATAGTTATTTGAGTAACACACATATAGCTCTAAAAATGTTATTATTCCCATAGTATGTAAGACAATAAATGTAATCAAAGAAGAAGAAGACTTAATAACATTTTTACTTACTTAACAGAAAAAAAATAGATACAGAACAATTGTACAAATTTGTATGGAAAATTTAGAGGTACCTTCACATTTTCACTCATAACTTTTGAACCGCTGAAACGATTTTGCTCATTTTAAATACCAAACTGCTCGGGAGAATGTTCAATAATCTGGGTAAAAATAGGCACCCTCGCTTGCGTCTTCGCGTCGTAATCGCCATTTCAACAGACAGACAGACGGACATCGCTAAATCGACTTAAAATTGCAAAAGGATCACGATATATATATACTTTATGGGGTCTTAAACCTATATTTCGACATATTACAAACGGAATGACAAACTGACATATACCCTCACCATATATGGTGGAGGGTATAAAAAACTTATGAAAAAACAATAAATTTTGTATAAAAATAACGAGAAAGAAGCAACAATTTGTATTGAAAGTTGTAACTCTATATATTTTGTTAAGCGTGATGAAAATTTTAAAAACTTATTTACTTTAGTAAAATTTATAAAAACTTTTATTAATAATATATCTAATTTTCCGAAATAAATGCACCTGTTTAAACTTATTTTCCTTCCTAGTGTGGAAATCTAGTAAAATGTTCCAAAAGTTCAGACTAGAATTACTAAAATGTACTAGTAAATCTCTGGTTCCAATGTCTAAACCTAGTCAATAGTTGTGTAGATTCGCAATGACAAGTACATGTTAAATGTCTATAGTAGAGACCGTTGTCTGGGGCATAATTAGTTAGTAGTACTGGTCACAAAGTCAATAGTGAATCAGTACATTTTCACTATAGACATTTTCTTCAGGGACTGTACAATACAAAATAAAAAGAAAATAAGAAAGTAACACATTAATTAGTAGGAAGAATTTCCTTAGTGTTGCTTCTGATATTCAAATCTTAATTTATTTATTTATCAGGACCATTATATCTAGAGATTGCGTAAGGCGGATTACGGATTTGTGAGACATTTTAGCGCCAACTCTGAGTAAGTACAAAATTAACCCTTCTCGCTTTCAAGTTGAATTCTGAGCTTTGATGTATTTAGAAACTTGTAGTAGAATTCTATGACAAATATTTCTGTGGAACATTTTAACACGTTATATCCCCATTGTAAGGGTATTTCTCCCCCTTTTCACGAAAGGGACAAAAAAGACCCAAACATTGAGAAGCTAGAGGGTTAAAATGTTTCACAAAAATTTTCCTCATAATTTTTTACATACATCTGCTAAGCACATTTTATACCTAAAATGTAAGGATCACATGGTTTCTTATACCGGTTCAAAAGAGGCAGAACTTTAACACCTCCCTAAAATAAAATTCAGACGTAAACATTCAAAACTTCAATATACGTATATTTTTTTTGGTCTCCTTTAACAGAATTCCTTGTCGGATCCTTGTTTTTTTGGAAAAAAGTTTGATTTTGTTGTACAGTGTTATAGGATATTTAGAGTCCAGTACTCTGTTCGAAATTCTAAGAAAATATATGTCAAACTCTCTTTAAAAAAGTGATTTTTCACTTGTGTGAAATTGTTGCAATAATGCGGTCAACGTAACATTTGTTAATTTTTAAAATAAACAACTTAATATAAAATGGAATAAACTTTTGACAGATGTTTGACAAACTTTTGACCTGCAACTGTTGCTTTTTTTTATATCATTTACAATTTAGTTTTAGGGGGAGGGGTATTATTAAAAGGGGATATATTAATGGTAGTTTTTTTTATCATATGATTGCTTTTATAACTTCAAATTTATCTTATCTGAAGGAAAAAACAATTTGTTTTTTTTTGTTTTGTTTTGTTTTTATGTCAACCTTAATAACATTTTGATATTTTTTATTTTTTTTATAATATTTTTTTTTTTATCATATTTTAATTTTATATAAATCTTATCTTAATTACATACTTAATAAAGTAAAAAGTTTTCTTTTTTTTAAGATTTTATAAGACATAAAAAGATATATTAATTGTTGACAGTTCTTTGTTTACAAAATTCCATAGTTTTTATTTGATTTAAAAATTTGCAGACTTTGTTGAATGTAAGTAATAATAGTAGGGAAGTTATTTGTCTTGATTTATAATGTAAACAATAGTTCATCTGTCTATAAAACTGTCTATATACAAAGTTGGCACCACTAAATATTAGTTTGACAACTTGTTTAAGTAACTATCCTCCTTCTTAATATTTTTTTAACATACTTGTAAAAAGATTACTATTAGCAAAAATTTTAACAGTTTCTCAAGTATGTTTGATAAACTATTATCTTTCACAATATTTTTTTAAACTTTTTGTTATTATTTTGTTTCATGTCTTATGTTCGTTAATATTTATTCGCCACTTTTCCGTTTTGCTATTATTTATATTTAAAAAAATACTATTATTCACTATAAATATACACTAAGAAAAAAAGTTAGTAGAAAAATTTGTAAACGATTTTTAATCCCACTTTACTATTTTTGTACTGATTTTTAGTAAACAAATTTTTATTTAGCAAATCTTTTTGCTATTTTTATTTAACAAATTACACAATTTTAACAGAATATTTACAAATTTTTGTTGCTAATTTAGAAATCATTTTAAAAATTTTTGAAAATTACTAAATTTAGCAAAAAAAAATTTACTAATTTTTAAAAAGAGGATTGAACGAAATGTTATTTCTAATTAAAACTTACAACTACAAACTTAGATTGCCTTAAAATGTTTCTTAGATTAAAAAAAAGGGATCGGAAGTGAATATACCGACTCATGTCCAAAAATAGGGAATTCACTTAAAATAGCACTAAAAATTTTTTTTAGTTTTAAAAATCAGCCTTTAAAACGATTACAATTTGATCTTAAAAGTAAAAAAAAAATATTACTAAAATATTTTTCAAAACAGAAATTACCAAATTAAAACAAAATTATAGAAAATTATTTTTAAAAAATGTTTAAGCCTTTGATTTTTTTTTAATTTAATATAAAATATTTTTTGAAAAAAATAAATAAAATAAAAATATTTTGATGCTCGAAAAAAAATAAATTTGAAATTTTATACTAATATTAATAATATTTAGTAACTTTTTTTTGCTGATTTTAGCAAAAAGATTTTAAATTCCACTTTACAAAAAGTTTACTAAAATTTAGTAGCGGAAGCTAATTTTTTCTACAAATTTCATTGTACTACACGTCAGCAGACATGTGTTGCTAAGATTAGCAAAAAAAAAAATACCACTGGGCTCAAATTAGCAAAATTTCCCATAATAACAGTAACATTTTCAGTTGCCATTACTGACTTTTTTGGTGAGTGTATAATAAAAATGCTTGTCATATTTTGTATTTTCTCAACAGCATTGTAAGTATGATTATAAAAGACTGCGACCAACAATTTATAAACTCTTTGAAGTCTTGTTCCAGTAAAGTCCCGTTAATTTTACCGTAAGTTTATCGTTAAATATTTTGTTCCGCGTGCATTGTAATTTCATTGTCATTCTGAATTTGGCTTCAAGAGAGTGCAATATCTTTTTGATTTTTTTTTTCAGTTTTTCAGTTTTGTATTTTTGTATTTTTGTATTTTTTTTAATTTTTTATATTTTTTAATTTAATGTTCAGTTTTTTAATTTTTTTCCTACTTTTTCCATTTTGTATTTTGTTTAAGTATTTTTTTAATTTAATAAAAGTGAATTAGCAAAAAAAAAACTACAATTAAATAAAATATGAATTTTTTTGCAAACATAAGCTTATTCTATAATTGTAGGCATAAGATTATTCTACAATTGCAAGCATAAGCTTATTCTACAATTGTAGATATAAGCTTATAAAACCATTATTTCAGCAATATTTTCACGAGAGTTCCTTTTTGATTTTTCTACAATAATTTAAAAGCGTTTTTCAATAGTTTCTCAAGTCTTTTAAAGCTTAAGGCTTATGCTCGCAAGCTTATTATAAATTATTTCTTAAGAGTTTCGGTCTATTGGCATTTACTGCTTATAGATTTTTATTGTATATGAGTTACCAACAGATTTACAAATTTTTATATACGAGTTACCAACTATAGTCAAATTATTTGAAGATTTTTTTTTTTTTGAAAGCTGAATTAGAATAAAACAATTGTTTAGTTTGGAAAAATTAAAATTTAAATAATTTATAGTTGATGTTATCCTGAGTCAGAGGCAAATTTTGTAAGTTATAGAAATATAAAAATTTAAAAGATTTCTTATTACTTTAAAGATAAAATTAAAAAAAAAATGCATTAAAAATTTGCCAATGCTAATAAAGTATTATCTTTAAAAATTTTCAAATAAAATATTTTTGTGTATAATAACAAATGACCTTGAATGGTTGAATTTTCAGACGTTATAAATACTTTTTCATTAAAAAGTTATTTTTTATTTTTTACACGTTCTTTTTTTGTTAAAAGCAATAGCATGCTAGCGTGTTGTGATTGTTTTTAAGATTAAAAAAATGTATTTTTGTTGAAAAAAATAAATAAATACAGATGAATAAACTGGAGATGAAATTTTAAGGAAAACAAACAATATATTGGGGGTTGGTAAATATTTGAATTTAAAAAAAGAGCTGAAATAAATTTGTAGAAAATTTAACCAATTCAACGAAATTTTATTTAGTTTTAGGAATTTTTTAAACAAATATCAGAAAATTCAAAATAAAAGTTATCAAAAAGTAAACAAATTTTAAAGAAATATTTAAATAATAAATTAAAATGAATTAGCAAAAATTATGGGAAATTAATAAAAAAGCAATTTTGCAAAATGTCATGAAATTTAATAAGACGAGTAACTTCCTCGCGGGAAGAAGGGGATAAGTTGGGAATGGAGAGCTGTCCCGTGATAGGTGAAAACTGGACCGGTTCGGAAAATACATATCCCGAGATAGGTGAAAAGAGGTCCAGTTCCATGTTTTTTTCAGTTGGTTCTGTGATATGTTATTTGGGGTTAGTTGGGTGATATGTTCCTCTAGACCAGTCCTTTGACACAGACGGCAATTGAACCCCTCCTAGGACAAGCCCGTGTTAAAGTGACCGGTCTTTTTCATATAAAAAAAAACCTGTCCCGTTACCGGTCCTTATCACAATGTACCGGTCACGTGACGTGTCCCGGGATAGGTAATTTTGACTCAGGGAAACATAAGCATAAACTCGATATACTCTGTACCACAGAGTGGTGTAGGGTATAATAAGTTGGACACTTTTTTTTGAACTTCAGCGACTCTTCCAATAAGGGACACATTCTTACAATGGATTGCTTTTGTTAAAATTAAAGTTTTAGTTTAGTCTTCACTCCCCATAGCGTATGCTATCCTATAACGAAGGGAGGAGGGGGACCGGCAATTTCGTCCGTCTTTTGGAAGCGTTTACTCAAAATATTTAAACAGTAACTGTTTGCAGCTTATTTAAAAAGCTATCCGTCAAGCCAATTTCTGATACCTTTTTCTGAAGTGAAGCGTATTCCAGTAAGGGCGTTCTTCATCGATCGAAACAAATGGTAGTCAGAAGGGGCAAGGTCTGGGCTATAAGGCGGGTGAGCCAAAACTTCCCATCCACTGTTTTCCAAATAGTTTTTGACCGGTCTTGCAACATGTGGCCGAGCGTTGTCATGATGGAAGATTATGGCCTCGTATCTGGTCGTTTTACGTTGATTGCTCTCCTCAAACGAATCAATTGTGTTCAGTACAGATCTCCTGTCATCGTCTGACCCGATTTCAACAGCTCATAATACAGAACACCCCAAATACAGAGCATTACCTTGGCGCCATGGATATTCGGCTTCGGCGTTTATTTGGCTGGTTGGCCGGGCTTTACATATGACTTTTTGCGCTTGGGGTTATCGTAATGTATCCATTTTACATCACCAGTAACAATACGATGCAAAAATTACTTCTTTTTATAGCGTTCCAGGAGCATTTCTGACATTCAAAATCGCCTTTCGACGTCTCTTGGCTTCAATTCATATGGACCCAATTTCCTTGCTTTTGAATGAATCCCAATGGTTTGTTGTGTGACTCCCAATGATAATGCAAGTTCTTCTTGCGTTTGACAACAATATTCTTTCAATAATGCTTTCAATTCCTCATCCTCAAACTTTTTTGGCTGGTCAGGCCTCTTATTGTCTTCTGTGTCGAAATCACTACTTTTGAATCGCACAAACCATCGTTCACCAGTTTTTTGAGTTGGTGCATGTTGATCTTAAGCTTCTACCAACAATCGATAACTTTCAGCAGCCGTTTTCTTCAAATGAAAGAAGGTTATCAGACTTTTCCGCAAAACATGTTTTTTAGGCACAAAATTCGACATTATTATAGCGATTGGAAAAAAATGTGTGTTTACTCTCTGGCGTCTATCGAATACTGAATTATAATGACAGATGATTACCCTCCAAAATAACATATTTGTTATTATTGACACAAACCATATGTGATAGTTATGCCATCTGTTGTCCAAATCGACATTATTTGTTAATCACAAAATAAATGGCAAGACATTTATATTTATAGATTTCGTGGTTAAAAAAAATAACGTAATATCATTTATTTTTACGAATTTTGTAGTTAATTTGTTGCCCACAGTAAAAAAAACGAAATAAAGGAAAAATCATTGCTTTTAATAGATTTTGTAGTTAATTAATTGACAGTTAAATTAATAAATAAAGGAAATATCATTTGTTTTTTAGGCATTTGTGGTTAAAATAATAAAAAAATAATTTATTTTTAACGGATATTGTAAGTTACTTTCTTATTATTTAAAAATAAATGAAAAAATCTTTTGATTTAAATGAAAAGTTAGTACAACGGTGCTAAAAAAATTTTTCATTTATTTGTAATTTCATCAACCTTTTTTTTTCAAATAATATCTATTAAAATAATTTATTTTCTAAAAGTCAAGTTCTTGTCAAGATCTTAAATCACAATGATGAATTAATTAAATTTATTATAATTCAATTAAAAAATTATGTTAATTGAATGCAAAAAAAACAAACAATTGTATATAATGAATATTAAATTGTGTGAATTAGTTAAAACAAAATCTAATTTCAACTAACTTGTAGTAACGTTTTATTCTTTTTTTTTCAAATATAAATTGTATTGCTTTGACGTCAAATATAAACTTGTTTATTGTTTCGATAGTAAATTTGTAGTCTCATATTAAATCAAATGAATTGTTACCTCAATACAACACAGCTGTCTACTGCAGTAAAGATTTATTTTATATAAATTCTATTAAAACACACCTTTTTTTTGTTGTAAGAGGATTCAGTTTATAATTAATGTTTATAGAATTATATTTAATCGTAACAAATAATTATCATACGAATCTTAATCAATTTTATAGTAGACAGATTAAGTGGGTTGTGTTTAATGTAGGTGGAAGACTTGATTTTAATTTTGTTTTTTGTTTTTTGTTTTTAACAGTTTATGGTGTGCGATCGTTGTTAAATTGATGTCTGGATATTAGATTTATACTCATATTTGCTTTTTAATTTATTATTATTCAATATTTTTTATGTAGATTTAATTATTCATTCATATTTTGTCATTTACGTCAAACAAGTGATATACAAGCGGTATTTTAAGTTATTGAAAAGGTTTGTAACATAAATTGATTACAGACTTTAATATAAAATTTTAAAAATATAAGATTTCAAATAAATTTGTTCAACAAAATATTTTCTTACTCACACGTATAAGTAATATTTGTTATTTGCACTGAAATATTAATCATACGCACTGAAGTACTGAACTGCAAACGTATAAGTCATATTATTTACATTAAATCATGAAATCTAAGAATGTTTACCCAAATGGATGATTTATGGATCTTTAAAGTTAAAAGTATTTGATCTTGTAAAATATATTGTCTACAAAAGCGCTGAAATTGAAAAAATCGCCAAAAAAAATATGTTTTGTTTTTCAAAAATTAAAAAAAAAAAATGATAAAAGGAAAATAGAACTCTTCAAATGAAAAAAAAAAAACAGCTAAAATAGCTAAAAAAATAGCCAGTTCGGTTGATCGATTCCTCGCTTAACCGTCTCTATTTCGGTTAACATCGAAACAAATAATTTAAAACTCAAATAATTATTCGAACCGAATAATCGGTTAAAGTAGGTCGATTAACCGGAAAGCTAAATTATCAGTTAAAATAGCTTTAATTATAAAAAATTGGCAAAATTTGTAGATTTTGAAGAAAGCTTTAATAAGTAAAGGAACCCCCTCCACCCCTAAAATAAAAAATATCCAATAATCCAAAAATAACGCTAAATAAAAACAAAATATTAAAAATCCCTAAGACGAAAATTGCTGAAAAAAATTTGTCTAAATCGTTAAAAGACCATAATTCAAAAAATAAAAAAAAAATCGCTAAAATGGGGGAAAAATCGAATAAATCAGAAAATTCGCTAAAGGTGATAATTAGAGAAGACAAAAAAAATATTGAGACAAACAAGCAAAATTTGGGGGAAAACCCTTTTTTTGTTAAAAAAAAAGAACAAAACTAGCAGGAAAAATATTTTTTTTGGAGAAAACACTTTTTTTGTTATTAAAAAAAAAAAACACTGAGGCAGAAAAAAGTCACAAAAAGCAATTTAAAGTTCAAAAATCTTAAGAAAAACCTACTTTACAGCTATAAACTGGAAAATCCAAAAAAGCAGAAAAAAGCAAATATGAGAAAAAAAAAATACAAAAACAGCAAAACAAGCAAATTTGTTTTGAAAAAAAAGCAAAAAAAAGGCAAAAATAAAAAGTTGGGAAAAACACACTTTCTTTAAAAAAAAAAAAGAACAAAACTAGCAGAAAAAATATTTTTTAAACAATCAACCACAAAAAGTTGGGGAAAACACTTTTTTTTTTAAAAAAAAGGAACACAACTGCAGCAAAAATATATTTTTTTAAAAGCACTTCCGCAAAAAAATTTATAAATAGCAAAAATCTTAAGAAAAAGCTACTTTATAGCTATAAACTGGAAAATTCAAAAAAAAAAAAAACAGAAAAAAAGCAAAACAAGCAAATTTGTTTTTTCTGGTGATAATATAAGAAAAATCGCAAAAAAAACTAAATGTGAAATATCAGCAAAAGTAATGAAATCATTTAAAGAGATAAAAATCCTTGTTATTAAGAAAAATTATCTAAATCAATAATAATCAATAACATTGCAAAAATCGATCTAATTAAAAAACAAAATTTAAATAATTGCCAACGTCGTCAAAAATCAAATATGAAAAAACCCCAAAAAATTATGGTCAAAAATTTAAAAATCGCTGGAACTTAAAAAACTACAAAAATCGTTTAAATAAAAAAATATCCGAAAAATTTCCCAAATTGGAAAATTAAAAAAAAATCGGTAAAATGAAATTCTAAAAATCGAAAATAATAAAAAAATTGTTAAATAGAAAAAATATTATAAAAAATGAAATAGAAAAAATATTGTAAAAAATGCAAGATTTAAAAAAAAATGTAAAAATTGGAACAAATGAATTAAAAGCGTTAGCATAAAAAAGATAGCAACTGCTGAAAACGAAAAAGTATCGCCAAAATATTTAGAAGCGATTTTAAGGATAAAAAACTAAACTAAAAAAAATCTGGGGAGAGTATCAACATTGGAAAAAAATCGCCAAAATTTAAAATCTCCTGAATTAATAAAATATCAAAAAAAAATAAAATTTAAAAAAACTCCTAAAAGAGGACAAGATATCAACTGCTTAAATCGGAAAAGTATCACCAAAATATTTAGAAGCGATTTAAGGGATAAAAAAATAAACAATAGTAAAAATTCGACAAAATTGGGAGAGAAAAGTAACATCGTAAAAAACGCCAGAATTTTAAGTCCCCTGAATATTATAAAAAAAGCGTTTACAAAAAAAAAATTGAAAAAACTCCTGATTGAGGAAAAAGATAGCAACTGCTGAAATCTTAAAAGTATCGCCAAAATACAAGCGATTTTAAGTATAAAAATCAAAACCAAAAACTAGTAAAAATTAGAAAAAAATCGTGGGAGAATGATAGCATCGAAAAAAAAACGTCAGAATTTAAAATCCCCTGAATTAATAAAAAAAAGCGTTAACATAAAAAAATAAAATTGGAAAAAAACTCCTAATTGAGGAAAAAGATAAAAACTGCTGAAATCAGAAAAGTATGCCAAAATTATTAGAAGTGATTTTATGGATAAAAAATTAAACTAAAATATAGTAAAAATTGGAAAAAATCGGGGGAGAATGATAACATCGAAAAAAAAACGCCAGAATTTAAAATCCCCTGAATTAAAAATCACTTAAAAAGTGGGAAAATTACCAGCATTTTAAAAATCGCTGCAATTTCAAAAAATTTGATATCAGTAAAAAGCAGTATTATTGGAAAAAAATTAAAAAAAAAAAAATTGCCCAAAAATTGGGAAATCGTTAAAATTAAAAATAGCTAAAATTTGAAAAAGCAATAACTCAAAAAAATTTGAAAAAAATGCCTAATGGGGGAAAAAGATAGCAACTACTGAAAACGAAAAAATATCCGCTAAGAACGATAACATCGGTGAAAATCACCGGAATTTAAAATGCCAAGAATAGAAAACCGCTAAAAAGGCGAAAAGATACTAGCATTTAAAAAATCGCTGTAATTCCAAAAAAAAATTGCCAACATGAGTAAAAAGCAGTTATATCGAAAAAATAAAACAATTGTCAAAAATTTGGAAATTCTTTAAACCCAAAAATTCCAAAATCGGTAATAAAATCGGTAGAAAAATTTAATAAAAATCGCCAATTAGGGGAAAAGGGATAGAAACTACTGAAATCAAAAAACGTAGCCGAGCATTTAAAGCGAAAACTGGAAAACACCAAGAAAACGATAAAAATCGACAGAATGAAAAGATCCTAAAATATCGCTTTTATAACACAATGTCCACATAATCCTCTAATGATCTTTCATCAGGTATCAAAAATATTTATGCATCCTATACATTTGGCATTAACAACTTACTAAGGAAAATATATTGA
Organism: Eustalomyia histrio; assembly: GCA_949748255.1. Classification (NCBI taxonomy): domain Eukaryota; kingdom Metazoa; phylum Arthropoda; class Insecta; order Diptera; family Anthomyiidae; genus Eustalomyia; species Eustalomyia histrio. The sequence goes on from OX456525.1 coordinate 140,504,400, forward strand.
AAATTTAAATTATCGCTTTATGTAGGCGATATAGCACAGTAAAGGTTAAAGAAGAAGCAAGAAATCCAGTAATCCTATAGCTTCGATTTTTGCTAAAAGTAATACTTTCAGTAAAATAAAATTACATACCAAAAATTGTTGATCTAGTGTTATTATTTTAGAAGTTACAGCGATTTTCGCTTTTTGAAAATTGTGAAATTTAGCGAAATTGACACTAAACATTATTAAATTTTACCAAAATTAATTGCACTTACTGCAAAGCCTGAGTTTATAAGCTGTGCTTAATTTCATAAAAATCAGTTAACTGGTTTTTGAGTTAGAGGGATGTTCGTTAAACGTGTCCTGCCGGTGTCCTGGAGAAAAAAAAATAGCTTATTTTGCAAGTAGAAACTCTGAACTACATTTATTATTAGCAATAATGTATGTCAGAGCGTAAATATATTTTTTGGCGATTTTTAAATATTTTTTTCTGTTTTAAAAAGCTTAATTTTTAAAAATTACGAAATTTTGACTTTACAGCCTTCTCGGTGGAAAATCGTTAGTTGAAAAAAAAAAGTTTAAAGACAGAAAAAGTAGTAAATTATGTTTTCTATAAATATCAAGTAAAGGCTTTCATAAAAAATTATTATTTAACCAAAAAATACTTGATATCTAAATTTATTCAAAAATAATAATCAATAAAAGCGCATTGCCAACATATGAAGGGTTTTTATTAATTTCAGAACTTTTTGTTAATATTAGATTTTCAGTAGGGCAAAACATTGTCGTTTTTTATCTCCAATTAATTCTCGTACGTTATTTAGCTCGTGATTTTTTGAACGTAAGTACTTATTTCTTTGCTGTAGCACGTACATTATTTAATGAACGTAGAAGAATTTCTTTTTTTTTGTATTTTATTTTTCCAATTGATAAGCATTTCACAGTTTAGTGTAGTATTCTTATTTTCATAAAGATTAATTTGATTATCTTAACTATAATTTTTAATGAGCATTTATATTTATTTATTTATTATTTATACAGCCAGAGTTATTTTAAAATAAATATGAATGAATTAACTTAAGTCCATAAAAGGTACTACATGTACTTAACAATATAATCACACTAAGATTGTATTGACGTCATTGCAACAAAAATGTGGGATTCATTTTATTTTAACAGATTTTGGGATATATTACGTATTAAAAAAAATATGTACAAATATTACACATTAAAATCATGTGTCACTTTTAATGGGATCATACACTTAAAATTGTTTGTAAGTTAAAATAACAGAAAATGTAATTTAAAATAAAAATGAATTTTCAGTAAAAACCTGGTCAACTTCTTTTTCATTTAAATCAAATGGGTTTTAGTGATTGTTTTTAAATGTTGTTTAAGCCATTGAAAAATCCGTAAAAATAAATGATTATTCAGTTGTTTTTATTATAATTTTTCGTTAGAAATAAATCATTATTCTTATATTGGAAATTGCTTAGGTTTTTTTGTATTTTATTTTTATACCCTTCACCACAGGTGGAAGGGTATATATAAGTTTGTCATTCCGTTTGTAATTTCTACAATATTGATCTTAGACCCTATAAAGTATATATATTTTGGGTCCTTATGAAGAGCGAAGTTGATTTAACGATGTCGGTATATCCGTCTGTGTGTTGAAATGGGTTTTCCGAAGAACCCAGACATGATGAGGACTTGATTGTTTTTTATTTCTGTTTCATGTGATCCATTTCTGTTTTCTATTAAAAATCAGACAGATCGGTTAATAAATGTCTGAGATATTGGCAAAAAACCAGGACTACCTCTAATTTTTTCGGTAAAATCCCTTTGTTTAATATGTATGTAGAATTTTACGCATAACAAACACATCCATGTGTTAAAATTCTTTTCTTTCATCTCCACCTTTTATAGACAAACAACAAACACATGCAAAGATTTGTCATTTAAATAAAAACTAAACAAATCTCTAATGAACGAAGACTTTTATATAAGTACCTCTATTGACGATGATTTTGTGTGAGCTTCAATAGCTCAGTTGTCTAGACGCTATGTCACAAATACTTTTTTTCTCTAAGGCCGCGAGTTCGAATCCCGGTCAATTCACTTTTTTTTTTGTTTATTTTTTTTAACATTTAATCATTTTTTTTAACATTTAATAATTAATTTATATAAAATTTTATATTAATAATTTAATAATCCATAAATAGGCTAAAAACATCTTTTTTATAAAAACCCTCTGATACAAACAAAATACAAACGTTTTTATACCCTTCACAACAGATGGAAGGGTCGCGGGTTCGAATCCCGGTCAATTCACTTTTTTTTTATTATTTTCTTAAGACTTTTTTTTGTTCATTTTTGGTTTTTTTTAACATTTAATAATTAATTTATATAAAATTTTATATTAATAATTAAATAATCCATAAATAGGCTAAAAACATCAAAATTTGTATAAAAACCCTCTGATACAAACAAAATACAAACGGTTTTATTTCTATTTTTTGCTCCGATTTAAAAGAATTTATAAAAAGATTTTTAAACCATTTTATTTCTCATATATTAAGAAAATTTTATACATAATTTCCCTTTGAGTGCAACTATTTTAGGTCATAACTTATAATAATTTATAAAACAAAAATTATAAACTATTTTCCTTCAAATTTTTAAAATTAAGCTAAAGAAATTAAAAATATTTTTAATAAAAAAGCGAAATAAAATCCCAAATGCAAATTTGCCATCTAAATCAAACGTTTTTGTAGAAATAAAACACATGCAGTTCTAGTGATTTCTTTTAACGATTTGTTGAAATTCTTTTCTTTCACCTCTTCACCTTTAATACACAAACAACGAACACTATTCTAGAGCTGTAATATGACCTATGGATACGTCTTATATAGCAAAAGATCGAAAATCTTTAGTATAACATATTTGCTAAAAAAAAACTCGGAAATATCGGTTCAGATACAAAAAAAGTTATGCCCAAAACATAAATTTTTTTTAAATACCTATTTTCTGGAACCACAATTCTTTGCGAGAACAAGTTTTATCACCAAACTAAATGGTTAATTTCCTCTTAAAGGCGTCCGTATATAAATCTGTCCATTCCATATATGTCCATATATAAACTTCAGTTTTTTCCCAACCATGGTAAAGGGTATATAAGATTCGGCATAGCCGAATTTAGCCGCTCTTATTTGTTTAATCTAATAATAATTAAGGGCCGATGTTGATTTTGAATAAAACACAAATTATGAAGGAAATTATTGTCATTTCTTTTTATTATGATAATATGGTATGGTTCAATTAAATATGGAACAAAATATCGGCCGATGGCCGCCGCGACCTCGGCGGCACACCTCAATCCGATGGTCCAAATTTTCGATGACGCTGAGGCATAATTGAGGTTCTATGCCGTTAACGTGCCGAATTATATCATCATTTAGCTCTTGAATTGTTGCTGGATTATCGACGTACACCTTTTCTTTCAAATAACCCCAAAGAAAGAAGTCCAACGGTGTCAAATCGCATGATCTTGGCGGCCAATTGACTTCGCCACCACATGAGATAACACGGCCATTGAATTTGTCGCGCAAAAGAGCCATTGTTTCGTTAGCTGTGTGGCAAGTGGCACTGTCCTGTTGAAACCACACATCGTCCAGGGTCATATCCTCAATTCCTGGCTACAATAAGTTCGTTATCATCTCGAGATAGCGAGCACCATTCACAGTAAATGCTTGGCCTAACTCATGACACACTATCGCGAACAACAGCAATGTTTTCCGCAGAACGAACTGGGCGAGCATGCACAGGCGTTTTTACAGACCCGGTTTGAGGAAATTTGCCCACAATTCTCCCGATTGTGGACACATTTGGTCGATTATGTTGACCAAAAAAAATCACGAAGTGCACCAAATGTATTTTGATTTGAACGCCCATTTTCATTATAAGCCTGAATAATTTTAATGCGTTGCTCGATTGTGTATCCTTCCATGGTTCAAATTGAGTTAGTGTGGAATTGAGAAATGTCAAATGAAATGCAGAAAAAAACTTGATGTTAAGGTGTGGTTCATATTCAACATCGGCCCTTAAAATTTAACCACCCTTTACATATTATTTGAATGAATTCATCAAGTTTTTGTAGTTTAAATTGAAATAAATTGGATAAACAATTTAAATAAAAGTAATACAGTCACTTTTTAATATTTTTTTTTTAAACGGACAATAAACAAAAATTTTAACTTTTAAATAACTGCAGAAAAAATAAAACTCAATTTTCCGTTTTATGGGTAAATTTCTATTTTAAATTTTAAATAAATGAAAAAATAAAAGTAAATGAAACTGAAACTGAAAAAATCGGTAAATGATACAAATTCAGTTTTAACAAATGTGCACTCACAATATTACAAAAACAACTTAAAATACATATTAAATTAATCGAGCACTACTGATTTTTTATTTTTTAATAATCGACAAAAGTAGTAAAAACAATAGAAAGTCGTTTAACAATAACCATAAATTTTTAACTGACAAAAAGTTAGAAAAAAAACTACTTTTGTGGTTTGTTTTTCAAATTGAAAGTTTTTTATTTGTATAAAATTACAAAACACAACACACACAAATTTATATATTTTTATTAGCTTTGTATAATTTTTTGTAATTTTTGGTAAAAAAACAAAAAGGAATTATATGAATTTCTATTTTTAAAAACAGAAAACAAAAAATTTTACATTTAACATAAAATATCAACTCCTACTGAATGTCTGTAAATTTTTATAGTTTGTTTTTTGAATGACTGATTTAAATAGTTAAAAAATATATTTCTATGAATTTCAATTGATTCTTCATTTAAAAATAAGCTTTACGTATTACTTTTGAAATAAACTACAGTCGGTAATAGAAAATATATTATGAGTGTACAAAAAATAAATAAATAAGTATTTAAAAATAAATATAAATATTTATAATAAAAATAAAATAAATATGAATAATTTTAAGAAATAAATATTTCTTTGAAGAATAAATAAATGTTCCTATATTTTTAACTTAACTGAAATTTTTTTTTTATTAAACTACAATTAATAAATTTCATAATATTCTGAGTGTATAAGTATAAATAAGTATTACATATTTATTTTAGTAAATAAATAAAAAAATCGAGAGATATGAGGGAAATAGTTCAGAATTTAGTCATAAAGTTTTCACATTTTTTTTACACAAAACATTTCATTAAATTAAAAAAAATGTTCGTGCAAATTTAATTTTGGAGTAGAAAAATCTTCAAAAGACTGCACAAAATCATCCACAGGCTCCGTAAAATCTTCATTAGGCTCCACAAAATCTCTAGAGTTGCAACTTTCACTAAAAATTGTTGCCTCTTTCTTGTTATTTTTATACAAAATTGATTGTTTTTTCACAAGTCTTCTGAAATTTCTTTTGCTTATTCAAATTTGTATATTTAACTTTTAAATTCATTTTTCTTTATATTTTTATAAAAAAAACTTTAATTTTGTATGCAGCTATGCGCTCATGTATTTTCAACAAAATAAAACAATTGAAAAATCAAGAACAAGCACAGCTTTGCAGCTGCAAAAAAGGAATGTAAAAAGTATAGACGCTTTGTGGACATGTCACAAAAAAGTCACCCAAAATAGTCGACAAGAGTGGTGACTTGTAGATCCCAGGCTTCCTACAGGGTTATTACAAACTTTAATGTGAATACTATTTCGATACCACTTTGTACACAACATTGCGTTTGGTTATGATGACGGTTGGCAACACCATACACATATTAATGTTAAGACGCGGCTGCAATTTTTTTTTGCAAACGCCCACTTTTTTCCATATTCATCTTAAGCCGAATTGCTTATGGTGCCACCTTGTTATTTTAAACTGTCTTTTAACTGTCAAGTTAAATTTTTAAATATATATTTAAAAGATGAGGATAAAGAAATTCGATTACCATTAAGCAAGAAGATTAGTTGTAGTTGAAGTGTTGCCAACTTTAAAAATATTTTTTCTTTTCTTGCAGAAAGAGTAACTCTCTGCTTTGTAGCATATGTAAAGTTGACACCAGGGATGGAAAATATGTTTTCTGTTATTGTACCAACCAGACACACAAATTGTACTTTTTCGATCCTCACTGTGCCAAAATTTTTTTTTTAACAATTTTATCGTATTGAGTCAGATTTGCTTAGACACAAAAAAGACTTAAAAAAATTTAAATTGACGGTGTGAAACAAAATTTATCGTTAATTTTATGTAGTCGTATAATTACCACAAAACTTTGTAAAATTTTACTTTAATTTTTATAAATGTCACACCTTTTTTTCTGCTAGTCCGCCTCCCTGGAGGGCAATTTAACCTATTCATGATTTGCTATTAAAAAATTTAAAGGCATTTAATAGCTTTTTAACAATAATACACTTTTTTCTTTTTTGTTTTGAGCGGTAATTTAAAATCAGCTGTTCAATGTTGCCACTTCCGAATATTTTAGTACAATGTGTATGTAAACATTTGATACATTTGATGTGACACCAATTTAGAGCCGGTTCAACTTAAAACTGACTTAATTTTTTACTATAGTAGCTGAATAAATAAAAACAGGTTTTTAATTTAAAGTTGCTTTTTAAAAAAGTCGACTTTATGTTAAGTTGTTTTATCAAGTTATAAGTTGAAAATTTTAAAAAATTTCAAATTGTACTAAATGAGCCGCGGTAGTACCTCGTTACCAACCAAGGTAAAAATGTACCAAAAAAAGTACAATTGTACCATGTTTTCCTTCCCTGGTTGACACATCTCTACTTGAGCTGTGTTGCCAACTTTAGTTGTTTATTTTAATAGCGTTATTCTTTTGCTATCTTTATTAATATTTCAAAATGTTTAAGCTCCATAAAGAATGTATCTACAAATTACTATCAATGTCAATGGCACATACATATTTTAACTTATATTTAAACAGTCATACACTTAATGCACCCTAAATTGTTTTACTCATCATTAACAACATATTGTTTAATGATGGCAGAGTAAAACAATAAAAAATTACAGCCAAGATAATTGCCATAATAAAAATACATAAAAACGTCAAATTTTTTATACAATACGATAAATATAAAATAACTGACGTCAATGAAGCCTATTAAAAAAAATGATAATGTCTTTTACGAAATTCATATATTTTGATGTAGCAACAAGAACAAATATTGACTTGATTTTATGCTAGCCTTGCCAACCATTTGTTTGGTTTAAATTAATCTTATTATTTATATAATGCTATTTAATAATTTTTCCTGTTATTTTTACATCCTCCACCATATATGGTGTGGGTATATATTAGTTTGTTATTACATGTCGAAATAAGACCCCATTAAGTCCGTCCGTCTGTCTTTACGTCTATCTGTCTCTTGAATTGGCGATCGCAACGCCAAGACGCAAGCGGGGATGCTCATTTTTACCTAGACTAATGGACATCCTACTGAGAAATTTGGTATTGAAAATGAACAAAATCAGTTCAGCGATTAAAAAGTTTTGGCTGAAAATGTGAATTGATCTACAATTTCATAGTAGCGACATATTTTCACTTGTCTGTTCACCAGTTGCTTAGAATATACACCTCAAATATTTTTCACCTCAAAAAATTATTTTTCACCACTAAAATTTTTTTCACCTCAAAAAATTATTTTTCACCACTAAAATTTTTTTCACCTCAAAAAATTTTTTTTTACCACTAAAATTTTTTTTTACCTCAAAATTTTTTTTTCACCTTGAAAATTTTTTTTCACCTCCAATTTTTTTTCCACCACAAAATTTGTTTTTACATCCAAAAAAGTTTTTCACCTTAAAATTTTACTTCAACACATTTTTATATTATTTGTATCAAAAAAGTAGACAGTATTTTCTTTTTGGATATTGGCGGAGGGTATTCTAAGATTCGGCACTGTCGAATTTAAACCTTTTTTTGTACTTGTTAATTTAAAAATTTTACAATACATTTTAAGAATTTGTTCTGAAATTTGAACAGAAAATTGGATACTTAATTTAATCACTTGATGTTTCATGCATTAAAAATTCAAAAATATGCGCTTTAAATATGTTGTTATTTAAGAAGTTACAGCGATTTTTATTAAATTTTAACGAAATCGATAACGCTTACTACAAAGTCTGAGTATATTAGCTATGCTTAATTTAAAAAAAAAAATCTGTTAACTGCTTTTTGAGTTAGAGGGATTTTCGTAATCTTTGTACTCAAAATTACATTTGTAGCGCATTTTTACAAATTTTTCTTTCTGGCCCTAGTCTTGTTTGTTTCAAATCTTTTAGGAGAGAAAGTTTTAAAATATTAATTTATATTTATATTAATCATATAATTACAAATTATATCTTAATACCCTAACCGAGCACTAGCAACGAAGGCTATCGGCTCGTTGTAGCGATAACAAACCAGAGCCTCTGGTGGGAATTGAACCCACGACCCCCGCACGGATAAGATAGCACGCCACCAACTAGCCTACCGGGGCTAGAAAAAATATTTTTCTACTTAGATATTCAATTTAATTCCTCTATAATTACTTAAACACGTGATGATTTTCTAAATTCTAAAATAAAGGTTAATGACTGTCAACATACGTTAATAATTTTAATTGTAATTATTTTTATAAACAAACAAAAAAAAAAAAAAAATTAAATAATATTATTAAGGTCCGATTATTGAATGACCAGTTAAAATTTAACAAACATTTTAATTAAAATTTACTACTAACAGGGAATTAAACTGACATATTTGCAGTTGTTTCCCTAATTAAATATAAATTAAACTTTTGGTTAAATTTTATCCAAACATTGTGTTATCGGATGCTAAACGTATAGAACCATGAAGGTTTTTTTTTAAATTATTTTGTTAGTATTCAACTGTCATTTAAATGGTTGAATTTTAAACAAAAAAAAAAAAAAAAACAAACAATGGCATTTAATAGTAATCCCAAATTAATTCTATTTTGATGTATTCTTAATGTTGAACAAAAAAAAAAAAAATAAATAATATCTAATAATTTTTTCACTAGTGTGAAAAAAAAATTACCAAATTATTTGTAGGCAAGTTCACCTAATACTAATAAGGTGTTTACACTTAACTTTTTATAGTTCAATGAAAATCTCCAAACGAGAAAAGTCTGTTGAAATCAAATATTTATATACTCAAAATAGTTTGTAGTTTAAATTAACAGGTCTACTAACATTTCATTTAAATCAAAAGAATTTTTCATTTATTTTTAAATGTTAATAAATTAACTTACATTATCCGTAAATAATAAGTGATTTGTAAATATTTTTTTAACCATTAATAAAATAACCATAAATCCGCAAAAACAAATCATATTTCCCTTATTTATTTTAACTGTCAACTAATTAACTACAAAACTCTACAAAAGTAATGATTTTTCTTTTATTTCGTTTTTTTAACTCAAATCCGTAAAAATAAATGACATTTCGTTTTTTTAAATGTCATAAAAAATTAACTTTTTATTATTATGTATTTTGTTTATATAAACTATCAGACAATTAACTTTAAAAAAAAAATCCATTTTTTAACAAATCACTTAAAAAAATACATTTTATTCGTCTAGTCTAATAACACTGTAAAACAATTTCAAACTTTTTCCAAAATTACGGGGTTCCGACGGTTGATTCTTATTAAGGAGAACAAAAAAAAATACGTGTTTCGGCATTTTGATGTTTACATCGGCGGTCAAAGTTTCCCAGCTCTGGCCTGTTCTGCAGCATATCGGCGTATAAACCTATGTGTTCTTTACATCTGAGTTGTAGGATATGTTCAGCAACTTTGTAGATAATGGTATGGCAAATATTTTTGTAGAATATATTAACCCTCTAACTCCCCCTTATAAAGGCATTTTTTGGCTTTATTCTAACAAATTGTAAAAAACATCCCGAAAAAGGGAAAGGGCGGGGATGAAATGTTCTACAAAAATGTTGGCCATAAAATTCTACTATATATGTCAGAACACACTAAAGCCATAAACTTATTACAAATACCAAAAACCAGACAAATTCAAATTGCTCATCAAATTTCTAGTCAGATTTTGGGATGACCTAAATATTATGTAGGTGATCCCAAAATCTGACTTTATATATATTGGTCATCCCAAAATTTTACTATAAATCTGATGAGCAATCTTGAATTTGTTTGGTTTTAGGTGTTTGTGTTAAGTTTTGGGTTTTGGTGTGTTCTGACATATATAGTAGAATTTTATGGCCAACATTTTTGTAGAACATTTCATCGCCGCCCTTCCCCTTTTTCGGGGTGTTTTTTACAATTTGTTAGAATAAAGCCAAAAAATGCTATTATGAGGGGGAGTTAGAGGGTTAATACGTTCTACAAAAATATTTGTCATACCATTATCTACAAAGTTGCTAAACATACCATACACCTCAGACGTAAATAAAACATAGTTTTATATACCGATATGCTGCAAGAACAGGCCAGAGCTGGGAAACTTTGACCGCCTCTAAAATGAAATTCCGATGTAAACTATCAAAACGCCGAAACACGTATATTTTTTTTTTGGTTCCCTTTAAGAGAAATTTGAATTTGAAAAAAAAAACTAACAAGTTTTTATTGATAACATTAAATTATTTCTCTTTTTTAGTATTTACTAAAACGTTAAATATTTCAAAAAAGATCATTAATAATATCCTAAAGGATTTTGATTGCAGTCTAAACACTTTATTTAGTCTGAATAAGTTTATCATTTTTTTATCGAATGGCTTTCAGCAAATGTTTTATTAAGTAACTTAGACTTAAAAATACTTAAATACAAGTAAGTTTATTTGTATGTTGTATTTCATGGTTTCAATTGACGTCACAAAACGATCAATTTTGTTTGTATAGAATCAATAGTAGTGTTTATTTTTCAAAAAACAAAAAAAAAATAAATAAATAAATGAAAAATCAGCAATTTATTGTGCTTTCAAAAAAAGGTTTGTTGTTAACACGTTCTTTTCACGTTCTTCAAAAATATTTAAAGTAAATTAAAAAAATATGCATAGAATGCGAAAATGGCTAAAAAATTTTAAAAGTTTGAAAAAAAAAATAATAGGAGAAGTAAAATTCTTTTAATCTCAGAGATTTTTAGAGTGAAAATTAAACAAAATTTGGTATAAATTCCTTATCGAAAAATATTCACAATACAAACATTTGTAATGTACAATTTAATAAGGAAAGCTATCAAATCAATATGTTGTGTTGAAAGACAATAGATCAACAAGAGAGACCAATGTGGGTTGCAGAGGAAATGTGTGTTATTACTCGTTAATTTTTACTAATATATTTTATATGTAAACTATCGGGTGGGATGACACTTTCAGTTGGCAACACTACCCACTTTAGCGACTTTAGTGTATCTTGCAAATTGTTAACATTTCCATTTCGTTTCCAGAAATGGCAACATTACAATGTCAGAAAAAAAATTTATCAGAAAAAATAAAAAATTGCGGATAATAAATTTAGCGGAAAAATAATTTCGTGCACAGTTTGAAAAAAAAAATTTCGCATAAAAAAATTAAAGAATAAGAAATTCCTGCGCTATAATATAATTCTGCGGAATACAATTTGGTGTAAAAAAATTTTCGCGCGAAAAATGTTGTAAAAAAATTTAGGTAAAAAAATTTGTTGATGCCAAAACTTGAAATTAAATTAAGATTTTTTTTCTTAATTTAAATATGTGTTTTTTTATTTATTTATAAAATGCGAAAGAATTTATTTTAACTATAATCATATTTATTTTAATAAGATTCATACTTAATTAAAAAATGTATGTAAAAAAATATATTTATATCAAATATGAATTTTAATAAAACAAAAACACGTACTTTTAATTTTATCTTTTTATTGCGAAAAATTTTTAAATTCGCTAAAGGAATATTTAAAACCGCGGAAATTTTTTTTAAGTGAAAAATTTTTTCTTTTTCAAAAAATTATAACAGCGATATTCATAAAAAAATCAAGTTTCAAATACAAATTAGTTAAAAAACATTTTAAGCCTAAAAAAAGTTTATTAAAAATTCGTATTCATAATCAGTATTTTTAGTAATAAACTATATTTTTTTTTACTTGAGGATGGCAACACTGTATTTTGTCACATGAATCGTAATGATGCAAATCAATGATTACTTAACCATAAGGTATTCGTTTCTATATATATATATATATACATTTGTAGTTTTTCAGTAAAATATTGTTTTTAAAAACTAAAAAAATTATGAAAACTTGTTTGTTAATTAAAAAACGGAAAATGCCCAGTAAAAGTGTTACATAGATAATGATTTGATTGTAGATAAAAAAGTATTCAAATAACCGGTTTTATTTTCTTTGTTTTGATTAAACAACACACCACTTGTGTATAGTATCGAAAAATATTATTATTTCTGCTTAAATTATTAATCCGGAATTGAAAACGGGTCGCTCCTCTTTTTGTAAATTTTCGTCTTACTATTTTTTTTTTTCTTTTTGAATTTGGGCAATAGTTTATATTATAAACAAAATACAATTAAAAATATATAATTTTTCAAATAAAAATGGTTCTTACCTATTCTTTTAATCAAATATAGAATTAGAATATCCTTTAAAAAATGTTTAAAATTAAAATTAACACAAAGCAAAAATGTAATTTTAAAATAGGTTTAAAAAAGGGTCGAACCAATTTTAAAATTCGTTTATTTACACAAGGATTAAAAAAAGTCTTTTAAGCTAAAATAAATACAACTTTAGAAAATTTTGCTTAAAATCGATTTGAAATGCTGTTTAAAATTTTTATGAATACTGCTGTAAAAGTTTAAAAGATTTATAAATTTAAATAACAATAAAAATAACGCGGATAAAGAAATTGGAGGGAAATTAAATAAGGGAAAAAAGTTTTTGAAAAAATTTAAAAAAATAAAACATAAAAAATCTATAACCATGCTTTTACAAGTTCATACCCAGCAAAAACAGACATTAGGCATATTTTCTTTGTACACTTAAGCTAGCAAGTTATTTCTTTTATATGGAGAATTAAGCGAGTACTAAGCGACTAGTTCGTAACTCGCTTAATTCTTCATATAAATTAAATAACTTGCTAGCTTAAGTGTACAAAGAAAATATGCCTATTACACAAATAAATAAGGGAGTATGTAGCACACAACTAGGTTTCACTAGTTACCAGGCTATTTACTCGCTTAATTACTTTAGTTCGCGATGTCCCAAAATTCATGGGTAGTCATTACCAGAGAACTGCAAATGCTGATTGCAAAACGTTCATACGCAATCAACACAAGAATAAATATGTGTTTGCGTTCAAACGTTGAATATACTCCAATACACATATTTGTTGATGATTTTAAATCAATCAAACGACGTGCAAATTGTTGTCACTGATGTATAATCATCGGTCGTTTTTATACCATTGATTTTATTCTGTTCGTTTGAGTCAACAATATTTATTTTGATGTATAATAAATCAGAAAAAGCAATAAATAAAGGGTATGTGTGTATTCATAATTAAAACATAATATTCATAATTAAAACATAAAAGGGGGCGGTTTTGTTGAAACACATTTCATAAATTAGGGTGGGTCTAAAATCCGTTTTTTTTAGAATTTTTATTAATAATACCAAAAATATTGTTCTTTGTGAATTTATTTTTTTTTAATTTAGGTCGATATCTCTGGCTCTCCGGTTAAAGTTAAATATTGCCTAATTTTCCAATCAAAATAGAAGAAAAAAAAATTTAGACAATATTTAAATTTTTCCGGATTAGGCAAGCCTGAGATATCGACCTAAATTTTTTTTCCAAAAATATATTTTTATTTCACAAAGAAGAATATTTTTAGTATTGTATTACTAATAAAAAATCGAAAAAAGCGGATTTAAGTCCCACCCTAATGTACACAATATCATTTATGAAATGTGTTTCTATTTTGTTTTGATTATGATTACACTCATATGCGTTGTTTGTTGTTTTTTCTGATTTATTCAACGTTGCCTTTTTGTTGAGTGATTACATTTGCATAAAACGTAATCGACAGATGATTCACACTGATCCCAATTAGGCGTTCAGTAACATGATGCTGATTTTTTTCTACAGTGAATTTTGTTGAATTATTAAATGTGAACAAGAATTTTTGTGTAAGATTAAATCAAGAAAAAAGTTGATTTTGCAGTTCTCTGGTCATTACCCTCTCGCTTACAAAAAAGTGAGAATAATAAATTACCAGTATGGTTACTCAGAGTGAAGAAATAAGTGGTTACCTACAATAATAAAGAAAGTAGTTATTCTTAATAGTGTATCTTAATCAACTAAAATTTTCTTTAAAGAAATCGACAAAAATAATTTGTATTTAAATTATAAAAAAATTTTAAAATATCTTTTTTTTTTAATTAAAAAATTTTAGTTCATAATTCAAATCTATTTCTCATAGAAATACTTTAGACATATATTAAAATTTTTAAAAAATCAATTTTACAGCAGAAAATTTTCTATTTTGTTGTAGTTTTTCAAAACAATTTATTACATATAATAGCAAAAAAAAAAAAAAACAAATAACAGTAAATCATTATTTTGCGTATACATATAAGTACTTCTTTCACCCAATATCAGTAGGTCATTATTTTGTTGTTTTAAGTAATGAAAAAAGTAACGACCTATCATTACATGGTAATCTACACAGTAACGACATTTCATTATGTTTCATTCATGTTTTTTTCTGGCGAAAAAAAACCTGCTTAAACCAAATTTTTAAGAAAAAAATAAAAAAGAAAATTTATAAAAAAAAAATTAATTAATTTCACGGTAATTTTATACAAAAAATTAAGTTTTTGATAGAAGATTTTGTAAAAGACCACTGTAGAGAGAAATTAAAATTTTCCCCTCCAAATTTCTTTTCGGCGTAAACAAATTTTTGGCGAAAAATGTAGGAGAAAAAATTTTGATCTGAAATTACACGCTAATTTTGAACAACAAATATATTATTTGAAACAAGATTTTTTTTAAAAATCATTGTAGATATAAATTAAAATAAAATGTTCCTTTACAAATTTTTTGCGAAAAAAAGTCGCGAAAAATTGTTTTAGAAAAACATATTCAGCACAAAAGATTAAACAAAAATATATAATTTATAATAGAAGATTTTTTAAAAGATCACTTTAGAGAAAAATTAAAATTTTCCCCTACCAAATTTATTTTTGACGTAAAAAATTTCGGCGTAAACAATTTTTTTGCGGAAAAATTTAGGAAAAAAACATATTCAGCACAAAAAATTGATAAAGTTAGCGGAAATTATCAACAACAAACATTATTTTTGATTTTTTTAAAGATCACTATAAATTTGTTTTTGACGCAAAAAAAATCGGCTTTAACTAATTTTTGCAGAAAAAAGTCGCGAAAAATTGTTTAAGAAAAATTACCCTTATTCTAGTTGTCGTCATCGACACAAGACAATGTCGTCTTGGGATTTTTTTTTGAAATTGGTATTCCCGTTGTCGTTATCGAAAATAATTGATAACTGTCGACAAGTATTTGGTATTCTGTAAGAAAATGTGACGACGATATTGTCTTGAAACGACTCTGATTTTGTCGACACAATTTTTAGTAACGACTTGAGGAAAAGTAATGACTGAAAAAAAAAACGGAAAAAATGGGAAGAAATATCAAATTTATTAAATGCACTTGGCCCACCGAGAATAATGTGAGATGGATGGCAGAAGGTAAAGAAAGCATGATCATATAAAGTGCATTATAAAAATATAATAAAATTTATTTATAGGTTTGGCGAGACTTAAAATTTAAAGTTAAAAAGAAAATGGTAGCCAACAAAGCCGAGTGTAATGCTACAGGTGGCGGAAGATTCAAGCAATTTATATTGAGCCCGCTGGAGGAAGCTGTGGCAAATCTTCTACAGTTTCAGAAACAGCTGAACCCTAAGTTAAAGTCGTTTCCCTGGGCTAAAAATCTTAATGTAGCTGCCAACTTTATTGTTTTGGAAATAAATGTGGACTTGATTCCGGTTTTCAAATTAAGTGCTATTGTTTCCAGCACATCTTTGAAGGCTGTTTTATTTAGCCGAAAGTAACTTTTAAACCTTTTAAAAAAATTAGAAGATTAACATTCTTTAAAGTAACAGACTTTGATTTTGCTACTCACTTGTTATCCGGCAGATTAAAGATATTGGATTTCTGTATGAGAAGTCTTCTTTCCAATACTAGATTTTCTATTTTCTTCATCACTGGTATCAGAATTTAAATTACACATAAAAAACATTTTTTCGCAAAAATAATTAACAAAATAAATCTGCCGACTCAATTTTTAGAGATGTGTTTTTGTTTAAATCGATAAAAAGTCGACGTCGTTACAACACTGTTTTAGAATACCAATTTGGTGTCGAAGTGATGTCGACGTCGAAGCAAAGTGATGTTGACTCAAAAACGACGACGACATTGATAACGACAACTAGAATAAGGGTGAATATATTCAGCACAATAAATTAATAAATTTCATGGTATAATTTTTACAAAAAAAAAATATAATTTTTGATAGATGATTTTATTTAAATTTGAACTCGATATAAATTATTACTTAAATTTAAAGCCATTTTCTATAAAAAGAATTTCAAATAAGTTTTATTAAAAAATCTGAAAATATTTTTTAATTGACTGCATAAAATCCATTCTGTTTTTCTACTAACCAATTCAAAAATCAATTTTCTTTGTTATAAATTGTTTACAATTTTTATTTATCTATTAAATTAACACTTTTAGACATTTCTTTTCCAATTTATTACTTAAACATTCATTACCACACATTTGTCATACTATTAGCCATTTTAATTGATAATTGATCTAATTGAATTTTACTATAACTTTCCAACACTTAAATATAAATATTTTTTATTTATTTATATGTTTCAAACAATTATAAAATCTATACACGATCATTTGACGTCTTTTGCTATTGTTATGCATTTAGTTTTGTATTTGTTCAATGAGAGTCTCAAGTGTTGCCAACTTGAGTACATTTTTAAAAATGTTATTTATAAAAAAAATGATTTTGATATTTGAACACATTAAAGTGCTCTTAAAGTTGAATGAAGTGTTGACAACAAATTTTGAGGTAGGTTTTTGACGTCAACATTACATCAATGATAAATGAGTTAATTTTTATTTTTTGTATAACATTTGTAACACCATAAATTTAATTTATAACGTTATTTTAACGGCAAAATAATGTAGATTTATATCAAGGTATACATTTAGGCAGCTGAAGAAAAATAACGACATAAATTGAATATCATGAATTTATTACTGAGGCAACAACAGAATAATAGCTATGATATATAAAAACAAGTAAGAGCGGCTAAATTCGGCTATGCCGAATCTTATATACCCTTCACCATGGTTGGGAAAAAACTGAAGTTTATATATGGACATATATGAAATGGACAGATTTATATACGGACGCCTTTAAGAGGAAATTAACCATTTAGTTTGGAGATAAAACTTGGACTCGGGAAGATTTATGGTTCCAGAAAATAGGTATTTTAAAAAAATTTATGTTTTGGGCATAACTTTTTTGTATCTTAACCGATATTTCCGAGTTTTTCAGCAAATATGTTATACTAAAGATTTTCGATCTTTTGCTATATAAGACGTATCCATAGGTCATAATACAGCTCTAGAATAGTGTTTGTTGTTTGTGTATAAAAGGTGAAGAGGTGAAAGAAAAGAATTTCAACAAATCGTTAAAACAAATCACTACAACTGCATGTGTTTTATTTCTACAAAATAGTTTGATTTAGCTGGCAAATTTGCATTAGGGATTTTATTTCGCTTTTTTATTACAAAATATTTTTAATTTATTTAGCTTAATTTTAAAAATTTGAAGGAAAATAGTTTATAATTTTTTTTTTTTTATAAATTATTATAAGTTATGACCTAAAATAGTTGCACTCAAACAAAAATTATGTATAAAATTTTCTAAATATGTGAGAAATAAAATGGATTAAAAATCTTTTTATAAATTCTTTTAAATCGGAGCAAAAAATAGAAATAAAACCGTTTGTATAAAAAATAAACAAAAAAAAAATCTTAAGAAAATAAAAAAAATGTACAAAAAAAAAGTGAATTGACCGGGATTCGAACCCGCGACCCTTCCACCTGTGGTGAAAGGTATAAAAACGTTTGTATTTTGTTTGTATCAGAGGGTTTTTATAAAAATGTTGATGTTTTTAGCCTATTTATGGATTATTTAATTATTAATATAAAATCTTATATAAATTAATTATTAAATGTTAAAAAAAATCCAAAAATAAGCAAAAAAAAAAAGTCTTAAGAAAATAATAAAAAAAAATGTACAAAAAAAAAGTGAATTGACCTGACCGAGATTCGAACCCGCGGCCTTAGAGAAAAAAAGTGTTTGTGACATAGCGTCTAGACAACTGAGCTATTAAAGCTCACACAAAATCATCGTCAATAGAGGTACATATATAAAAGTCTTCGTTCATTAGAGATTTGTTTAGTTTTTATTTAAATGACAAATCTTTGTATGTGTGTTGTTTGTGTATAAAAGGTGGAGATGAAAGAAAAGAATTTTAACACATGGATGTGTTGTTATGCTCAAAATTCTACATACATATTAAACAAAGGGATTTTACTGGAAAAATTAGAGGTAGTCCTGGTTTTTTGCTAATATCTCAGCCATTTATTAACCGATCTGTCTGATTTTTAATAGCAAACAGAAATGGATCACATGTAACAGAAATAAAAAAGAATCAAGTCCTCATCATGTCTGGGTTCTTCGGAAAACCCATTTCAACACACAGACGGACAGACGGACATCGTTAAATCAACTTCGCTCTTCATAAGGACCCAGAATATATATACTTTATAGGGTCTAAGATCAATATTGTAGAAATTACAAACGGAATGACAAACTTATATATACCCTTCCACCTGTGGTGAAGGGTATAAAAAATCGATTAAGGAGTTTCAGAATATTTTAATAAAGTTTTTTTTTTAACGCTTAAAAATAGCATACAATTCTAAAAATTACGGTATACAAAATTTTTTGTTAAAAACTGTCATACTTTGAAAGACATTTAAGATTTAAAAAACATCTTTTAGTTTATGAGATTTTTCTTCAAAATTTTTCTATAAAATCTTTTTTTATATTTTAAGTACTTTTGTAGATAAAATTTTTGTTTACAAAAATAATTTCAAATTGTAAAAAAATTTTAATACAAAACAATATTATATAATATTCCTTATTGAGCTAAAGATCTTTAGCTCAATAAGGAATTTTATATGAATAGAGAAGATCGAAGAAAACTAAAATAATTAACAAAACAATATTTTTAGAATATTATCTGAATGCCATTTTACCCCCAATACACAGAAAAAAAAGATTTTAAAATCAAGTAGAAACCATATTAATTTAAATACATACAGTTTTAAAATTAATTTAAGTTTGTTTTATTTTTAATTCAAATATATTGCTTTTTATTTTTAAAATGCAAAAAAAAAAAAATTTTTATATGTTAACATTTTAATTTAAATACGAAAGAGTTTATTTTAACTAAAATTATATTTACTTTAATAAGATTCATAATTAATTTAAAATTTTTTCCTTAAGAAAATTAAATGTTAATTAAAATCTGATAATATAATTGAGTTAACTAGATTTGTTTTCTGTATATAGATTTTTAATTCAGTGTTATGGTTTTTTCTTTATACACTACCAAAATTAAAGAAATTCTCCTTCCTTATCAGTTTCTAGCAATTTTTCTATAGAAGAATAGTCTGGAAATTTTTTGTGTATGTTTCTTTTTTAAATTGAATATATATTCTGTGGAAATACATGTTCCAGATTTATATAAAAAAAATCAAAAATTTTTTCAATACAATGAAAGGCTTAAATTTACAGGTCGGTTGAAAAGTTCCTGCGCTCGAAATGAAAGAATACTGTTTTTGTTGCGAAATATATTTTTTTATTCAATATAATCTCCTAGAAGCTCAATACACTTGTTCCAATGATCTTCCAATAATTTTATCCCATCCTTATAATGGTTTTCCGGAAGCTCTGCAAAATAATCGTCTACGGCTGCTATGACCTCTTCATTCGACGAAACATGCTTTTTACGAAGGAATTGTTTGAGATTTCTGAAGAGATAGTAGTCACTGGGAGCCAAATCTGGTGAATACGGTGGATGTTCAAGCAATTCGTATTTTAATTTTTTGAATTTAGCCATCGTCAAAACACTTTTGTGAGCTGGTGCTTTGTCTTGATGAAAAATGATTTTTTTTCTTCTTTAAACCAGGTCTTTTCTCACGAATTTTTTCATCCAGCTGATGCAAAAGGCTGCAATGATATTCAGAGTTGATTGTTTTACCTTTCTGAAGATAATCAATCAACAAAATTCCTTTTGCATCCCAAAAAACTGATGCCATAACTTTCTTTGCTGATCGTTGTGACTTCACCTGCTTTGGAGCTGAACAACCAGCTTCAGTCCACTGTAAACGTTCTTGTTTCAATTTAGGATCATGGTGGTAGATCCAAGTCTCATCTATAGTTATAAAACGACGCAAGAAGTCGGTTTTATTCGGCTTAAAACGCTCCAAATTACGCTGAGAAATTGGTTTTCGATCCAGTTTTTGTTGCGTTGTTAATGTGTGCGGAACTAACTTTCCAAACAGTTTTTTCATGCGTAATTCTTCATGTAAAATATGGAGTACTCGTTCGTCTGAGATGCCTATGGCATTAGTAATTTCAGGCTTAGTCAAACTTGGTTCTTCAATAACCATATTATGTACCTGCTCAATGATTTCTGCTGTGGTTGCAGTTTTTGGTCGTCTTTCGCGTGGATCGTCTTCAAGGCTGGTACGACCGAGTTTAAATTCACCAGCCCAAAATTCAACGGTGCGTTTTGAAGGTGAGGACTCCTTATACACTTCTAACAATTGTTCATAAATTTCCTTTGCTTTTAAACCCTTCAAAACAAAGAATCTAATGACTGCACGATATTCAATTTTTTCCATATTAAAAAAAAAATCAATGACACGTCAACTTCAAATGTCTTGTAAACAAAAAAAGAATTGACAGAATGACTTGCAACTTTGCATGTGTTCTCAGGAAAGTTATACCAACTTGAGAAAAAAAAAAAGTTTGGAGCTAGCAGTGCCATCTCTTGGTGAGCGCAGGAAATTTTCAGCCAACCTGTAAAGAATTTTTCTATAAAAAAATAATCATCAAACAGTTTGCGAAAATATAGTTTAGAGAAAAATATTTCATCTTTATTTCTCAAATATTCGATTCCTCATACAACCCTGTAGGAAATGTCTGTACTGATTCACTATTGACTTTGTCACCAGTACTTCTGACTAATTATGCCCCAGCCAACGCTTTCTGCTGTAGACATTTAACATGTGCTTGTCATTGCGAATCTACACAACTATTGACTAGGTGTAGACATTGGAACTAGAGATTCACTAAAACATTTTAGTAATTCTAGTCTACTTTTTTTAAACTTTTAACTAGATTTCCACACTAGGAAGGAAATAAGTTTAAACAGGTGCATTTATTTTGTTAAATGAGATATTTTATTAATAAATTTTTTTTTATGAATTTCATTAAATTGAAAAAAAAATGTTCGTGCAAATTTAATTTTGGGGTAGATAAATCTTCAAAAGACTGCACAAAATCATCCACAGGCTCCTCAAAATCTTCATCAGGCTCCACAAAATCTTTAGAGTTGCCATTTTTACTAAAAATTGTTGACTCTTTCTTGTTATTTTTATACAAAATTAATTGTTTTTTCACAAGTTTTTTGTAATTTCTTTTGCTCATTATATATTTTGTTTAAATTTGTATATTTGACTTTTAAATTCATTTTTTTTAATTTTTATTAAAAACTTTAATTTTGCAAGCAGCTTTGTATATGTATTTTCAACAAAATAAAACAATTGAAAAAGCGGTGCAGCTGCAAAAAAGGAATGTAAAAAGTATACACACTTTGTTGACATTTCACCAAAAAGTCACCCAAAATAGTCGACAAAAGTGGTGACTTGTAGTCAGGCTTCCTACAGGGAAGTTATTAAGGTCTACGTGAGAATAATTTTAAAAATGTGCAAATTTATTTAATACAAAAAATGTCTTGAAATGAGAAAAGTTTTCTATTTATTAATATTTGAAATTCTAAAAAAAATTTTATGGACAAAAAAATGTAGATATCAAAAATTTTTCTTTCAGAAATTTTTTTTAAATTAAAAAAATTTTTATATTTCTATATTCTAGTTGAAATTTCTATGATATTTTATACCAATTAAAAGTTATTAAATAAAATGCAAATATTTATGTTAATTAATATTAATCATACGTCTACATGCAAATCATTAAGAAAATGAAACGTCTCCCAAGAACAAGGGTGCCCAAGCCCTATGCTCTTGGTGCTCATTTGTTTTTGTAAAAGCACTTAGCTATAGGCTGTGTATTTTAGTACACAAATAGAGCACTCAGCACTAGCAATGCGAAATACACATACAACTTTGCCTTATTAGTTTTTTTTTTGTCGTTCTTCACTGTATACACGCAAGTTCAAAGCAACAACACTTTCGTATGCTTTGCTGGTAAACATTGACGACAGCAATCATCAATGTATATTTTGTTTTTGTTTAACGTATGATATGAAATATTTTTTTTTCTTTTTTCTTTGTATGTATTGGTTTTTACAATAAAAAATATTGAATAAAAATTAGTTATTCTTTAAATGTATTGGTGTTTG
Organism: Eustalomyia histrio; assembly: GCA_949748255.1. Taxonomy (NCBI): domain Eukaryota; kingdom Metazoa; phylum Arthropoda; class Insecta; order Diptera; family Anthomyiidae; genus Eustalomyia; species Eustalomyia histrio. The sequence goes on from OX456525.1 coordinate 140,527,212, forward strand.
CTCTTCCATAAGGAACTTTTGGGCACCCCTGGTTTATAATATCATATTGTTTAAAAATGTCTGAAATACTAACAATTTTTTTCTATTGCTGAAAAGCTGAAATTTTGCACACTTTTTTTTTTTAGAAAAGATCACTTAAATTTGGTGAGTTTCCTTTTATTTTAAATCTACTTATAATTTATTTAAAATTCAAAGATATTTTTTTACCAACTAAAAGTTAGTACACAGAGAAAACAACATCATTGTGACATCCGAATTCCTTGCCAACTGAATAATTTGATTGCAGCAACTAAATTATTTGGTTGTGGTAATCAAATATATCCTGAATTCAAAGATATTTTTTTACCAACTAAAAGTTAGTACACAGAGAAAACAACATCATTGTGACATCCGAATTCCTTGCCAACTGAATAATTTGATTGCAGCAACTAAATTATTTGGTTGTGGTAATCAAATATATCCTGACACAATTGAAATATTTTGCCTTAACAGAAATTCTGTTGTAATAACCAAATTTCTGTTGCCATAAACAAATATATGAGTGACCCCAACCAAACCATTCGCTTAACAAAAAATTTAGTTGTCGCAACGAATCTGTTTTCTCTGTGTAAGGCAGTGATCGACAGTCATAGCACTCAGGGGCCGAACACAATCGGCAATTTACACGTACATTACACGAATGTCAAGAAATCTCACAGCTATGAGCACAAAAAATACAATTGTTTCATTCAGTAGTACGCTAACTTTCAACAGAGCAAGTATATGCCGCTTTGTTGAAGAAATAAAGTACACTCTTAAAAATTTGTTCTTTTTTTATTAAAGGTATTTTTTTATTGTAGGTAATTATTTCGTTTACATTTTAAATTAAAAATGTGGAACGTTGAATGGGAAGAATTTTTTTTATTTTCTTAAAATATATTAAATGAGGCAGAGTGCCTTGTATGCAATCAAAAAATTATAATTATCAATATTATGAATTATTTTTATTTTTTATAATAGAGAAAACAAAAACATGAACTATTTTAATTCAATGAATACGGATATTCTCTTATCGATTAATTCATATATTAATTTATTCATTCATTTATTTATCGAGAAAGATAAAATAATTTCTTACGATGTAATACACCAATACATTCATATTCTCTCTTTCTGCCGACCACTGGTGTAAGCAAACTTCAAATTTTATATTAAATAATATTAATCATACGCCTAGAAGTGTAAAAAGAACAACTTTCATATTCTAGTTAAAAAAAAAAATACAGTCTAAAAAATATTTTATAGAAAAATTTTCATAGCATTACAAAATTTCAGATTTTAAAATTATTATTTTTTTTTTAGAAAAAGTCTAGAATATATCCTAAAAAATTAATGCTTTGTTTAAAAGATTTTTCTAGAAGAGAAAAAACAACTTCCCTACTCCAATTTTTAAACAAATATTCTATAAAATATTTATTGCTATTGATTTGCTTAATTTTTTTAAAATCCTTCCACCAATTCCGATTTAAGAACACTTACTTTGGGCATATCCCGCAAATCCTTTGACAAACATTTTATTTTATTTTCAAACAATAAATTTCAACACAATTTCCATTTGTAAAATTTTTTAAAATCCATTTACAAGTTTTCGACTTAAGAGCATAACCAAAAGCGTATTGCTGCGACATTTTGTAAGTCCTTTGACTAAAATTAAAATTTATTTTCAAAGAAGAGACTCCAGACTAACTTTATGCTTATTATTAACTTCTTCCAGTAAGATTTAATATTTTTTTTTTTATATTTTAAATAAATATTAATCATACACAGAAAAAAATTACAAAATTCCGTTTGTAATATTGAGCATCTTTCATAGAATATTTTTGTAAATACAAATAAAAAATTTGTTAATAAGGCACCAACAATGGAATTTGTAAATACAAACAAATTTTTGTTATTTTTTTGTAACTTCAATTTTTATTTTCATAGAATTTTTCTATGAAAAGTTAAAATTTACATATATTTTAAACAAAAAATTGTTAAAAATCGAATTTAAATTTTAACAAATATTTTTAATTACTTAAAATTTTGTGATATGCCTTCGTGCAAAAAAAAACACAAATAAATCTAAAATACTTTTTTATTATAATTTAATGGAAAAGATTACGAGAACTGTATGCTTTATTTTTTATTCACACATTTTAACTTCAGTTAAAATATTTATTAAAATTCATTACAATCTTCCGTAAAATTTTTAATTTATAAAAAATTAGCATTTAATTAAAAATTATTAAAATATATTTAATTAAAAAAAATAAATTGAATCAATTGAAGATTTGTTTAAAGCCAAATTTTATTTTATACAAATATTTAATTAAAAATCTTAGGGCAATAATTTTGTATGGATAAATATTGAATTTTTCTTTATTTTGTGTATTAAAATGTTTCACTTGTGTTTGATATAATTTTAATTTTGCGGTTTTTCTGACTTGTGTTATGGCAATGTTTTATGTCTCATGTCTTATGTTTTATGTCTTAATGTTTTTATTTCTTTACGTCTGATGTCTTTATGTCTTAATGTCTTCTGTCTTTATTTCTTTACGTCTAATGTCTTTATGTATTTGTGTCTTTATGTCTTTATGTCTTTATGTCTCATGTCTTATGTCTTATGTCTTATGTCTTATGTCTTATGTCTTATGTCTTATGTCTTATGTCTTATGTCTTATGTCTTATGTCTTATGTCTTATGTCTTATGTCTTATGTCTTATGTCTTATGTCTTATGTCTTATGTCTTTATGTCCTTATGTCTTAATGTCTTCATGTCTTATGTTTATGTCTTATGTCTTTATGTCTTATTGTCTTTATGTTTATGTTTTCATGTCTTTAAGTCTTATATCTTATGTCTTGTACAATATTTGTCTCAATGGCTTTATGTCCTTATGTCTTTATGTCTTATGTTTATGTCTTAACGTCTTATGCATATGTCTTTATGTCTTATGTCGTATGTCTACAATCTTCTATCTTATGATTTATGTCTTGTACAATATTTGCATACACTGAGAAAAAATCATAGTTAAATTAATTATTATATAATATTTGAATTAACATTCTACGTTTTTACAAACATTATTAATTTAAATATGAATCTTATTAAAGTAAATATTTATAATTCAAAGATTTAAAAAAATTTTGTATGAAAAGAAATCATTTAAATTTTAAGAATTTTCTATCTTAAATTAATTAAGCAGTTTTGGAAAATTTACTTTTTAAAATTCAGTTATTTCCCCAACATCCTAAAAATAATATTCTAAAATTTATAATTAATCACCTACACCTACTTAAATTAACATTTATACATATTCTTACAAAACTTTTCGGAAAAAATTGAATTTACATACATTTTTTCAAAATTTATGAGATTAAAATGTCAGATAAGATTGCAACACAAGAGAAACCCAACAATAACAACATAGTTGCAGTGAAAAAAATAAATAAAAAGTTAACAACAAAAATACATGTAATTGTTGTCAACATAATGTTGCATGTATTTAGAAAACTATCAAACACTCAAAAAAAAAAAAACAACACACTACTGTAACAGAAGGCTTGTTAAACATACACTCACAGCTCGAATACAACATGAATATGTAAGTTTTGAATGTGATTTGAAATGTTTATTTTCAAATAACATTAAATAAAATATATTTATTGAATAGTAAAAAAAAAATAACATTATTCTTTTAAATTTCCAGTTGAAAAAAAAACGCCCAAACACAAACTTACAATAACATTTCCATTTTATGTAATTTTGAGTTGTATTTAAAGTAAAGCGTTTAGATTAACACAAATTAAAAAGTAATAATTAATTAAACTATAATGATGATTTTAAGGTTCATATGAAATTTTTAATGTATACAAAATGTTGCCTTTTTATAAATTAAGAACTATTTATAATATGGGTTGGGCGCCATATTGTTACCTAATGCAATGTCATGCTATTTGTTAGAGGTAAAAGCAGAGTTTTATTAAAATCTAGTTGTAATTATTTTTATTTTTTTTTGCTATAATCTAACCACTTTATTGAAGTGTGGTTAATATCAAGATCTTATGATCCTAGTTGACCATAATCTGATGTTGACCATAGGAGATAATTTTTAGTCATATAAAATTATTGTCTCCTTTTTTTAGTTAAGATTTTTTTTTTAACAAGTTGATGTTGTTGTTTGTTTTTGTTTCTTTATCCCCTGGCTCTATTTTTTTTTTACAAACTTTATACAAACACTATGTGTACATCGATCTTGTCATCTTAAGGCCATGTTTGTTGTTCTCTTGTGTTGTTCGTTCATTTGCTTCGGTTCAGTTGTTATGTTGTTTTTATATGATTTTAACTAGGATTTTGTCTAATTAGAACATGAGTTTTTACATGTCCATAAAGGTGTTTGTTTTAGTTTTTTCTTTTTCTCCTAAAATTTAATTAATGATGTCTTGTGCCGCTTTTCATGTTTTTCTTTATAACATGAAAATACTTTAAATTTGTCATATATCTTATCTTATCCTACACTGAATATGTAAATTAGCTTTAACCAGATAATAAGATCAAGAAAATAAGGAAATGACTTTTTAAATATAAAATGCTACTTGTTTTTATTTTATCAACATTATTATCAAACAACAAATATTTAAGAATAAAAGTTAGAAGAAAAATTAAAAAAATTAAAAATAGGATTAAGAAGATTTTTATCTAAAAAAACTGGCCTAGTAAAAAATTTAAGGTATAATCATATGTGGCCTCATCTAATAATATATTATTATATATATTTACATATATCATTATAGATTACCATATATAATTATATATTTCATTATTTTTTTTTTAATTACCATATATTGTGCCATATATAACCACATCTAATTATACATTAATCTTTTTTAAATTAGATATGATTTATATGATAAGATATGGTATATATTCTATTATATAAAATTGTATATAACACTATATATAATTTTATATGGCTTACACGGGACCATATTTACTTATATATAATTTATACAGAACCATATATGCTACCATATATAATTATATATGTTATCTAATATTTGAGATATAATTATATATGGTCCATTATCAAAAATATTTCTCAGGGGTGATTGGGTCTATTAAAGGTCTGCTTCCTTTAATGACACAGTTCAACATAAAAAAATGACGGGAGACCAAAAAAAATATAAGTGTGTCGGCGTTTTCATAGTTTACATCGGAATTTCATTTTAGAGGCGGTTTAAGCTTCCCAGCTCTGGCCTGTTCTTGCAGCACACGGTATATAAAACTATGTTTTCTTTACATCTGAGGTGTAGGGTATATTCAGCAACTTTGTAGATAACGGTATGGCAAATATTTTTGTAGAACATATTAACCCTCTAACTCCCCCTCATAATGGCATTTTTTGCCTTTATTCTAACAAATTGTAAAAAACATCCCGAAAAAGAGAAAGGGCGGGGATGAAATGTTCTACAATAATGTTGGCCATAAAATTCTACTATATATGTCAGAACACACCAAAACCCAAAACTTAACCTAAACACCAAAAACCAATCAAATTCAAGACTGCTCATCAGATTTCTAGTCAAATTTTGGGATGACCAACATATTAAAAGTCAGATTTTGGGATCACCCATATAATATTAAGGTCATCCCAAAATCTGACTAGAAATTTGATGAGCAATTTGAATTTGTCTGGTTTTTGGTATTTCTGTTAAGTTTTGGGCTTTAGTGTGTTCTGACATATATAGTAGAATTTTATGGCCAACATTTTTGTAGAACAATTCATCCCCGCCCTTCCTCTTTTTCGGGGTTGGTTTTTACAATTTGTTAGAATTTAGCCAAAAAATACCGTTATGAGGGGGAGTTAGAGGGTTAATATGTTCCATAAAAATATTTGTCATACCATTATCTTCAAAGTTGCTGAACATACCCTACAACTCAGATGTAAAGAAAACATAGTTTTATATACCGATATGCTGCAAGAACAGGCCAGGGCTGGGAAGCTTAAACCGCCTATAAAATGAAATTCCGATGTAAACTATCAAAACGCCGACACACGTATATTTTCTTTTTTGGTCTCTTTAGCAAGAATCAATCGTCGGAACCCCGTAATTTTGGAAAAAGTTTAAAATTGTTGTGCAGTGTGAGCAGTATAATCGTTTCCGTAGGTGACGAGAACGGAAAACGATTTATGGCATAGACAAGTTTCTTTTACAGTTATCGCGAAGGTGAGTTGGGTTAATTCGTGAAATGCGAACGAAAAGGTTTGGTAAATATTTCTAACTAACTCACGAGAATAACCGGCAGGTGAGTCGTAGTATTAGGAAAAGGGTCTTTACTACGGTTAGGAAATATTTCTTAATAACTTAGGAGAATAATCGGCAGGTGAATTGGGTTAAATCGGTCCTAACTACCTTTACTATGTTTACGTGACACACGAGAATAATCGGCAGGTGACTCGGGTTAAATCGGTTCTAAGTTTACATGACTCACGAAAATAATTGGCAGGTGAGTCGGGTTAGATCGGGAAATCGGGATAAGGTTCTAACTATGATTAGTTTATAACTCTAAGTAACTCAGTCACATACTGCTGAGTGCTTAACTCACTTTACAACTCTGGCAGACCGAGTTCAAATCCTGGCGAAGGCATTGTTTGCTAGAATTTTAATATTTTTTAATTAAAATTTTTTTTTATAAAGTTTTTTAATAAACTAGATTCGGAATATGTATTATATTGTTGGAGCTAATCTGGTACAATTTAATCTGCCATTTTTCGGATCAATTTAGATCCTTTTAAGTCCCCAAATATACCCAGCAAAAATAAATGGAAGTGAGATTATTAAGGAATTAATTTTTCATTGATTCTAAAGTATCGTTTAGTTCTGATTTTTCTCTTCTAAGGCAGTTCTTTTTCACAACTTATAAAAATGTGATTTTTAATGAAATTTAACACTTTTCAAATCTATGACGCTACAAAAAGTAAAAAATTTATTGTAGAAAAGTTGCAAGCATAGCGAATAGAGATAAAAAGGCCCGATTGCTGAATTTGCCGCTAAAATTTAACAAACAGTTAAACTCAAACTTTGTATAGGAAACAACAACAAATGTGTCAGTTAAAATCCCAGGTAGAAGCTAACGGGAGATTGTGAAACTGAGGCTAAGGCCGATTGCTGATGTTCTGTAGAAATCTAAATTACAAATTCAAAATTTATTTGGGAAGAACAAAAGATTTCATTTTTCACTAAACCATAAGAAGTGCTTTAGATGCAATGAAAAAGGATCATAAAAGAAAACTTTCACCCTATGACACCCCTATGTAAAAATCATTGGTTCCGATCCAAATTTTCACAACACCGGAATCAAAATCACTGCTTCTTTTTCTCTTCTTTTGCTACCTTTTTTTTTGCTGGGTATTGCTGGATCTATTTTAATATGCCATTTTTCGAAACAATTTAGATCCTTCTAAATCCCCAAATATATTGCTGGATCTAATTTAATCTACTAATTTTCGAATCAAATAAGATATTAAGGAATATAAAATTGGATATGATTAAATATTGTGCCAGATAATTGTTTTTTTTACTCGGGTAGTTAAGGGAAAAAACTACAGATCTAAAAGAAATTTTTAACTTTTCAGGGGGCACTTAGGAATATACCCTTTCCAACACTTTAAGGTTTAACGCGAAATTCTGGAAAATCAACATCTAAAATCAAAATAAATTAACCAAATTAATGTCGTTTTATATACAAAAAAAAAAAATTAAAATCAAGCAGAAACAATATTAATTTAAATATAAACATTTTTCAAATCAAGTTACATTTGATTTCTTATTAGTTTAAATATAATTCTGCTTGCTTTTAAAATGCAAAAAAAAAAAAATTTAAAGTTTGAGTGCCCGGTAGGCTAGCTTATCAGTGCGGAGGTCGTGGGTTCGATTCCCACTAGAGGCTCTGGTTTGTTTTCGCTAAAATGAGCCTATGTTGCTAGTGCTCGGTTAGAGATTTATGATATAAATTATATCCTTTATTATTTAGATAGTAGCTTTATTTGACCACATAAGGCCCTAATGGCTCGGTTATGTAAATGAAGATTTAAAAAAAAAAAAAATATTGAAATATTAATTTAAATACGAAAAGGTTTAATACAACTAAAATCATATTTACTTTAATAAAATTTATACTTTTTTTCTCTTGTTAAATTTTTGCTGTATTAAATTAAAAAAAAATCAACCTCAGGACGTTTTTTATGGAAAGCCCCTCAGAATTAAAAGACTTTTTCTTATAGGAAAATCCCCAGATTGAGATAAAAACCCTCAAATTCTGAACAAAATATCTGTCAATAGAAATTTTGTTCTATAGAACTTTTTATAAACCAAAATCATTAGCTAAATTTTTTGACTTTAAATTTTTTTTAAGCTTCTAATTTCATAATTTTCTTTCAGACATAAACCGGAATTAAATTAAAAACTTCAAACTTTATTCTTCCTTTTCCTCAATATCATATCTAATAAACGCCTATAAAAAAAAGAATTAAATAATATTGATGTATTTTTATATCAACACGGCATGTGGTAAATACAACATTAAGCCACAAGCCAAACAAAAACAAAAACTCTTGACATCTTAAAAAGAACAACAAGTCTTTTGTACCTTAAAAGATTTCTTGGCCAAGAGTTAAAGCCACAACCACTACGACGAATTGTATTATGAATAACATGCCTTGGAGTATAAACACTCCACAACAAACATTGTCATTTTACTTGCCACATATAGAATAAAAAAACATAACATGTACTAAACATGCAACATTAAGAAGATAGATTAAAAACAAATACGACTTACTAACTCATAATATATTAAAAAAAAATATATGAATACTTTTTAGATAAAGTTAAGACTTCTCAAAAGACTCAATTTGTAGCAGCACAGAAAAAAAATTTAATAGAAAATTCTTTAGACATTCGTGTCAATTTAGTAATGATTTGTTTTCAATTATCCTAAAAGTTTTGCTCTTTCAGTTTTTAATTTTTATATAATTTTTACAAAATTTTCTTGGTGAATATTAGACAATGATAAGATTTGTTACAAAATAATATTGCGACTGAATTAAAAAATTTGTTTGGATTAATTTAAATATTTGTCATCAATCTAAAATAATTTGTATGTTAAATATTTAATTGATTGATGACAAAGTTGAATCATTTTAGTTACAAATTTAACTAAAATTCTTAAAATATTTAAAATTTTAATCAAATCAAAAAATAATTTAACTTAAAAATTTCAAACAAAATTTTTACACTAAGTTGAGGAAAAATTTACTGATTTGTATATTTTTAATATTTTTATATCCTCCCAAGGTACCCAAGAAACATTTTTACGGAGTTCCGATACGTACGGATTCATGAATCCGGCTTTTACTGTACGTTTACGGTCCGAAAATACGTATCCGTCAAAGCTTGTACGTAAACGGAACATTAACGGACCGTATAATTAAATTTCCGAAAACAATACGTTTCGACTCCATTTTAGTGTATCCGTTTCTGTACCGTCAAATACCGACCACTGTTTTTCATTAGTTTTTTTTTCGTTGATTTTGGATTTTAAGTTATAAAAAACGAATACTTAAATATCCCTCATATTTGCAAATAAAAATATTGCCCGACAACTTAAAATAGATTTTGTGAAAAAATTTGCAAATTTGCATTGTCTGCTTCATCATATCGTTAGTACCACTATTTATACCAAAATTAAATTTTTGTATTATTTATTCATGATTTTTAATGGGCTACAATCGCAGTGATTGATGGATGCTAATTGTGCTGGAGATAAATATCGTATTTGTTTGTAATTTTGTTTGGTATTTGTTGTATTTAGTTTTTTAACTTTTATAAATAAATTTAAAGAAAAAAATAAAAATTTGCTATTAAAAATTAAAATAATATGCCCTTACACAAATCCGTTTTTTGTTGAAAAAACGGTACGAATGCGGATTGAATACGGATCCCTAAACCGTCATTGACGGACTTTTAACGGACAACTCCGTTTTTCATCCGATATATCGGACCGTAAACGGTCCGTCATTGACGGACTTTTAACGGATTCGAATCAGTTTCGATGTTCCTTAAAATCCGTTTTCTGGTCCGTTAACAGATAAAGAAAACTATACGTAAACGGAGTTGGATTCCGTTTATGACGGACCGAAACTGGTAAGTAAACTGTACGTATTGCTTGTTGGGTATATACAGGGTGTCCGCCGGGAAGGTAATACTATTTTGTTTGTTTATAATTTTTGATTAAATGAAAGAGAATGGATCTTATATTGATAAATGTTTTATTTAATGTCGGCAATTATGTATGAAATACAATATAAGATAAATGTCCGCCTCTGTTAGTCTCACAATTGCGAATTCTTTTGAGCACATTTTTCATTACATTCTCACACATTTCACGCGGTATTTCATTAATTTCATCATAAATATTTTGTTTGAGTTGCTCAAGCGTTTGTGGTTTGCATAAACCTTGCTTTTCAGATATCCCCACAAAAAGAAGTCCGGAGCAGTCAAATCAGGCGACCGTGGAGGCCAATCAACATCAGCATTTCTTGAAATAACTTGTTGTGAGAGGTCTCGCAGTTACCGTTACGCCTGTTTCATTTTCTAAGAAGTAAGCTCTAATGATTCCTCCTGACCAAATTGCACACCAGACTGTCACTTTTAATGGATGCACTTTAATGGTGACTGATGAATAATTTGAGGGTTTTCCATTGCCCAGAACCGACAATTCTGTTTATTCACATATCCATTCAAATGAAAATGTGCCTCGTCACTCATTATGATTTTTTCAATCGGGGTTGTCATGGGCGAGATGTTTAAATGATTAAAACAAGTTGGTTTATCGAATATTTTTCCATAATAAATTTGCCACGTCTCTACTTCACGACTGCCAAATATGAACTGTCAAGACTAATGTTTACGAAAATGGCAGCAAAACAAAGTAGTATACCTTCCCGGCGGACACCCTGTATAAGTTATAGTATCAAAAAAAGTACAATTTATCGACTTTTCCATCCCTGATACAAACACTACATAGCCTATGTTGTTTTTGTAAATTTAAACAATGAGTGCGGTTCCCTTTCTAAAAAAAAAAAATAAATTATGACGCTTTTAACAAAAAATCAAAAAAAAAAATTTAATTTAAATTTTTTTGGCAAAATTGTTTTCTATGTATGCTTTACGTTTTACGTTTTATGTCTTATGTATGATCAAAGAATATTTAAATATCCATAATGTAGTGTTCTAACAATTCGTTCCAACTACATTTTCCAATCATTCTTGATTTTTTTTTAATTTCTTATGATTTAATGCCTTTAATTTACATCTGAACTATTTGTTTGTGTAAAACATTGTTGTAACTTTAACAGCTAATGTTTGTTTGTGTTCAATACTAGCAACCCAACATACCAAATGACTTGAGAAAATATTATTATAAGCTTAAAAACATAAGCCTTAAGCTTGAAAAAGACTTGAGAATATATTGAAAAAGGCTATCGTAACAATTGTAGAAAAATCAAAACGGAACCCTCGTGAAAATATTATGTGTGTATGATTACTATAAGCTTATTCTTGCAATTGTAGAATAAGCTTACACAAAATAATATTGTATTGACATATGTATAGAAAAGCTTATTTGACACAATATATTTATAAGCTTTTTTACATAATTGTAGAATAAGCTTCACATATAATATAATATTAAGTGTTGAAAAAGAGAAATCATAATTATTATCTTTAATTTAATTTTTTTTTTATTTTAAATATAAATAATAATAATTCATTTTAAATATAAAAAAATAATAATTATTAAATTATTATAAAAATAATTAAATTTAATATGCAATTGCACGTTCACTTTATAAAACCAAATGTACACGCAAAATACATTTGATAAATTTAAAAAATAAAGTAACTGCACTTGTTGTATGCATTATAAGCGTAGAACAAAGACAACAAGACTAGAATGTATTGAAAAATATTTATATTTCAATTGCGTTGTTCAATATGTGTATGTTGTTTATAAGCATACTTTAGAAAAAGTTATATATATTAATGTTTTCTCAAGCATTGTTAAATACTGCTTGTGAATTCACATTTTATAAACATTATATTAAACAAAATTAAGAAAAGCTTAAAACACACTATTTATATAAGCTTATTCTCAAGTTGTATTGCAGTTTAATTACTATATGGTGTATTGGGAAAGACATTTAGTTACAGTTTTGTTAGTGTTTTTCTTTTTTTCTGTTTTTCATGATTTTGAAAATTGCTAAAGAATTAATTGGTGTTGATGTTTGATAAGAACCGCAAACACAAATGACAGTTTGCATGCCCCTTTGATGATGGTGACAACAACGATGATGATGATGATGAAGATGTTAATAATGCAGTCGTTATAATCGAGTATTCAGATATAATTTTTCGTTATGTATTTTAATTGCTTTTCCCCCAAATGCAATGCAATCAGTAAATAAATTCCTACACAACTGGTTGCTGTTTTGCAATGATTTGATGCATTTTTTTTTTTTTTTATTTTTGTTTTTCTTTTACGCTTAAATTGTTGATTGATGTCATTTAGGTAGGAATTTGTAACTTGTATGATTTATTATTTCTTAACAAAACTGTGCATGTTTGTTATCATTTAGTGTTAAAAGAACAACCGTATTAATATACAAATGAATGGAAAAAAAATAGAGGAAGTGAATGATATGATATGAAATGCTTTAGGGGTAAAGACTTTTTGAAATGAAACTCAAATCATAAGAAGACATTTTATTTTAAATGAAGTATAAATATCAATTCTAGACATAAGACATACATACAATGTGATAACATAAAATTATACAGACATTAAGACATGAAACCTAGACTACCTTTAGACACTATTTTCAACATAAAAAATTAAAAATAAATCCCAATTTGTTAAAACTGAGTAATCTGTTACATCGACAATTCGGAAACATTTCCGAATTTTTTTTAAACATAGTTTTTTTTTAATCAGTTCAGTAGTTTTAGTGGTATAGGCAAAAAAAAAAATTTTTTAAAATAAATCTAAATTTTTTGAAACTGAGTAATCTGTTACATCGAAAATTCGGAGACATTTCCGAATTTTTTTTAAACATAGTTTTTTTTAATCAGTTCAGTAGTTTTAGTGGTATAGGCAAAATACAATTATAAAAATCAAATTTAAATCTGTTAAAACTGTGTAATCTGTTACATCAAAAATTCAGAAACATTTCCGAATTTTTTTTAACATAGTTTTTTTTAATCAGTTCAGTAGTTTTAGTGCAATAGCTAAAAACATTTTAAAAAATAAATCTAAATTTGTTAAAACTGAGTAATCTGTTACATCAAAAATTCGGAAACATTTCCGAATTTTTTTTAAACATAGTTTTTTTTTTAATCAGTTCAGTAGTTTTAGTGCTATGGCTAAAAACATTTTAAAAAATTAATCTAAATTTGTTAAAACTAAGTAATCTGTTACATCGAAAATTCGGAAACATTTCCGAAATTTTTTTAAACATAGTTTTTTTTTAATCAGTTCAAAAGTTTTAGTAGTATAGGCAAAAAAAAAATATTAAAAAATTAATCTAAATTTGTTAAAGCTGATCAATCTGTTACATCGAAAATTCGGAAACATTTCCGAAATTTTTTTAAACATTTTTTTTTTAATCAGTTCAGTAGTTTTGGTAGCATAGGCAAAAAAAAATTTAAAAAATAAATCTAAATTTGTTAAAACTGAGTAATCTGTTACATCAAAAAATTCGGAAACATTTCCGAATTTCTTTTTAAACATATTTTTTAAAATCAGTTTTAGTCAAAAATTCAGAATTTTTTTAATATTTTTATTTTATTTTATTTTTAAATTGCAAAGCTCTACATAGAAAAAATAATTTTTAATTGTTGCTACAGTTTCAATTAAAAGCTTGTTATATTAACAAATACATTAATTGTATTTACAAATTGTTAAAATATCCAATTAAATTATTTGTAATTACAAAAATTTTGTATTGAAATGGCACCAACATTAACAAATTACATACGATAATTCAAAAGTAAATGCTTACCAGTATGTACAAAAATAATGAGTATAAAAAATATTTCGTATATCCTTAACACAACTGGATTAATATTTTTTCAATTAAAATTTGTTTTGTAATTCTGTTCGGGAACCATTTTTCATTATTTTATCTGTTAAAATTTAATCAATTTGATTGAAAATAATCAACAAAAAACAAATTGATTTTCTGATTTTGATGTTAATTAAATAAAGTAGCAAAAGTATTCAAACAATGAACAAAATTTTGCAAATCGATAAATTAAAAATTGAATAAGATTTAAAAATTAAATCAAGGAATTAAAGGTGTATTTTAAAATTTAAAAAAAATTTTGGAAATTTGAATTTGTTAAAATTTGAATTCTTTTATAAGGCCACCCTCCTTTCTAGAATATTTATTTTTAATTTTTAGCAAAAAAAAATCTGCGAAAAATCAATTTAGAAAAAGGAAAATTTAACAATTTGTTAAGGATTTTTGGGTATTTCAACTTTGAAAAATGGGAACATGAGCACAAACTTTTTGGGCAACACTGCTGGGGATACGCATGCACCAGTTATGACAAAGTTGGTACCATAGTACTTTGTTGTGTGGTGCTATTGTAACCTTTTTGGTACTTCTATGAACTGTTTGGTACAAAGTAGTTAGAAATTTGTATGCGTTAATGAATTACACACAAAAATATGTATATTTGATGAAAAAATATTAAAAATTTGATTTAAATATTAATTGATTTGAATTTGGAATTTCAATCAAAAATTTTATTAAAATTTTAATTGTTTTAATTGTTTTAAGAAATTCATATTAAAAATTTGAATTGATTTTTGGTGAAAACTTTAATTAAATGTTTTAATTGATATAATTAAAACTTTAATTAAAGTTTTAATTTATATAATTAAAACTTTAATTGAAAATGTTGAAAATTTTTGATTAAAAATTTAATTGATATCATTAAACAAATAATTAAAAATTTTAATTAATTTTAACAAAAGAAAAAAAAATAATTGATATTACAAATTATTTTATTGATCCAAATTCAATTAAATTTTTAATTGTATTTACAAATATTTTAATCAAAACTTGATTATTTTGTTGGTCCAAATTCAATTAAATTTTTAATTGTATTTATTTATATTTTTTTAATTGAAACTTGATTTTAGTTTTTTTTTTGTACACAGAGTACATTAGAAATATATTTCAATCCCCATTACTTTTCCTTTCAATCTTATTCTGATTTAAAATGAATGAAGTATTCTTCATAACTTATCTCTAGCTAGCCTTCCCCTATCAATATAAAGTACCATCTTCAAATCAATTTCACCAATTTTTCATCGTTTTTTATTACATTTTTTTCCTCAACAACACACAGTTAATATTTCAAAGACATCTCAAACTCTCTTCAACACTCTTTATACACTTACAATACTGAAGTGGCCACCTTTTTGCAGCTACTGCTTGAGTTTTTTTGTGGTACTTAAACTAGATTTTTTTCTTTTTGCCTCATGCGTTTAACGCATATGAGCCAGCATTTGGCAATAGAGGTAGACATAAAAAAAGTACCTAACATGTTGTAAATATATTTATATATCAAGAGACAGAAGCTGCTCTTCAAATCGCAAAAAAAAAATATTTCAAGCTCACTAGTAATGTCTGCTAAGAAATGATTTGAGTTTTGAGCTGAAAAAAAAGAAAATACAAATTTCGCAGTGTATGATGAAGATGATGAGTGTAAAACAAAAACAGAAATTTCCATTGTAGATTGAGACGAAATTTAAAAGCCCTATTTTTAATTCTTAAACGATTTTCATTAATTCATAACTCTAAATAATAAATTTCGTTAAGTTGCTGGTTTATTTTCATAATTATGTTAATTTGTTTCCAAACACTCATCAAAGCAATGACCCAACAAGAGCGTGGATACTGAAGAGGGTTTTTTGCGGCAACCGAAAATACTAAGTATTCTATCCTGCTGGCTCTGTGAATTTTTTTTCAATTTTTACTCCCTATACTCTGCAATAAAACAATTTAAAAACAGGGTTTTAATTATATAATCTAAAATGCTAAAATTTTTAAATTTTTTTTTAAACTCACATCCCAAACCAACATCAAATTTAAACTTTTATTTATTGCATCAATAATTAAAATTCCTTGGCATAGGGTATCATATAGTAGGCCTAGTCGCCTGTTTTTTTTTTCAGAATTTAAAAAATTTTTGATATACGAAAAAGTATTAAAAATTGTCTGTTTTACCTCCAAAAAAAAATATGAAATTAAATTTGGATTCTCTATTAAAAATCCGTATTTTTTTTTTGGGGGGGGGGGGCATTCTACGCATATGAATGGTTATATTGATAGACCTATCGTAGGGTATCTCATAAAAGTTTTTCTATTTATCTTATTTTCAACTGAACCGGATTGTGTGTGCACTCAAAAAAATTATGCAGTTACTACATGACAGTTATTGATGCAGTAAAGCGGTTGTAGTTATTTTAACTACAATTTCATGTATTTAATTTAGGACAACAAAAATTGTCTATGATTTTTATAGTTGTTTTTTTTTATGCTAAAACTACTGAATTTTTAACATATTTGAAATATCGTCAGATTTTTATTGTGTTAACCCACGGACTATTTCCAAAAAAAATTGAGTTACGAAGGCGGATCAAAAAATCAGTGACTTTTCGAACTTCCCTCATAGTTATATGAAATGCAACACCGCTCCCATCAAATACCACCTGTTAATTGACTACTGTTAAATTTTGAGCAAGTTCCGTTATTTACTTTAAGTTTAACAGCTGTTCAAAACATACAACCTCGTGGATATTTTTAAAAAAGGGAAAAAGTGAATTTCGAGGGCTCATTTTTCAAAAAAAAAAACTTCAATCAAACCAAGGAAGACCTTGATAAATACTATAGGGACCCTGCTTTATCGATTTCAATGGTAAAAAAGTGGTTTACTGACTTTCGTTGTGGCCTTACAAGCACGGAAGATGCCGAAAGTTCTGGACGCCCAGTTAAGGTCTCCACACTTAAAACAATTGGAAAAATTCACGATATGGTGGTGTTGGCCGATCGGAGATTAAATGTGCGATAGATTGTGGAAGACATAGACATCTCACATGGCTCAGTGGTTTCAATTTTGAACGATCACTTGGGTATGAGAAAGCTTTCCGCTAGATGGCTGCCGAGTTTGCTCACAATCGACCACCAACGCAATCGTGTGACAGCTTAGTTTCCATGGCAAAAATCCATAAAGTAGACTATGAGTTGCCCCCTCATTCGCCTTTTTCTCCGGATTTAGCCCCCAGTGACTATTTCCTATTTCCAAACCTAAAGAAATGCCTTGGTGGAAAGAGATTTAGCTCCAACGATTAAATGATTGATCAAACAAATGCCTATTTCGTGGACCTCGAAAAATCCTGCTGTTAACCGTAAAGTAAATGACGGAACTTGCTTAAAATTTGACAGTAGTCTATTAACAGATGGTACTTAATGAAATCAGTGTTGCATTTTATATAACTACGAGGGAAGTTCGAAAAGTCACGGACTTATTGATCCGCCCTCGTAGAAATTAATTATATATAAAGTTTTTAACTGTATTTATAGTGGTTTTTTAAATACCTTTGTAGTTCTTTTTTAAATACATTTATAGTTGTTTATAACTTTAGTTGTTTATAAATATATATATTTGAAGTTTTTTTTTTGTGAAAAAAAGTTAAATTCTGAAGTAAAATGTTATAATATTTAACTGCATTTGTAGCGGCTTTCAACTATATTTATAGTTATTTTCAACTGCATTTGTAGCTGTTCTTAACAACATTTGTTTGTTTTTACAAAATTTGCAGTCATTTTTAACTACTTTCGTAGTTATTTTTAACTACATTTGTAGTTTTTTTTTTTTGAGAAAAAAGTTATATTCTAAAGAAAAATGTATAAAAATCCCAATGCATTTGTAGTGGTTTTTAACTACATTTGCAGTTGTTTTTGACTACGTTGCAGATGTTTTTAACTGATTTGTAGTTGTTTTTTGAACTATATTTGCAGTGTTTTTAACTACATTTGCAGTTGTTTTCAACCACATTTTTAGTTGTTCATAACTACATTTAAACTACTTTGGTAGTTATTTTAAGCTACATTTGCAGTTGTTTTTAAGTTGTTTGTTTAGAAAAAAGTTAAATTCTAAAGTAAAATTTAAAAAATCTCACTGCATTTGTATTGGTTTTTAACTACGTTTGTAGTTGTTTTTAACTAATTTCGTAGCTATTTTTAACAAATTTCGTAGCTATTTTTAGCAACATTTGCAGTTGCCTACATTTACAGTTCTTTTTAACTACATTTGCAGTTGTTTTTAACTAAATTTGTAGTTATTTTTTTTTTAGAGAAAAGTTAAATTCTAATGAAGAATATAAAAAAATTAAACTACATTTGTAGTTATTTCTTTTACAAAAAAGTTAAATTCTAAAATTAATTCTAAGAAAATCTAACTGTATTTGTAGTTATTTTTTTTTTACCACATTTGTCATTTAATTTTTAACACATTTGTCATTTAATTTTTAACAGATAAAAATAACCATCTATTGCATTTTATTTTAATACCTTTAACTGTAAATGCCAAATATTTTAACTGTCATTTGCAAATGATTCTACCTACATAATTTAATGAGTGTGTGTTTTTATTTGTGTGTGTCTGTCTGTCTGGCTGTCTAAAGTGCGTTTGTTTTTATAAGATGCGTTTTTCTTTAACTCCATGACGTTTGTTAACTCATTGAGAAGTAATGCAGGGGATTATTGCGGAAAGGTTTGTAGATTCGTGCATTCGTTGCTCATATAAATGAGAAAGAGTATACTATTTTATAATTTTCAAAATAAATCTAATAAATATAAGAGAGTAGAATATACAAAGTTTGGATTTTACTGCTAAATAGAGGATATCTTAGGGATAGCAAAAATTATGTATAAATGTTTTATGTTGCTCGTTTTTTCATTTATAATAAGTTTTCTTTTATTCTGCTCTCAATTAGAGAGATTTTTTTTCTGTTAATGTTTGTTTTGTGAACAAATTTGCTACTATTTGCAGAAAAAAAAGCTGGAATTGATGCTTGGCCGGTTGTTGGGTTGGCTGGATGGCTGGCTGCACTCAAAAAAAAAAGACATGAACTAAAATATAATCAATTAATCAATTTAAGTAAAATTTTATTAAAACTTAGAAAAATTTTCTTAATAAGAATAAAAATTCCTAAGTTTGAGGAAAAACGAAATAGTTTATATTTTCAGAAATAGTTTATATTTTTCCTAAGTAATATTTCTTGATTTTAGGGAAAAAACAAGTCAATTAAATAAAAATTTATTAATTTTAAGAAAAAACATTTTAGTTTTAAGAAATTTGCATACTCAAATGTAATAAAATTAAGTTTAGTTCAAAAAAAAAAAAAAAAATTAGGACATAATTTACTTCCATTTAGTTCAAAAAATGTGTCCAACTAAAATCGAGAAAGACTTGAACTTAATGTGTGTGTTCATTTTTTGTTTGCGTGTAGTAAAATTAACTAAATTTTAGAAAACCATTTCTAAATTCACATTTTAAGTCTACCACTTTCTAATTAAAAGGAATTGTTTTCTAAAAATTAGTTCAGAAAATTAAAAACAAAAAGTAATAAATTTTTTTCATATGTAATAATAAAAATTTACTTGATTTTAGAAACTGATGAACTATTTCTAAGGAAAATTTTCATGCAACTTAGTTCAGATAATTTTTAAAAATTTTAATAAAATATTCTTTTTTTCAAGTAAAAGTTTTCTAATTTTAAAAAAAATAATAAAAAATTATAGGATTTGATTTCTTTTTGTTGGAAAACCTTTAAATTATTTTCAATATATTCTATTCAAAAAAAAAAAAAAAAAAAAAAAAAAAAAAAAAAAAAAACAATAAATTAAAAACAGACTAGTTAGTTTTCCTAATTTCCAAGAAAAAAATTATTAAAGGAAACAAATTAAAGTAACTAGTTAAAAAAATTATCGTGCATGATTGTAATTTTTGGTGCGTGTTTCAAAAATGGCCCATCTCTAATCTTAAGAGTCTTTAACATTGAACTTAAATTAGCTTAAAATATTTTCTTAAAATTTTGTTAGCAAAGGGTAAAAAATTTCGAATTTGCGTTTTTATGTAATACAATTTGTTGACTACAATACAAAATATCGCAGGCACATTTTATACATTACGTCACAATGGCTTTCCTATAATTGACATAGCGCTTATTAAACATTATATTTATCGAACTATTTTTTTTTTTCACTTGATGATAAAAAAGTTTAAATTTGTATATATCAAATAAAGTTTAAGCTAAAAATGCCATTAAATAAATTTATGACATTTTTCCATTTCCCCATAATAACAAGAAATGTAACTGTGATATTTTGTATTTTTGCAACAATTTCCTTAAATTAGTTAATTTAAGAAGACAAAGGACCCCCAGTGTTAGTTAGCCATAGATGCTGTGTGTCATGTAGGGCGTCCCTATTTGTAGTTCTCTCAAGCAGAACCGTTTATTAACTACGAAAAGGTTATAATTTTGTCACAATTTATTACGTTTCAGGATATCCTGCAGTACATTTTTTTAATTTGTTTACCACTTTTTGCTAATGAAATTTAATTTATATTTTAAATACATGAATAATTTTAAGACAAAATTGTATATCAAAAAGCTTGTTAAGAGCAGTGTCCTCACAAAGCGAAAGTCCTTCGCAAATGGGAAAATACTTACTCAATTAATGTATGTAAGGTTCCTTTATTATAGAATCAGGATAAGGATAATTTTCACTTAAATAAAGTGTTATTTATCTTGTTAGAAAATATTTTCTCATTTTTAGGCAGTAAAGTCCTAGTTTTTAGTAAAAAAAAAAAAAATGATCCAATGAACTTAAATAAAATACAATTTTTCTTAAAACCAAGGAATCACTTCCTAACTAACAGTCAAACTTAAGATGATAAATGAACTAATAAGGAGGACATTTTACTGTAAAAATTTACTTCTCAGTAGTAAAATTTTTCTATAATTTAGAAATTTTGACCAAATTTTAAGTAAAATTTGTTGCTTAATTTCAAGGAAAATTTTATTAAATATTGATAAAAAAAAGTGTCCTTATCGCCGTTTACATTTCAATTTTTCCTCTAAATAAGTTAATTTTTCTAAATTCTAGTTCATTTTTTTTTTTGAGTGTGTTTGGTTGGCTAGTTAACTAAATGTCTGGTTGATTTTGTTGGGGTTTTGCTGTTTTAGTTCTCTGTATGTGATTGTATATTTACAGATTTCTATAGGTATATGACTGTCTAGGCGCTTCGCACTTAAGTTACCTCATTTTTATGGCCTTACAATTGACTCAGTTGTAATCATACTTTACAAACGTAAGCAACGTTTTTTTATAAGGAAATTAAAGAAAAAGTTTACATAAAAAAAAATACATTTTTTAAAGAAAATATTAAACAAAATTAACTTAAACAAAATAAGCAAGCAATCAATCAGCTTGCTTTAAATAGCTTGAAATATTAAAAAAAAAATAATAATTAGCAATTTGGTGATAAGTGTTAAAATTTAAAAAAGGTTTCTTTAATTAATCATTAGTTATTTTTTTTAACTTAGTAAGTATTTTTTTTTAAGTGTTTCTATATTTTATTAATACAATTTAGTTTATTAAATTTCTATTACCATAATCCTCTAACAAGTGTTTTGATCTTTTGTATATTTTTTCCATTAATTTATTTTTTTTTTCTTTCCTCAAAATTTAATGTTGAAATTGTGTAAATTTTTTGTAGACATTTTTTCTTTTTATTTTTTTTTTCTTATTATTTGCCAAGATATTTTTTACTTTGATTTTTTACTAGATATTTAGTTTTTTTTTTCTTTTTTTTTTTTGCTATGACTTACTCTACTATAATCCCAACTAGTTTTGATATATGATTTTTATCCATTTTAAGTTGTATTTATGTTTGTTGTATATATTCAATTTCATATCAACGATTTTTTCCTACAAATGTTTAATTTTTTTCCTTTGATTTTTTTGTTGTTGTTGTTTGTATTGCTGTTGATGTTGCATTAACATCATAAAACCAGCTTAAAAACTATTGCAAAAAAAAAAACAAATTTGAATGATGGAAACTTGGTGAAAAATTAAGTTTCTTCATTGATTTAAAAAAATTGTAAGAAAATAAGAAATTGAGTCTGTGTGTCTCTCGATGTTATATTTGAATATTATATTTTATCATGAACATTTCAAACAAGAATTTTTACCGATAAAATCTAAATAAAATTTGAATATCAAACCCGACGGAAATGAAAAATTTTAATTAACAAGAAATCTAAGATGTTGATGACTTAACTGTCATATATGTTACAAAAAATAATACATTTAAGCAAGATTGATTATCTTTAATTTAAAAAAAAGGAAAAAATTCTTTCATTTATTTTTTTAAATTTACATTTTTATGACATTTTGTTAGTTTTAAAATATACTTAAACAAAAAAATTTAATTAGAAAAATATATGAGCAAAAAAATTTATCAAAAAATAAAAATAAACTGCATTGAATAATTTTATTTTACGTCAAATTGTTTTCTGTGATTTACATTTAAATGAAATTTATATACAGATTGTATTACATTAAATGTAATTATTTTGTAATTTAACATGACATACACTCAAAAAAAAAAAAAATTAACTAGTATTGTAGCCGGTGGGATGTAATAATATTTAAACAACCATGTCTCCTTTAAAAAATAGATATTTATTAATTATATTTAATTTATATCACGTTAACAAATTTAATGAATAAAAAAATGGCAGAGAAGCAAACAGTGCTAACAACAATGGAATGTAAAAATACTGAGTGTTGGGTAATACCGCGATTTGCAACCGGGCTTCTACACACGAAAACATTGGGCTGTAACAACTACACGCAGAGAAAAAACATGGTTGCATTATGATTACTGCTACTATATTGTGCTTGCTGCAATCAGGTATGGTTGTCACAACCATATTATTGGTTGTCTAACCATTAACATGGTCGCTACCATCATTATTATAGTAAATATTTCACTATTTTATTATTGCCACCTTCTATTTTATAACATGATTGGGTGTAACCATAGTGTGGTAACAAAAATTCTAACTATGAAAAAAATATGATAATTATACAACCATGCTGGAAACAGTCAATGAATAATTATACATCAAATAAAACATGACTTTAACATTTACAGTGCTAATACGAGTTTTGTCTTGTTTTCATAAAAACCAAAATGTCTTAAAAAAAAAACAATCATATATTTTTTACTAAAACTGGACAAATATCAGATGGGTAGAAAATACCTTTCATATGGCTTTAAAACATTTCATCAATTGACTTCTTAAGATCCAGTTTATTTTTTTTTTTTTAAACTTTAGAAGATTTTTTTGAGTGTTTTTTTTTTCGAAAATTCCGTATACATGTAATTTATTTACAATAATCATTGTCAAAAATATTATAGATAAAGATTTTATATCGATCATATTATGATAATCCAGAAATCATAATATTATTATGGGGACCAAAATGTAATAACATTTTGAGCATACTATGATTACATGCAATTATATTATGATAAATTAAAAATCATATGTTTATTTAGAATCATAATATGGTAATTTTTGGATCATAATATAACTGTAGGGTCCATATTATGGTAAACCATAATATAGTACGATTATGGTTGGCAGAATCATAAACTCAAAAATATATGATGCTCTTCGAATATGATTCTCCCAACCATGTTTTTTCTTTGCGTGTAGAATTTAGAAAAATTAACTTATTTAGAGGAAAAATTGAAATGAAAACGGCGCCAAAGACACTTTTTAACAATATTTAATAAAATTTTACTTGAAATTAAGCAACAAATTTTACTTAAGATTTGGTCAAAATTTCTAAATTATAGAAAAATTTTACTACTGAGAAGTAAATTTTTATTAGAAAACAGTAAAATTTCCTAATAATTAGTTCATTTATCATCTTAAGTTTAAATGTTAGTTAGGAAGTGATTCCTTGGTTTTAAGAAAAATTGTATTTTACTTAAGTTCATTAGATAATTTTTTTTTACTTATTTTAACTCCCTAAAAATAAGAAAATATTTTCTAACAAGATAAATAGCACTTTTTTGAAGTGAAAATTATCATTATTCTATGGTAAAGGTACCTTACACTCATTGAGTAAGTATTTTCCCACTTTCGGAGAACTTCCGCTTTGTGAGGACACTGCTCTTAACAAGCTTTTTGATATACATTTTTGTCTTAAAACTAAATTGAAGTATACTTAATTCATGTATTTAAAATATAAATTAAATTTCATTAGCAAAAAGAGGTAAACAAATTAAAAAAATGTACTGCAGGATATCCTGAAACGTAATAAATTGTGACAAAGTCAGATCCTTTTCGTAGTTAATTAACGGTTCTGCTTGAGAGAACTACAAAAATGGACGCCCTAAGTGACACACGGCAT
This sequence comes from Eustalomyia histrio, assembly GCA_949748255.1. Lineage (NCBI taxonomy): Eukaryota > Metazoa > Arthropoda > Insecta > Diptera > Anthomyiidae > Eustalomyia > Eustalomyia histrio. The sequence continues at coordinate 140,551,862 of OX456525.1, forward strand.
CTATGGCTAAGGAACACTGGGGGTCCTTTGTCTTCTTAAATTAACTAATTTAAGGAAATCGTTTGCAAAAAATACAAAATATCACAATTACATTTCTTGTTATTATTGAAAAATGGAAAAATGTCATAAATTTATTTAATGGCATTTTTAGCTTAAACTTTATTTGACATATACAAATTTAAACTTTTTTAATGTTTAATAAGCACTACGTCAATAATAGGAAAGCCATTATGCCGTAATGTATAAAATGTGACTGCAATATTTTGTATTGTAGTCAACAAACAAGATAAAAGCGCAAATTTGAAATTTTTTACCCTTTGCTAACAAAATTTAAAAAGATATTTTAAGCTATTTAAAGTTCAATAATTAAGACTGTTCAGATTAGAGATGGGCACGTGAGAGATTTTTGACTCGCGCTCACGCACGATCACGAATCAAAAATTACAATCATGCACGATAGTTTTTTTAAATGGTTACTTTAATTTCTGTTATTTAATAATATTTTTTCTTGAAAATTAGGAACATAATAATTAACATAATATTGGAACATAATATTAAAAATAGTTCAAACTTTTTCCAACAACAAAAAAATCCTATACCAAATTTTATTATTTTTTAAAAATCAGAAAACTTTTACTTAAAAAAAAGAATATTTTATTAAAATTTTAAAAATTTATCTGAACTAGGTTGCATGAAAATGTTCCCTAAAAATAGTTCATCAATTTCTAAAATCAAGTAAATTTTTATTATTACATAAGAAAAAAATGTATTACTTTTTGTTTTTAATTTTCTGAACTAATTTTTAGAAAACAATTCTTCAAAATTAGAAAGTGGTAGACTTAAAATGTGAATTTAGAAATGCTTTTCTAAAATTAAGTTAATTTTACTACACGCGAACAAAAAACGAACACACATTAAGTTCAAGTACTTTCTCGATTTAAGTTAGACACATTTTTTGAACTAAATGGGAGTAAATTATGTCCTAATTTTTTTTTTAACTAAACTAGTTTTATTATTTTTTAGTATGCAATTTTCTTAAAACTAAGATGTTCTTTCTTAAAATTAATAAATTTTAATTTAATTGACTTGTTTTTTTCCTAAAATCAAGAAATATTACTTAGGAAAAATATGAACTATTTCTGAATATATAAACTATATCGTTTTTCCTCAAACTTAGGAATTTTTATTCTTTTTAAGAAAATTTTTCTAAGTTTTAATAAAATTTTACTTAAATTGAGGACAATTTATGAACTATTTTGTAGAAAATTTTTGATTACATTTTAGTTCATGTCTTTTTTTTTTTTTTGAGTGTACTAACTAATATGCAAAATTTGTAGCAAAATTGTATTTTAACAATAAATTTTTCTGTAATTTGCACTTAAATTAAAATTGAATTAGTTTTTTTTTTATTGTCATTATAGCACAATTTTTATGTAGAAATATTAAATTAATACTTAGTATTTTAATATTAACAAGATTTAGAAGGGAAGTAATTTCCATTTCTCAAAAACAAAAGACTTAAGAAACAAACTGTTTAAGATCACATTGCTTAAACCACATTAATATTTTGAATTATTGGACCATGACGTTAAAAAAAAAATCACAAAATAATTAATCGGTTATTCGAGTCAATTAATAGTTTTTACCTCTATAGGATGAATATTACACTCAGGAAAAAAAATTAGTAGAAAAATTTGTAAACAGTTTTCAATTCCACTTTACTATTTTTGTACTGATTTTTAGTAAAAAAAATATTATTTAGCAAATCTTTTTGCTATTTACATTTTACAAATCACTAATTTTAAAAAAGTGGATATTTCTAATTAAAACAATGATGCCTTAAATTGTTACATAGATTAAAAAAGGGATCGGAAGTGAATGTACACTCAGGAAAAAAAGTTAGTAGAAAAATTTGTAAACGGTTTTCAATCCCACTTTACTATTTTCGTACTGATTTTTAGTAAAAAGTTATTATTTAGCAAATCTTTTTGCTATTTACCTTTTACAAATTACAGAGTTTTTACAGAATATTTACAAATTTTTGTTGCTTATTTCAGAAATCATTTTACAATTTTTTTAAAACCGATTTGCTAAAATTAGCAAAAAAATTTACTAAATTTAAAAACTTAAAATTGCCTTAAAATGTTACATTAGAAAAGGTATCGGAATTGAAGATACCGACTCATGTCTGAAAATAGGACATCCACTTAAAATAGCATTAAAAAAAATTTTTAGTTCTAAAAATCTGTCCTAAAAACAATTAAAATTTGACTTTCAAAGTAAAAAAAAAAAATTAACTAAAATATTTTTCAAAACAGAAATAACCAAATTAAAACAAAATAATAAAATCGTTTATTTTTTAAAAACTTTTAAGCCTTTGATTTTGTTTTTAATTTTGTATAAAATATTAAAAAAAAAAAATAAATGAAATAAAAAAAATTTGATGCTCAATAAAAAAAAATAAATTTAAAATTTTGTACTAATATTTAGTAATTTTTTTTGCTGATTTTAGCAAACAGATTTTAAATTACACTTTTCAAAAAATATACTAAAATTAAGTAGCGGCTACTAATTTTTCTACTAATTTCATTGTACTACACGTCAGCAGACATGTGTTGCTAAGATTAGCAAAAAAAAACCGCTGGGGTCAAATTAGCAAAATTTTCCGTAATAACAGCAAAATTTTCAGTTGCCATTACAGACTTTTTTTTTTGATGAGTGTAGCTGCAACAAAAAATTATATGATGAGCAGAGAAGAGACAAATTTTCTTGTTTTGCTGTTTTTTCCTTTTTTTTTTTGCTTTTTTACTCAAAAAATTGCTTTTTTCAGCTCTTTTTGAATTTTCCAGTTTTTAACTTTAAAGTAGCTTTTTCTTAATATATTTGAGTTTTAAATTGCTTTAATAGTGAAGTTTATATTTTATAGTTGATCTTTTTTAATATTTATATGTATGAAAATGTATTTTTAAGTCTGGTTCATAGATTTAAAAAAAAAAAAAAAAATTTTTTTTTCCTTTTTTTTAAATGAAAAATTTTCTTATTTTTATTTAGTAATCGTAAAGAATACACAGAAAAAGTTATTAGACTTAAGCTGAATGAAATGCATTTTACTGGTCCGCTACAACCCTCATCAACATTCTTCGTGCCCTTGCTAATTGGTAATTGTAAATATCTCTATTTAACTCACAAATCAACGGAAAAAGCTATTTATGCTAATATACAGTTGATTTTTTTATTATTGAGTTTAGATGAAATTTACTTGCTATTTTTGTGTTTTTTTACATTCTGTTTTTATTACCGTATGTCCGAATTAGCTATAAGCCAATATTAAAGAGTTTTTTTTACATATGTTTTAACAATTATTTTTTAACAGTATATTTTAATGGTCAAGTTTATATTTTATAAACATAAATTTAAAAAGCTTTTTTCAGTGGCAAATAAAGTGCTTTTTCTAATGAAAAAAAATTTTGTTTTTGCTAGTCTTATTCTTTTTAAAAAAAAATATTTTTCCCCATTTTTTTTACTTTTGCTCGTTTAAAAATAATATTTATCTGCTAGTTTTGTTCTCTTTTTTTTTAAAAAGTGTTTTCCCCCAACCTTTTACTTTTGCTTACTTTTTGCTTTTTTGTCTATATTTTTTTTTTTTGCTTTAAATACATTAATTTTGGATTTTTTTTATCTTCTCTGGTGATGAGTATGAAGATTTTATGACGAATATGTTTACATCTTATGGGGAGTTTACACTATAGCAAAAAAAATCAAATATTATTTTTAAGGGATTTTTCATTTATTTTAAATTACATTTTCAGTTAATTTAAACTACAAAATATTTTTTTTTTGGTGAATTTGTGAAATCATCAGTATTGACATATTAGCGAATTTGAATACAGATTTTGGATTTCATCTTCTGTTTGGAGGATATAACTATAAGGGGAAATATTTCTTGAAATATTAGAGATTTTACCATTTTTTATTGAAATTCTGTTAGAACTTTGTAAATTTGTAATTTTTAACTACAAATATTATAAATTTAGATAAATTTTATTTTACAACATAAATCGATATTTTTCCTACCACATTCGGACGATATTTTAAATTTTTATTTTTATGGCATTTTATCCAAATATTTAAAATTTAAATAAATTTTATTTTACAGCAAAAATCAAAAGTATTTTCTTCCAAATTCGTGATATATTAGATTTAAATAAAAAAAAACATTTAAGCTCGATAGCTAAATGTCCTGTTAAAATTTAACCAAAATTTTATATGGGAAACAGTAACAAAATGTGTCAGATAAAGTCCCAGTTAGTAGCTAACATTGTAATCAAGAGCCAAAAGGCTCATCTACAGTTGGCTTAAGTAACTTAAACTTCGTTTTGGTATAAAATGAAATTTTGGAAATACAAATTTTTTTTATTCTAAAAAATTTTGCATTTTCGTTTCATACCGTTAACTAGCTTAAGTCGCTTAAGCTAATTTTGTTTCTGCCTTAAATGTATTTACAGGAGTCTGTTAAAAAAATATTTTTTAATTGCTCTCCAATTAATTTTCATTATTTTTGTGTAATTTGGGCGTTAAATATATTTTATTAAGAATCTACAACACCATAATATTTAAATTTATATTACCTTAATATGTTAAGTATTAAGTATAAATAAATGTAGGAAAAATATTTTTGATTAATATATGAAATAATAAGTCGGTTACCTTAATGTGGTTGATAGAGGGTATTGCATTCAAAAATACCTCTTTTGGTTGATAGAGGAAAAAAAAATATTTAAAAAAATTCTTAAATTTATTTTTTTTACTCTGAAATATTTGTCAGTAATATAGCTGTTATCAATGAACAGTTTTCCAGCAACAAGTGATTATCGAGAAGTTGGTTAATAGAGGGTTTTGAATATATACCTTATATATATATATATTTTTATTCATTTTGTATACGAAAATTCTACGAAAATTTACACTGTGTAAAAAGAAATAAACTTATCACGTTACTTCAAAAAAAAAAAAAAAAAAAAAACAAGTCCAAAGCATACTTCCACTTAAAAAACTAAAATTTGATAATGTATTTAACCAAATTTGGCTCTGGCATAATCTGGCAAATTTAGCTCTCGCATTCTGAAATTGATAAAAATTTATGTTGTAAAAACAATAATTCAGCTTTTGGGTGATTAAAATGGGATTAAAAAATCGGACGATTTTTTCAGTTTTTAATTTTTATGCACTCAAAAAAAATGAACTAGAATTTAGAAAAATTAACTTATTTAGAGAAAAAATTTAAATGAAAACGGCGCCAGACACTTTTCACCAATATTTAATAAAATTTTCCTTGAATTAAGAAACAAATTTTATTTAAAATTTGGTCAAAATTTCTAAATTATAGAAAAAATTTACTACGGAGAAGTACATTTTTATTAGAAAACAGTAAAATTTCCTCCTAATTATTTCATACATCATTTAAAATTGTACTGCTGGTTAGGAAATGTTTCCTTGGTTTTAAAAAAAAAATTTATTTAGCTCCCTAAAAATAAGAAAATATTTTCTAACAACAAGTTAAATAGCACTTCTTTTAAGTGAAAATTATCCTTATCCTGATTGTATGGTTAAGGTACCTACACTCATTGAGTAAGTATTTTCCCACTTTCGGAAGGCTTCCGCTTTGTGAGGACACTGCTCTTAACAAGCTTTTTGCTAAGGGACACTGGGGGTCCTTTGTCTTCTTAAATTAACTAATTTAAGGAAATTGTTTGCAAAAATACAAAATATCACAGTACATTTTTTGTTATTATTGGAAAACAAAAAAGTCATACGTTTATTTTATGGGATTTTTAGTTGTATATGTCAAACAAATTTAATTTTTTATTATTAAGTGAAAAAATAGTTCGATAAATATAATGTTTAATAAGCGCTACGTCAATTATAGGAAAGCCATTATGCCGTAATGTATAAAATGTGCCTGCGATATTTTGTTTTGTAGTCAACAAACAAATTTATTACATAAAAGCGCAAATTCGAAATTTTTTACCCTTTGCTAACAAAATTTTAAGAAAATATTTTAAGCTACTTAAAGTATTTTATTAAAATTTTTAAAATTTATCTGAACTAAGTTTTCCTAAAAATAGTTCATCAGTTTCGAAAATCAAATAAATTTTTATTATTACATAGGAAAAAATTTATTACTTTTTGTTTTTAATTGTCTGAACTAATTTAAAAAAAAAATTATTCAAATTTAGAGAGTGGTAGACTTAAAAACTGAATTTGGAAATGGCTTTCTAAAATTAAGTTAATTTTACTACTCGCGAACAAAAAAATGAACACACATTAAGTTCAAGTATTTTCTCGATTTTAGTTAGACACATTTTTTGAACTAAATGGGAGTAAATTATGTCCTAATTTTTTTTTTTGAACTAAACTTAATTTTATTACATTTGAGTATGCAATTTTCCTAAAACTAAGATGTTTTTTCTTAAAATTAATAAATTTTTATTGAATTGACTTGTTTTTTTTTTTCCTAAAATCAAAAAATATTTCTTAGGAAAAATATGAACTATTTCTAAATATATAAACTATTTTGTTTTTCCTCAAACTTAGGAATTTTTATTCTTTTTAAAAAAATTTTTCTAAGTTTTAAAAAAATTTTACTTAAATTGAGGACTATTTATAAACTATATTGAAGGAAATTTTTGATTACATTTTAGTTTATGTCTTTTTTTTAGTGTGGCATTTTATTCAAACAAACCCGATCCATAGGGCTTGTATAAGTTCTATGTAGAAACAAATCTTTTTAGTACGTGTTTGCTATCTCGCGTAGTTTTTGAGATGTAAAATTTTGTACAGCCATTAGACTGAAGAAACAAACTTGAATAAAAAAAATTCATCAAATTACTCTACATAAAATACAAAGTAACAAATTATGTACAAAAAAACCCAATAAGAAATAAACATTTATAAAATGATTTGTAGCGTATAATCATAAATTAATACATACTATTTAAACTTCTTAATATCATCATATCCTTATATGTATGTAAGTCAACAATATTGGTGGTCTTTAAGAAAACAAACAAACAAAAAAAAAAAAACAATCAATGCAGACAAAATTGTAATCAATCCCTTGCTATGTTTGTAGTTTGAACTTCTATAAAAGGCAACTGTTTAAGTTTAAATATGGCTTCAAAGATGTGAAATTGAAACACACAAAATAAGTCAGCAAGAAAGTAAGAAAAAAAAAAATAAAAAACAGAAACCCACTGATTTGTTATTGTATTATGTTATGATAATTTATGATATCCGCTATTGTAAAAAAATATAATGCACATAAATTTTCTGAATAACCAAAAAAATACGAAACTTTTTTTTTTTTTTTTGTTTCTTTGCCAAGACAAACAATGACAAAACATTGAAAACTGTCACCCAACAAAGGAGATATAGAAGGAAAAAAAAAAACAAGTCTAAACAGGGATAGATATTAATAATAAATCGTTTTGTTAAAATATTGACATGCAGCTGCTGCCTTAGCAGAAAAAAAAAAGTCAAAATACTTGACTCTATTTAAAAAATTAATAAAATAAAAATTAACTGATTTAAGCTGCATTGGCAGAAAACAAAAAACAAAAAAATGGCCAAACAAGTAGTTAACACTTCAACGTTAAGGAACACATTACAAGCGATTGCTGGATAAACAATAAATCCAACAAATTCAACAACCACGCTTTAATCACTAAAACCAACCAACCAGCCAACAACTGGGAACCAATAATGACATGCTCTGTGCACAAATACACTTTTAAACTTAGTGACAGTGTCAAAGATAAAGAATATCAATGTTACTGCTGTTACTGTTACGAACTGCTGTTTTGCGGTTTACTGTTGATGATCGTTGTAAGGAGAGTACGTAGTATAAGTAAAGTAGTTAAGTTTGTTGCTTAAGTCTTTAGATTTTATCAAGCTATGGGCCAGTAGTCATTGCATAAATTCTTATCTTTTTGTTTTTATGAAAAAAAAAAAAAAAATAAGAAAAATACTAATAATATTCTTCATATTTGAAAATTATTATAAAAAAAAAATCAATTTTAGCATTTTTTTTAAGAAAGGTTTTAAGGTTTAAGAAAGTCTTCAAAATAATCTAAAACGTATTTCTAAGTATTTTTCCACAAAAAAAACTCCTTATTTTTAAGTAAAATAATTAAAAATCTTTGTAGTGTTCAACAGAAGCGTTCTTTTATATGAAAACTATTTTCCAACTTGAGAATATATACTTTTACTTTTACTGTATAACAACATCTTTAGAATTTCATAGTTTTTCGATGGGAAAACATTTTAAAACCTCCACATTATTCCTGAAATGAGTTAAAAGACAATGCAGGACAATCTTATACTATATTTACGCTTAAATAAAAACTGATTATGTTTAAAAAGTGTCAGGTAACAGTTTCACGAAAAAATACAATTTAAAAAAAAAAAAATAGCGGAATAAAATTTCTCATTTAAAACAATTTTTTCCTTGGTATTTTTTACTCCTGAATTTCTTCACGATTTAATAAAAAAACTTTTTCCAATTTAAAGAAAAATTTGCACAAAAAAAAAACAAATAGCGAAAAAATTAATCAGCAAAAACTTTCGCGGAAAAAAATTTCGCAAAAAAAAAATTTCAATAGATTTCTTCGGAGAAAAATTATTGCGGAAAATATTTTCACACAAAATTTTACAGGAAAAATTTGGCGAAAATTAATAGCGGAAACAAATTTTGCAGCTAAAAATATTAAGGAAAAAAATTATTGCTTAAAAAATTTCACAGACACAAATATGGAAAAAAAAAAAAACAAAACGCTGCGGCAAACAATTTTGCTTTTAAAAGCCTGGCAAAAAAAAAAATTAAAAATAAAATTTCGCGGAAATAAATATCGGAGAAATATTACGCGAAAAATATGTTGCTGATAAACAAATTACATGTAAAGCAATTTCTATAAAAAATTTGCAAGAAAATATTTCGCGGGGATAAATACCGAAAAAATATTATGCGGAAAATATTTTCCACATTAAACTTTACACGAAAAAATTTGGCGGAAATTAATAGCTGAAATAAATACCGGAGAAATAATTAGGCGAAAAAAATGTTGCCGATAAACAAATTACACCTAAAACAATTTGTATTAAACATTTGCAGGAAAGAAGTCGCGACACACAATTCGGGATCAAAAAAATCGGAGAAACAAATTTAAAGTTGAAATTCCTGCAAATTAATTGAAAAAAAAAATTAAGAAAAAAATTCAGTAGGAAAAATTATACGAAAAAAATTCACGAGCAAAATTTTTATCAGAAAACGATTAGAAGAAAAATAATTCCACCGAGAAAACCTTTCCAAAAAAAAATTACAATAAAAGAGAAAAATATGTATTGTGTAAAACAGTTTCGGAGAAAACATTTCGTTAAGAAAAATTGTTTGGAAAATAAATTCGTGAAAAAAAAACGAATTCAAGGAAAATATTAAGCAGACACATATTTATTAACTAAAAAATATAATAACGAAAACAACTCTTGTGGCAGAAAAATATTACAGATAAGAAAATTGCAGGCAAATCAATTTCGAGCAAAAATTAGGAAAAACAAAAAAAGCTGTGTAAAAAATTGAGAAAAGAAATATTTTTCGTTGAAAAAAAAATTTCGCGGAAAAGGAAATTTATTTTTCACGGAAAAAATTAAAAAAATATAATAGCAGCTAATTTTGCGAAAGAAAAAAGTTGAGGATAGAAAAACTACGAGCAAACCAATTTCATAAAAAAAAGTTTTGAAAAAATTTAGTATAAAAATATGTACCGCGTAAAAAAGTTTCGCGAAGAAAATTTCGAACAGAAAAATTTTGAACAGTTTCTCTAAAAAAATGTTAAAAAATTTAAGCAGAAAATTTGCATTGAAAAATTACGGAAAAATAATTTGTAAGCAAGCGGAAACAATTTCTCCGTTGAAAAATGTAGGTGAAAAATATTTATAGCGTAAAAGTTTCGCGATATATATTTTGCAAAAAAAGTTCGAAAACAGTTTTGGGGGGAAAATTTAGAAAACAGAAAATTGTTGCAAAAAAAATTATGGAAAAAATATAGGACAAAAAAATTTCGCCATAAATTTTACTTAAAATATTCAGAAGATGAAAAATATTTCAGGAAAGGCAAGTTAAAAAAAAATTTACTAGAAAAATAAATTAAAAATTTTCGAATGAAATATATAGTGGAAAAAATTTCGCGGATTATAAGTCATAGGAAGAAATTGTGGAAAACAAAAAACGGCAAAAAAAATTCAGTAAGAAATAGCAAAAAATTTGGCTTAATAAAAATTTAACTAAAATGAATCGAAATTCGCGGAAAAATAATTCGCTAAAAAAATTAATAAAAAAAATGCAAATAAAACATGTGCACAACACGCGTGAATAACGTAATTTTAGAGGAAAATAGTGGAAATTTTGGGAAAGAAAAATATTCGAAAAAAATTTTACAAATCAAAAAAGTTTTGCAAAAAAACTAGCGGAAAACAAAATGTTTTTATAAAAAAAAAACGAATTTAAAGGTAAAAACGCGGAAAATTTTCACGAAATTACCTAACAAGAAAAGTATTTCGCCGGAAAAAATTTACCAATTTAAAATTCGCGGAAAAAAATATTTCCACACAACAAAAGCTAGCCGTGAATATCATAATTTTAAACTAGTGGAAAACTTAAAAAAAATATTACGTGGAATTAAAATTTCGAGAGAAAATTATTCGAAAAAATTTTTCACATCAAAAAAGTTTCGCAGAAAAACTAGCGGAAAACAAAATGTTTGTATAAAACCTGAATTTAAAGGAAAATTATTTCGCTGGAAAAAAATTTACCAATTTAAAATTTGCGGAAAAATTATTTTGCGGAATTAAAAATTTCGAGAAAGAAAAATCTTATAAAATATTTTTCAAATATTTCGAAGGCAAATTAGCGGACAACAAAATGTTAATATAAAAACTGTATTTAAAGGAAAAAGCGCTTAAAAATTTCATGAAATAAACTATTTCACTTAGCAAGAAAATTATTTCGCCGAAAAAAAATTACCAATATAAAATTCACGGAAAAAAATATTTCCGCAAAACGAAAGCTTGCCGTGAATATCGTTATTTTGAATGAGTAGAAAATTTAGTAAAAAAAAATATTTCGCGGAATTAAAATTTCGATAAAGAAAATTATTCGAAAAAAATTTTCACATTAAAATTAGCAAAGTAGCGGACAACAAAATGTTTGTATAAAACCTGAATTTAAAGAGAAAAAAAACGCGGAAAATTCTCATGAAGTAAACAATTTCACTAAGCAAGAAAATTATTTTGCTGGAAAAAAATTTTATCAATTTAAAATTTGTGAAAAAAAAATATTTGCGGAAAACAAAAATTCACCTTAAATTTTGAATGAGTAGAAAATTTTGTAAAAAAAAAATTTTCGCGGAAATTTAAATTTCGATAAACAAAAATATTCGAAAAAAATGTTCACATCAAAAAAGTTTCGCAGAAAAACTGGCGGAAAATAAAATGTTTGTATAAAAAAAACGAATATAAAGGAAAACTGATATATAGCCTCACCATATATGGTGGATTGTATAAAAAGGCCGAAAAATTTCACGAAATAAACGATTTGACTTAGCAAGAAAATTATTTCGCTGTAAAAAATTTTACCAATTTAAAATTCGCGGAAAAAATATTTCCGCAAAACATAAGCTAGCCGTGAATACCCTAATTTTAAACGAGTCGAAAATTTGGTAAAAAAAAATATTTCGCGGAATGAAAATATTCGGCAAAATATAACGATTTGAATATAACTTCGTAGAAAATATAGCGGAAAACGAAATAATTATGTCACAAACTGTGAAAAAAAATTACGGGTATAAAATCCCTGAAAAAAATTTTTGCGAATTAAAAATGTTAACTGGCAAAATAGCGGAAATTAATTTTACAAGAAAAAAAATTCCGAAAAAAATGTTTCCGCCTAAAACAAAATATTTTACTAACAAACCTGCAGAAAAATGTTTGGTGAATAAACATTTTAACCAAAAAAAAAAAAAAAAAAAAAATAGCGGAAAACTAATTTCACAAAAAATACGAAATTCGCCGAAATTCAAATTTACGCGAAAAAACAAAATATTTTACGATTTAAATTTTTAAACTGCAAATAATCGAATAAAAAAAATTTAATGAAAAAAAAAATCGCGGAAAACTAATTTTACAAGATAATGCGAAATTAGGGGACACAATTTTTCCTCAAAACAAAAATTATGCCTGAATGTTGGAATTTAGGTTATGGTAATTGAATTTGACTACTTCAATTTGACTGCTCTATTGCCCCATAGTATACTATCCTAAGTGATTGTCATTGCTGCTGGTAGTTAGTTGAGTATTTAATCTGCAATTTAATGTTGTGTGTGTTTTTAAATATAATTTTTTCATATTTGTAGCCAAAAGGTTTTTATTTACCAAATATGATTTATTACCTAAAATGTCATGACGCATAACAACTCTCCACTCAAATTGTTTCTGTTTTATTTTTTTATTTTATGCTGTGCGTCTAGCTTCCTATGGTTAAAGACAAAACACATTAATCTTTTAAAAACTCTTTTTTTTCAATTGATTTAAGTCTAAAAAAAAAACAAGAAGAATAGAAAAAACGCCTTAAAGGCTTGATTTTTGTCAACCGTTTTTTTTTTTCTTTTTTTTTTTAAATGGCATTAAATAGGCGTTACAACCAAAGGCCTGGAAATAAAATTGTTAAGACTTTATAGTGATTTTTTTTTTTGCTTTATAAATAAGAAATTTCTTTAAAGATTTTGATTATAATTGCTTGAAAATAAGGAAAAACTAGCTAAATTAAACCAAATATGGAGAAAATCTAAAGAAAAAAAATATTTGAAAAAAGCGCAGGCGTGAATTTGCGTGTTAATTGGACATTTTTCAATTTTATAAGAAAATTCATGTTGCTAATAGACTTCTCTAACATAATTTCCATATCAATTGAGACATACATATAAAAGCTTTTTAAGTGTCTCTTTTCAAAACAATTAAGATAAAAGGTTAATTTATGGTTTACCATAAATGTAACCATAGTTTCAATTTATATTTGTTATCAAAATTCATTTAAATGTAACAAGAATACAATTCTTAATGCTAAGCAATTAACAAAAGATTTAAGAAACAAACTTGGTTTAAGTATGATTAGGGAGAATATAATTTAAATATTTTGTATGATAAAACAAAAGACTTAAGGCACATACCTGAATTGTATAAGAGAATTCAAGTTCGCCCAGGGCAAAAACACAAAAGACTTAAGAAACAAACTTTTTTCAGTTATTAAATCGGGTGAATTTATAGTCGAGTTTTTTTATGACAGTGTTTTTCAAACTGTTTGTTTTCCTAAAGGCCATCAATCATTTATATCAAAAGTGAAAATCAAATTTTTTAAAAAAAAAACATTTCTTTCACAATTTTTATATTTTTTATTTTTATTTCACTCCATTGACTACAACAGTAACAAAATATGTTACTAACATGTCACTATAATGTTTATTATAATTGTTTTTATTATAGACTCCACATCTGTTGTATGTTATTGTAAACGACAGCAACAGAGTAGTCAAAATTTTATTAAAAGCCATGAAATGTTAAAAAATTACAATAAGGAAAAATAAAATAAAAAAAATAAAATATTATAAAAATATGACAAAAATGGAGGAAAAAGAAATATTATCTGACTCCTACAAATAACAAGTATCAGTACTTTGTTGTTCACCAATTTTTCCTGAAGTATTCGATAGTTTTTTTTTAAAGAAACTCAACAACAATAATTTGATATTGTCAACATTAATTTATGTGACATAACATAATAATTCAATTGGTTTAAACATATGGAGACAAAAAAAAAAAAGAAACAAAAAATTTAAAATGTCAACAATAAAGTATGAAAAGGGAACATGAAATAGTAGTCAAGCAGTAGGGGAAGGAATTTTTTTTTTATTAGACAATTAAATAATTTATAAAAAACCACGTTAACTAACTATTTGACAACCAGAGGCAAGTTTGCTTTATCAATGGATTTTGCAACATATATGTGTCCACATAAGAGTTAGGGTAAATGTGCGTAAAGGTGATTTGTGGAAAAGGATTGTGGCACTAAAAATCTAGTGGACAGTAAGTCTCTATCTGCTCCATTTGCCCCCTAGTCCTTTAAGTTGATTAAAAATTTTATTTTATTCAAGGCAACAAAAAGAACTTTTCAAAGAAAACAAATAAAAAAAGGCTTAAATTTGGCTGTGCCGAATCTTTGAATACCCTCCACTAACATCCCAAAAAAATGTTCTCTACACCACAATATTTGTTTTCACATACAAATTTTGTGGTGTAAAAACAAATTTTGGGGTGAAAAAAATTTTTTAAGGTAAAACAAATTTGAATACCCTCCACCAATATCCCCAAAAAATGTTCTCTACTGCTTTTGATACAAATAAAAAAATTTTCGATTTGAAAAACTTTTTGAGGTGAAAAACTTACTTGGATGTGAAAACAAATTTTGTGATGTAAAAAAAAAATTTTAAGGTGAAAAAAATTTTTAAGGTGAAAAAAATTTGAATACCCTCCACCAAAAAAATGTGTTTTGGACTTAAAAACTTTTTGGGGTGAAAAACTTTCTTAGATGTGAAAACAAATGTGGTGTAAAAAAAAAGTTTGAGGTGAAAAAAATTTTTTAAGGTGATAAAAAAAATTTTTTAAGGTGAAAAAAATTTGAATACCCTCCACCAATTTCCTAAAAAAAAAAATGTTATCTAATGCTTTTAATACAAATAAAAAAAATTTTTAGTTGGAAAACTTTTTAAGGTGAAAAACTTTTTTGGATGTGAAAACAAATTTGATGGTGTAAAAAAAATTTTGAGGTGAAAAAAATTTTTTAAGGTGATAAAAAAAATTTTTTAAGGTGAAAAAAATTTGAATATCCTCCACTAATTTCCTAAATAAATGTTATCTACTATTTTTGATACATATAAAAAAAATTTGAGTTGAAAAACTTTTGTGTAAAAAAATTTTTAAGGTGAAAAAAAAATTTTTAAGGATAAAAAAAATTTTTAAGGTGAAAAAAATTTAAATACCCTTCACCAATATCCTAAAAAAAATTTCTCTACTGCTTTTGATACAAATATAAAAAATTTTTAAGTTGAAAAACTTTTTGAGGCAAAAAACTTTTTTTTGGATGTAAAAACAAATTTTGTGGTTAAAAAATAAATTTTGAGGTGAAAAAAATGTTCAAGGTGAAAAAAATTTGAATGTTCTCTACGGCTTCTGATACAAATAAAAAAACTTTTTAAGGTAAAAAACTTTTTCGGATATGAAAACAAATTTTGTGGTGTAAAAAAAATTTTGAGGTGAAAAAATTTTTTAAGGTGAAAAAAATTTGAATATTGAATTTTCTCTACTGCTTCTGATACAAATAAAAAAAAAATTTTCATTTGAAAAACTTTTTTGGATCTGAAAACAAATTTTGTGGCGTGAAAAAAAATTTTGTGGTGAAAAAATTTTTTAAGGTGAAAAAAAATTTTCAAGGTGAAAAAAATTTTTTGAGGTGAATATATAAATACTATTTAATTTTAAGCGACTGGTAATATTAAATTGTACTAAAATGTACCAATTTGTATGGAAAATTTAGAGGGTCATTTTTATTTTCACTCATAACTTTTTTTACCGCTGGAACGATTTTGTTTATTTTCAATACCGAACTTCTGGGGAGGATGTAATCTAGGTAAAAATGAGCACCCCCGTTTAAGTCTTGGCATCGTGTTCGCCAATTCAACAGATATGCAGACGGACATATACAAGATTATCTGCATTTGTACAAAAATATGTATTTTATTAAAAAAAAAAAACAATCATAACTGATTTCTTAAGTTTTTTTTATTTTATTTTTTATTTTCTAGTAGTCGCTTGACTTTAAATTTTCCTTTTAAGTTATATCTGGTGTTTATTTAATTCATGTCAAATCCTATTTTTCTTTATGTCCACACATCGTTTGACAATATTGTTGTGTTTTTATATTTAAAATAAACATGTGACATTAGTACAATTTTTGTGTGGGTTTTTAAGATGTATTCGTACATTTGCCAGCAATTGCTAGATTTGTTTAAAGTGAGCTCCTTTTTAAAAAAATAAAATAATTTAAAGTTTTTGTGGCTTTAGTTAGGGAAAAATTTAAATTTCTTGAAGAAGTTTCTATAGATGTAAAATAAAACAAAAGACTTAGGAAACAAACTTGAATTAAGACCTGATAATCAAATGAGTGTTAACTTTTCTAAAGCAAGAAGTCTTTACAGTGATATTTCCACCATGTGTTGGAAAGGAAAAATAAACAAGGAAGGCGTGTAAAATTTGGGCGTTAAAAACCGAAAAATGTTTTTAATTAAGAAATTTTATGAAAAGAAATTTTATGAAAACCGTCACTATTTTAATATATTTTGTTTAAATTCATATATTTAGCTTCCTTTACAAAGTAGATTTAATTTAAATTACAGCGATTTTTGCTAAAGGTATACTGTCCTTGAACCAATTTATTCATAATTTATATTTAATCTTTTAATCTTAACTTATAAGTTTTTAAACTTTATTACATTAATTTTTTTAATTTCCAAATATTTTTTTAATAATTTTTTTTCAAACACTTTATTAAAAATTTTATTTTATTTTTTAATTTTTTTTTTCATACAGTTAATGAATAATTTCATTAAAAACCAGTTTGGTTATAGTTTAGACAGCTTTTTCATTAATTCTAAAAGATGAAAAAATTTGTGGTTAAAAAAATTCAGTGTGGTGAAAAACATTTTTTCATGGTGAATAACATTTTTTGGTGGTGAATAACATTTTTTTTCATTGAAACAAATATTAAAAATTAAAAAAATTTGAAGTGAAAATTTAGTGGTGAATATAAAATATTATACACCTCTAGACGTCTAGTGATAACATGTTACAAAATCTTTTATTCGCCAGAGGTGAAAAATATTTTTGAGTTGAAAAATAATAGCCAAAAAATTTAAAAATTAAAAAAAAAACATTTTTTGAGATAAAAAAAAAATATTTCGTGGTGAGAAATAATTTTTGAGTAGAAACAAACGTTATGGCATTTAGGCTAGGTTATTGTAATAAATAAAGAAGTTTAATTAAATTAAAAATTGTATTATACACCTTTAGCAGTATATGAGTTGAATGTGGTGAATAAAATTTTTTGAATTAAAACAAATGTTGTGGTGAATATAGAATATTATACACCTCTAGACGTTTAGTGATAACATGTTACAAAATGTTTTATTTAACAGAGGTACAAAATATTTTCGAGTTGAGAAATAATAGACAAAAAATTTAAAAATTTTAAAAAAATTTTGTGGTAAAAAATAAAAAAATTTTTGAGATAATAAAAAATATATCGTGGTGAAAAACAATTTTTGAGTAAAAACAAACGTTATGGCCTTTAGGCTAGGTTAAGAAATTATATTATACACCTTTAGCAGTATATGAGATAAATGTGGTGAATAAAATTTTTTGAACTAAAACAAATGTTAGAGGTGAATTAAATTAAAGGCAAAAAAATGTTGTTCTGGTAAATATAAAATATTATATACCTCAAGTCAACTGGTTTTAAAATATGATAAAACATATTTTTTGAGTTAAAGAGAAAACAATTTTGAGGTTAAAAATATTTTTGTGGTGAAAATATTTTTTGAACAATGTACAAGATAAAAAAAATTGAAGTGAAACATACGTGGTGGTGAATTAAAAATATTACTAAAAATCTTAGCGTGGGGTGATAAAATGTGCCAAAAAGTTTAATTCACCAGAGATGGAAAATATTTTTTGAATTGAAACACATACAACAGGTGAACAAATTTATGTTAAAAAAAAATTTTGTGATGAAAAAAATAATTTTGAGGTGAAAAATGTTTGTGTTGACAGTTTTTGAATAGAACAAAATTTTAGAGGTGAAAAAATTAAAAGGTAAAAAGTTTTAACATATACAGATTTTTCGGTGAATATAATTATTAGTTATTTACCTCATAGGCGGATTGGTAACACAAATTTTTTTAAGAAAAGTAAAAAATTTTTCTTTGAATGGAAACAAATACAAGTGTGTGAAGATAAATACGAAAGTTATCGAAAGTTAAATTCGATAACTTTGACGCTAAGTGTGAAGTTAAATACGAAAAAAAAAAAATGCGGAAAACATTAAAATTAACGCTAAATGAAAAATAAAATTTAAAAAACACCGAGAAAGGACAAAAGTGACGCTAAGTGTGAAGTTAAAATCGATAAAATTAAAAAATACAGAAAAAACAAAATCGTTACGCTAAAATTAAGGTTTTTGGCCACTGTGGCCAAACTGGACGAGGTACACATATGAGTGATACCTCAAATTAAAGGTCTGACCGTGCCCTATTTAAGTGTAAAAGCGGTTTTTCTGAATTGATTTTCAGAAAATTTTTAAAATTTTTTTAATTTCACTCTTATTACTGATTGATGGATACGAAATTCCTCTTAAGGATTTTGGCCACTGTGGCCAAACTGGACTAGGTACACATATGAGTGATACCTCAAATTAAAGGTCTGACCGTGCCCTATTTAAATGTAAAAGCGGTTTTTCTGAATTGATTTTCAGAAAATTTTTAAAATTTTTTTAATTTCACTCTTCTTACTGATTGATGGATACGAAATTCCTCTGAAGGATTTTGGCCACTGTGGCCAAACTGGACCAGGTACACATATGAGTGATACCTCAAATTAAAGGCCTGACCGTGCCCTTTTTAAATGTAAAAGCGGTTTTTCTGAATTGATTTTCAGAAAATTTTTAAAATTTTTTTAATTTCACTCTTATTACTGATTGATGGATACGAAATTCCTCTTAAGGATTTTGGCCACTGCGGCCAAACTGGACTAGGTACACATATGAGTGATACCTCAAATTAAAGGTCTGACGGTGCCCTTTTTAAATGTAAAAGCGGTTTTTCTGAATTGATTTTCAGAAAATTTTTAAAATTTTTTTAATTTCACTCTTATTACTGATTGATGGATACGAAATTCCTCTTAATGATTTTGGCCACTGTGGCCAAACTGGACTAGGTACACATATGAGTGATACCTCAAATTAAAGGTCTGACCGTGCCCTATTTAAGTGTAAAAGCGGTTTTTCTGAATTGATTTTCAGAAAATTTTTAAAATTTTTTTAATTTCACTCTTATTACTGATTGATGGATACGAAATTCCTCTTAATGATTTTGGCCACTGTGGCCAAACTGGACTAGGTACACATATGAGTGATACATCAAATTAAAGGTCTGACCGTGCCCTATTTAAGTGTAAAAGCGGTTTTTCTAAATTGATTTTCAGAAAATTTTTAAAATTTTTTTAATTTCACTCTTATTACTGATTGATGGATACGAAATTCCTCTTAATGATTTTGGCCACTGTGGCCAAACTGGACTAGGTACACATATGAGTGATACCTCAAATTAAAGGTCTGACTGTGCCCTATTTAAATATAAAAGCGGTTTTTCTGAATTGATTTTCAGAAAATTTTTAAAATTTTTTTAATTTCACTCTTATTACTGATTGATGGATACGAAATTCCTCTTAATGATTTTGGCCACTGTGGCCAAACTGGACTAGGTACACATATGAGTGATACCTCAAATTAAAGGTCTGACCGTGCCCTATTTAAGTGTAAAAGCGGTTTTTCTGAATTGATTTTCAGAAAATTTTTAAAATTTTTTTAATTTCACTCTTATTACTGATTGATGGATACGAAATTCCTCTTAATGATTTTGGCCACTGTGGCCAAACTGGACTAGGTACACATATGAGTGATACATCAAATTAAAGGTCTGACCGTGCCCTATTTAAGTGTAAAAGCGGTTTTTCTAAATTGATTTTCAGAAAATTTTTAAAATTTTTTTAATTTCACTCTTATTACTGATTGATGGATACGAAATTCCTCTTAATGATTTTGGCCACTGTGGCCAAACTGGACTAGGTACACATATGAGTGATACCTCAAATTAAAGGTCTGACTGTGCCCTATTTAAATATAAAAGCGGTTTTTCTGAATTGATTTTCAGAAAATTTTTAAAATTTTTTTAATTTCACTCTTA
Organism: Eustalomyia histrio; assembly: GCA_949748255.1. Classification (NCBI taxonomy): domain Eukaryota; kingdom Metazoa; phylum Arthropoda; class Insecta; order Diptera; family Anthomyiidae; genus Eustalomyia; species Eustalomyia histrio. Next base: position 140,572,039 of record OX456525.1, read on the forward strand.
TTACTGATTGATGGATACGAAATTCCTCTTAAGGATTTTGGCCACTGTGGCCAAACTGGACTAGGTACACATATGAGTGATACCTCAAATTAAAGGTCTGACCGTGCCCTATTTAAGTGTAAAAGCGGTTTTTCTGAATTGATTTTCAGAAAATTTTTTAAATTTTTTTAATTTCACTCTTATTACTGATTGATGGATACGAAATTCCTCTTAATGATTTTGGCCACTGTGGCCAAACTGGACTAGGTACACATATGAGTGATACATCAAATTAAAGGTCTGACCGTGCCCTATTTAAGTGTAAAAGCGGTTTTTCTAAATTGATTTTCAGAAAATTTTTAAAATTTTTTTAATTTCACTCTTATTACTGATTGATGGATACGAAATTCCTCTTAATGATTTTGGCCACTGTGGCCAAACTGGACTAGGTACACATATGAGTGATACCTCAAATTAAAGGTCTGACCGTGCCCTATTTAAATATAAAAGCGGTTTTTCTGAATTGATTTTCAGAAAATTTTTAAAATTTTTTTAATTTCACTCTTCTTACTGATTGATGGATACGAAATTCCTCTGAAGGATTTTGGCCACTGTGGCCAAACTGGACTAGGTACACATATGAGTGATACCTCAAATTAAAGGTCTGACCGTGCCCTTTTTAAATGTAAAAGCGGTTTTTCTGAATTGATTTTCAGAAAATTTTTTTAATTTCACTCTTATTACTGATTGATGGATACGAAATTCCTCTTAATGATTTTGGCCACTGTGGCCAAACTGGACTAGGTACACATATGAGTGATACCTCAAATTAAAGGTCTGACCGTGCCCTATTTAAATGTAAAAGCGGTTTTTAAATTAATTTTGAATATATGCGATTTTTAACAAAAAAAAAATTATATTAATTGGATTAATTTTAAACTAGCTATTTTTAATGACAGGATCTTTTTAATCCTATTGATTTTTGTTAGAAAAAAAAATAAGTAAATAAATAAGTAAGTTAATGAACAAATAAATAAACAAAAATAAAAAATAAATAATGTATAATAATGTAAAGGAACAAAATAAATTTTTTTAAAAATTTAATCTTAAAAAATAAATCCATTTTGGATTAAGGATTGTTTACATCGTTTAATTTGTTTTAATTTTTTCTTTTAATAAGGTCAGACTAAATAAAGATTTAGAAAAAGCTATTAGTTTTTTCAAAGTAAATTTAAAAATATTTGGGAATTTAAAAAATGAACCGTTATTTTTGTAGTATAAAATAAACAGTGCTTAAATATTAAAAATTTGTTTGGTTTGTTTCAGGTACACTATGCTTTCAATTGATTTATATTGTTTCACACATGTGACATAAAAATTCTCCCGATAAACCATTGTAATATGATTGTAGACAACCAAGATCTACGGTTCTAAAGCATTTTACGCACGTTATGGTATCTATTACCATGGTCCCTCCTTCACAATGAAGACAAAGAAGATTATTGTTGTTGCCGTCTGTAATTAAATCTTCTTTGATTTGTCTTCTATATAAGTCAGGGTTCATAATATTTTTGATGCTGTTATTTGTAATTACAGCTTCTACGTATTGACTGCATATCACCCCACAGTTGTAATTATCTTTTTGGATATACTGCTCTTTCGTGTGTAGTAATGACCAATTTTCAGCTAATTGTTCTATTGTCAGTGTATTTAAAAATGATTTAAAATGCATATCTGCATTTTTTTTTGATGTTCCACTCGGATTGAAATATTGAAATTGTTTTTTTTTTAAGTTAATATACGCTATTGTAAAGTGTTCTGTGAACTCATCATGTATTGGTATAAAAACTCTAGTATAATTTTTATTAGGTGTCAAGCAGTTGTTTAAATTTATTTTTGTTTTTGCAATAAAAATACCTACTCCAACGTCGGATGCCAAGCATTCTGAATCTTTAGTACTATGTTTATAAAATAAAATGTTGCTGTAAAGCTCTATTAGATTATTATAAATATCTTTGCGGACGTTTAACGATTGAAATTCGTGCAGGTACAATGTGCTAGCAGATAAAGAAATAGGTTTTTCTAAATTTTTAAAAATTTGGGAATACTCATAGAGTAAAAATTTTAATTTAGCTACATCTCCTTTTAATTTTATATTGCTGTAGAAATCAATTCGTGTAGGAATTACATTTTGTTGGTTTTCATTTTTATTAGATTCCGTTTCTAAAGGAATTTTATATTCTGGGCTGTTTGCAATGGTGATTTTTTTTCGACTTTTTTATTTTCGGTAATTTCTGTTTTAATGTTTTGATAATGTTTTTTAAATTGTTTTTCAGATTGTAGGTGATGTGGATTTATTTTTTTTTTTTTACTTTTTGTGGAGTTGTTTTCCAAACATCCTCAACCAGATTATTTCTTATTTCGTTACATTTTTTTATGATATTTTCAACTTTTATTGCTTTAAATTTGTTTTCGTTAATTTTGGTTTTAGTTGTTTTTTCTAATTTATAATTTGTGGCTAAGTCCTTAATTTTTGCTTGTATGAACAGTTTTGACTTTCTTACATACACTGATGGCCTTACATTTCGTTTGCCTTCTAAGGTAATATTCTTAGTTGTATTAAAGTAGGTTTCAACCGGTCCATTTGATACGCGGGATTTATTTTTCGTCTCCACCATAACGCCCATCAAATTACTCCAAAATGGTGCATACGGTATGTATTTTTTTAATATTATGTGCAAATAGTCCATATTTTTTACGTTGTTTTGGTTTATGCTTTTGTCTTCAATAGCATATAAATTTAAAATTCCTAACCCTTTTTTGTAAAATGGACTTCTTTTATAAAGAGATTTATTTTGGAATGAATCATTAGAGTTAGGTTTCAAAGATTCATTTATATAAACTTCGGTAACTTGAATCACTTCAGCTGCAATTTTGAGTAACGACTGTTTGGCTTTAAAAAACTTTTTATCTTTGTTTGACGAGCTTAAAATTATGCAGACATATTTGAACCACATCCAAAACTTGTAAATGCTGTCCAAATTAATTGCTATTTTCATTATGGTTTCAAAAGTTTTCGCTTGCTCTTCATTCTTTGCGTAGTCTTTTATGTCTTTTATGCAAATTTTATTAAAATGACTACAGCATATTTGCAAAATAACGAATTGAGCTGGAAGCTTAAGATTTTGTTCCAGAATTTTAAAGCATTTTACCAAATAAGTGGAGGTTTCCATATCATTAAATATTTTTATGCATGAATTAATAATGGCCCAGCTCCAATCGGTGCACACTCTTCTGGAAATTGGCCAAGTAATTTTTTTTTTCATTGCAAAAAACTTTTATGTCCATTAGAAACCTTTTTATGTCTTCCTCATAGTGTCTTGAGAGTAGAGCTTCCGCTAAAGGGACGACAAGAGTTATTTCCTCAACATGAAGAATTATGGAGTACAAAAAAAACACGTTTGGAAAAAGAGCTTATTTTTTTAACAACACCACCTGTTGCATCAATAAATACAGTATTTCTACTCTTTTTTAAAAGGAATTTTCTGTTACTGTTAGGCAGCCGTAGTTGTTCCTCTGAAAAAAGATACAACTCTTGTGGACTAGATATCCTTTGAATAAAATGGCACCATTTCTCGGAGCGCTGCATCATCAATAAATCAATCAACGGATCGCTGTCCCTATTAAGTTTTTGTAGCTCTTCACTTTTTAGTTTTCTAATTGCTGCCTTAGATGGAACTTGTTGGGAGTTCCCCACCTTACAGAGTTTTGCTGACTGCCTTAACAAAAGATCATTCCTGTAATTCGATGGATGCTTATTTTTTATTTCAAATTTTGACAGAAGTCTCCCAACACCTCTATTTTGTTGAATTTTAAATTTTTTCAAATGAACAATTTGTTCTTTATTTCCAATAACTTCGACAGATATCGGATCTATGTCAAGATTTACTTCAAATTTGTATTTTATGCAGCCATCAGCACAGTATATACACTTTGCCTAAAGAATTAATTTTGTTTTTTGCTTGTTATAATCTACTGCTACAAAAATTGATAGGACAAACATTGTTTATTTGAGTAAAATTTTGTCTTACCATATGTTGCAAAAATTTTGTACATCGTTTTATATCAACTATTTCTTTATTTTTTAAAAATTTGTCGTTCAAATACCTCATTTGGAGTCCTGTAAAATTATAAGCTCCTTGACGAAATTTACCTTGTTTTTGATTTTTAACTGATTTACTCTTTTTTATAACAACCGATTGATTAGGAATATTTGGTAAAGACATTTTTTTTAAAACTAATCTATACTCTTCAATATGAAATTAAAAAATTTTAAAAATTTTCTGAAAATCAATTCAGAAAAACCGCTTTTATATTTAAATAGGGCACGGTCAGACCTTTAATTTGAGGTATCACTCATATGTGTACCTAGTCCAGTTTGGCCACAGTGGCCAAAATCATTAAGAGGAATTTCGTATCCATCAATCAGTAATAAGAGTGAAATTAAAAAAATTTTAAAAATTTTCTGAAAATCAATTTAGAAAAACCGCTTTTACACTTAAATAGGGCACGGTCAGACCTTTAATTTGATGTATCACTCATATGTGTACCTAGTCCAGTTTGGCCACAGTGGCCAAAATCATTAAGAGGAATTTCGTATCCATCAATCAGTAATAAGAGTGAAATTAAAAAAATTTAAAAAATTTTCTGAAAATCAATTCAGAAAAACCGCTTTTACACTTAAATAGGGCACGGTCAGACCTTTAATTTGAGGTATCACTCATATGTGTACCTAGTCCAGTTTGGCCACAGTGGCCAAAATCATTAAGAGGAATTTCGTATCCATCAATCAGTAATAAGAGTGAAATTAAAAAAATTTTAAAAATTTTCTGAAAATCAATTTAGAAAAACCGCTTTTACACTTAAATAGGGCACGGTCAGACCTTTAATTTGATGTATCACTCATATGTGTACCTAGTCCAGTTTGGCCACAGTGGCCAAAATCATTAAGAGGAATTTCGTATCCATCAATCAGTAATAAGAGTGAAATTAAAAAAATTTTAAAAATTTTCTGAAAATCAATTTAGAAAAACCGCTTTTACACTTAAATAGGGCACGGTCAGACCTTTAATTTGATGTATCACTCATATGTGTACCTAGTCCAGTTTGGCCACAGTGGCCAAAATCATTAAGAGGAATTTCGTATCCATCAATCAGTAATAAGAGTGAAATTAAAAAAATTTAAAAAATTTTCTGAAAATCAATTCAGAAAAACCGCTTTTACACTTAAATAGGGCACGGTCAGACCTTTAATTTGAGGTATCACTCATATGTGTACCTAGTCCAGTTTGGCCACAGTGGCCAAAATCCTTAAGAGGAATTTCGTATCCATCAATCAGTAATAAGAGTGAAATTAAAAAAATTTTAAAAATTTTCTGAAAATCAATTCAGAAAAACCGCTTTTATATTTAAATAGGGCACAGTCAGACCTTTAATTTGAGGTATCACTCATATGTGTACCTAGTCCAGTTTGGCCACAGTGGCCAAAATCATTAAGAGGAATTTCGTATCCATCAATCAGTAATAAGAGTGAAATTAAAAAAATTTTAAAAATTTTCTGAAAATCAATTTAGAAAAACCGCTTTTACACTTAAATAGGGCACGGTCAGACCTTTAATTTGATGTATCACTCATATGTGTACCTAGTCCAGTTTGGCCACAGTGGCCAAAATCATTAAGAGGAATTTCGTATCCATCAATCAGTAATAAGAGTGAAATTAAAAAAATTTTAAAAATTTTCTGAAAATCAATTCAGAAAAACCGCTTTTACACTTAAATAGGGCACGGTCAGACCTTTAATTTGAGGTATCACTCATATGTGTACCTAGTCCAGTTTGGCCACAGTGGCCAAAATCATTAAGAGGAATTTCGTATCCATCAATCAGTAATAAGAGTGAAATTAAAAAAATTTTAAAAATTTTCTGAAAATCAATTTAGAAAAACCGCTTTTACACTTAAATAGGGCACGGTCAGACCTTTAATTTGATGTATCACTCATATGTGTACCTAGTCCAGTTTGGCCACAGTGGCCAAAATCATTAAGAGGAATTTCGTATCCATCAATCAGTAATAAGAGTGAAATTAAAAAAATTTTAAAAATTTTCTGAAAATCAATTCAGAAAAACCGCTTTTACACTTAAATAGGGCACGGTCAGACCTTTAATTTGAGGTATCACTCATATGTGTACCTAGTCCAGTTTGGCCACAGTGGCCAAAATCATTAAGAGGAATTTCGTATCCATCAATCAGTAATAAGAGTGAAATTAAAAAAATTTTAAAAATTTTCTGAAAATCAATTCAGAAAAACCGCTTTTACATTTAAATAGGGCACGGTCAGACCTTTAATTTGAGGTATTACTCATATGTGTACCTCGTCCAGTTTGGCCACAGTGGCCAAAATCCTTCAGAGGAATTTCGTATCCATCAATCAGTAAGAAGAGTGAAATTAAAAAAATTTTAAAAATTTTCTGAAAATCAATTCAGAAAAACCGCTTTTACATTTAAATAGGGCACGGTCAGACCTTTAATTTGAGGTATCACTCATATGTGTACCTAGTCCAGTTTGGCCACAGTGGCCAAAATCCTTAAGAGGAATTTCGTATCCATCAATCAGTAATAAGAGTGAAATTAAAAAAATTTTAAAAATTTTCTGAAAATCAATTCAGAAAAACCGCTTTTACATTTAAAAAGGGCACCGTCAGGCCTTTAATTTGAGGTATCACTCATATGTGTACCTAGTCCAGTTTGGCCACAGTGGCCAAAATCCTTAAGAGGAATTTCGTATCCATCAATCAGTAATAAGAGTGAAATTAAAAAAATTTTAAAAATTTTCTGAAAATCAATTCAGAAAAACCGCTTTTACATTTAAAAAGGGCACGGTCAGACCTTTAATTTGAGGCATCACTCATATGTGTACCTAGTCCAGTTTGGCCACAGTGGCCAAAATCCTTCAGAGGAATTTCGTATCCATCAATCAGTAAGAAGAGTGAAATTAAAAAAATTTTAAAAATTTTCTGAAAATCAATTCAGAAAAAGCGCTTTTACATTTAAATAGGGCACGGTCAGACCTTTAATTTGAGGTATCACTCATATGTGTACCTAGTCCAGTTTGGCCACAGTGGCCAAAATCCTTCAGAGGAATTTCGTATCCATCACTCAGTAAGAAGAGTGAAATTAAAAAAATTTTAAAAATTTTCTGAAAATCAATTCAGAAAAACCGCTTTTACATTTAAATAGGGCACGGTCAGACCTTTAATTTGAGGTATCACTCATATGTGTACCTAGTCCAGTTTGGCCACAGTGGCCAAAATCCTTCAGAGGAATTTCGTATCCATCAATCAGTAAGAAGAGTGAAATTAAAAAAATTTTAAAAATTTTCTGAAAATCAATTCAGAAAAAACGCTTTTACATTTAAATAGGGCACGGTCAGACCTTTAATTTGAGGTATCACTCATATGTGTACCTCGTCCAGTTTGGCCACAGTGGCCAAAAACCTTAATTTTAGCGTGACGATTTTGTTTTTTCTGTATTTTTTAATTTTTAATTTTTTTCGATTTTAACTTCACACTTAGCGTCACTTTTGTCCTTTCTCGGTGTTTTTTAAATTTTATTTTTCAATTAGCGTTAATTTTAATGTTTTCCGCATTTTTTTTTTTTTTCGTATTTAACTTCACACTTAGCGTCAAAGTTATCGAATTTAACTTTCGATAACTTTCGTATTTATCTTCACACACTTAACAAATACTACAGTTGAAAAAGAATTGAGGATAAAAGAAATCGGTGGTGAAAAAACATTTTTGGTGTTGGAAAAAATGTTGTGGTGAAACAGATATTAGAGGTAAAAAATTTTTAAGGTGAAAAAATTTAGTGCTAAATATAAAATAAATACTATTTACTTGTAGGCGTCTGATTAAAAATATATGACAAAAACAAGGGGACAGATATTTACAGCAATGAGCAACACTTAAGAGTGGCAGGAACAATCTCTGGGGGATAATTACAAGTAACTGCACAAAAATTCAATACCTTCATTGCTCAAGTTCCAGTAGTAATATCTCCAAGTGAATTCTTTCTTAACCAAGCCATGTAAGTGGCGCATAAGAAATTCCAGCCTTGCTTTTGAAAATATTTTTTAATTTTGCTCATAATTTTTTTCAATGTGCCTTTATTTGAGGGCTGGCTCTAGCGAGCCCTAAATTTTAGTGTATAAAGAAAAGACTTAAGAAACAAATTTGATTTTTAAAACCCAGTTGAAAAAAGGTTCGTATATGAATATACAGGTTTGTTGAAAAGTTCCTGCGCTCACCAACAGATGGCGCTGCTAGCTTCAAACTTTTTTTTTTCTCAAGTTGGTATAACTGTCCTGAGAACACATGCAAAGTTGCAAGTTATTCTGTCAATTCTTTCTTTGTTTACAAGCTTTGTTTGAAGTTGACGTGTCATTGATTTTTTTTTTTTTTATGGAAAAAATTGAATATCGTGCAGTCATTAGATTCTTTGTTTTGAAGGGTTTAGAAGTGTATAAGGAGTCCTCACCTTCAAAACGCACCGTTGAATTTAGGGTTGGTGAATTTAAACGTGGTCGCACCAGCCTTAAAGACGATCCACGCGAAGGACGACCAAAAACTGCAACCACAGCAGAAATCATTGAGCAGGTACATAATATGGTTAGTAAAGATCCAAGTTTGACTTAGCGTGAAATTGCTAATGCCATAGGCATCTCAGACGAACGAGTACTCCATATTTTACATGAAAAAACTGTTTGGAAAGTTAGTGCCGCACACATTAACAATTTAACAAAAACTTTATCGAAAACAAATTTCTCAGCGTAATTTGGAGCGTTTTAAGCCGAATAAAACCGACTTCTTGCGTCGTTTTATAACTATGAATAAGACTTGGATCTACCACCATGATCCTAAATTAAAACACGAACGTTTACAGTGGACTGAAGCTGGTTGTTCAGCTCCAAAGCAGGTAAAGTCACAACGATCAGCAAAGAAGGTTATGGCATCAGTTTTTTGGGATGCAAAAGGAATTTTGTTGATTGATTATCTTCAGAAAGGTAAAACAATCAACTCTGAATATTATTGCAGCCTTTTGGATCAGCTGGATGAAAAAATTCGTGAGAAAAGACCTGGTTTAAAGAAGAAAAAAAATCATTTTTCATCAAGACAATGCACCTGCTCACAGAAGTGTTTTGACGATGGCTAAATTCAAAGAATTAAAGTACGAATTGCTTGATTGCTGGTATTCACCAGATTTGGCTCCCAGTGTCTACTATCTCTTCAGAAATCTCAAACAATTTCTTCGTGGAAAGCATTTTTCGTCGATTGAAGAGGCCATAGCAGCCGTAGACGGGTTATTTTGCAGAGCTTCCGGAAAACAATTATAAGCATGGGATAAAATTATTGGAAGATCATTGGAACAAGTGTATTGAGCTTCTAGGAGATTATATTAAATAAAAAAATATATTTCGTAACAAAAACAGTATTCATTCATTTCGAGCGCAGGAACTTTTCAACCAACCTGTATAGGTTTATATATGATCATATATGGACATAGCTGATCATATATGACCATGTATAATTGAATATATGACCATAAATGTTTGAATCCGAAATTTGAGCGTATATAATTGAATATATGCTTATATATAAGACCATATATGGTCATATATTGAACTATATATGGACATATAAGATTAACTAAACCCACAATATAGTCATATTTTATTTTATTTTTATTAATCATATAATTACAAATTATATCCTAATACTCCAACCGAGCACTAGAAACAAAGGCTATCGGCTCGTTGTAGCCAAAACAGACCAGAGCCTCTGGTGGGAATCGAACCCACGACCCCCGCACTGATAAGCTAGCACGCTAACAACTAGCCTACCGGGGCGCTCTGATATATGATCATATATGCTCATATATGATCATATATGCTCATATATGATCATAAATGCTAATATATGATCATAAATGCTAATATATGATCATATATGCTCATATATGATCCCATTTTGACCTGAGAAGCCACAAATATTTAAAAATATGTTTTCTTCTATACAAAATTTACAATACCAAGAAAACACTTGCAAATAAACTTAATAAAAATAAACTACAATTTTATGTAAATAAGACTCTATAATTTTCTTTATATATGGACAAAATTGACAACACTTATAACAGATAATCTCCTCTAAAGACAGAACAATGCATAAACAAGCTGTTGTTAACTTGAAATGTTTGTTAAGTTGAATTGTTTATTTTTATTTATTTTGTTTTTAACTTTATAAAATGATTTAAACAAACACTTGGTACAACAGAAAAAAAAAGTGTTGAAAGGATTTACAATAAACCCAAAAAACAGCTAAAGAAAATTTGAATAAATGTCTGCTAAGACTAAAAAAAAAAAAAAATAAAATGTTATAACGAAAAAAGATGCTGTAGATAGAAGAAAACAAAACTACACAGCAACAAACAGTTGGACATTGTTTTAAGTTTTACTACATGTTTTGTATGCTATTGAAATAAAACTAACAAACCAGACAAATTGTTTGTTGAATAAAGGTGACATACATGTCTTACAGTCACTAGGGGTTATAAACAAACATGGAAATTAAATTTTTCTTGAAAAATATTTAAAAAAAAAAATAAAAATTATATATAAAATTGTGTGTAATATAATAACTCAGCTTAATGTTTAATTTTAACTAAAAGTAATAAATTTTGTGAAAAACTAAGTGTCAGTTAAAGTAATTGAAGTTACAAATTACTGAAAATGAAAAAAAAAAAATAACAAAAAAGCAAAATTATCAATTTAAAGTTGCATAAATCTAAAAAGTTTAACCATAGATAAAAATCACTTCTTCTTCTTTTTTTTCAAACGACTAACTAACACAAACTCTATATTGAACAGTGGGCCAGAGTTTATGTGGATGTGTGTAAAAATAAAGTTTAGCTTTAATAATTTATTCTAATCCTCTAAGGCTAAGAACAGCCAAAAAGTTAAATTTGCATTTCGAACTGAGTGTCTGTAGAAAATTCTTTAGAAAATATTTTTTGGATGAAAATGTTTTTGTTATTTTTTTTTTATTTAACCTTTGTCTTTTCATAACTAATTTATTTTTCGTGCTGAAGGTTTGTTTTTTATAAAAATATATTAGTTATGAAAATGTTTAATTAGCAGGTTTTTTAAAAATAATAACATGGAGATTTTTTTTTTTTTATTTATTTAGGGCATTAAGAAGTGTTTAGACAGAAACGTCTTTAAACTTAAAAAATTCTTTAATGAAAAAATATAAGAATTAATAAAGAATAAAAATATAAATTTAATTCCTACCTAACATCCCAGAATTGTAAATAAAAACTCTGCCTTCAAATATTTTATTTGTTTTTTAATAAAAAATCAATCTCCGGCCCATTGTTTGTATTGGTCACCTTTATAAAGAAAAAGTAGAAATGAATAGATATGAAATTACTTTACAATCGTAACATAAAATCACGTCTTTAAAGGAAAATATATATGTATATATTTTAACAATATAAGTTTTTGTCTAAAACAGGATTGAAACAGGAGTTAATCGTTTCTAACGAGGAGTGGAGGAGTAGTACAATCTTTATATTATCTTTTAAGTTGGTTGCATGCTCATGATCAATGCATTCATGTGTCGCAAAATAAAACATTTTTCAAATTGGTTGGTGTTTGCTAAATCTCTAACACACCACTCTACTTTTTGCAGCCTCACATCCAGCTTTACACACATTCATTGCACTACATTCTAATGTAAATTTAAAAAAAAAAAATTTCTCTCCGTTATGCGTGTAGTGTGCTGGAAAATAAAAACGCAATTTTTTGTAGTTTTGTTTTGTTAGAAGGAAGGAAAAAAAAAATATATTATATATGCACAATGTGTGCAGACACGCACCACCAAGTAAGGTCACTACTGGGAAAAACTCATACAGAAACTGCAGAAAAGCAATAAAATTTATATATACGATTTTTCGTTAAATCTTTTAAGCGCTAACGAAATAACTAAACAGACAATGATTTAATGCTGGTCATGCTTAGAAGCAAAAATAAATTGCATTTTTTTAGCAAAATAAATTTTCCTTCAGTTTTAAGTGGAACGTTTAAATTTTCTTTTGAACTATGCTAAATAACAATAAGGAAATATTAAGGAAATTATCATGGATTTTTAAAAAAACAAAATTCAAAGGAATAGAATAAATAACTGTGAGAAATTTTGTAAAATTAAATTTTTTTCATTAAAATTTCAGGGATTTGTTTTTTGCAAAAATCAAAACCAAGTCTTTGAAAACTGAATTGTAATCAAAGAGAAACAGTATAAATGGAAAACCTTCTTTAATAAAATTTTTGTAATGTATCCTTGTTAGAATAAAATAAATTAAAATTATAGTTTTTAAAAATTCTTTAAAAATTTCGAAATTATTTTTTGTGTCGAATTTTTTATATATTTTTTTTTGTTTTAAAAACCTTGTAATATAATACAAAAATGCGTAGTAAATGTCTTTAAAACAAAAGACTTACGAAACAAACTTAATTTATTTATGTGGCCTTTTCTTCACTTTTTATACTCTCCAACATAAGTGATTTATCAGTTTGTCTTACTCTCTGTAATACATATGTTATTCTAAGCCGATCTGGACATGTATGTCTGTCTGTCTCTTTCTGTCTGTCTGTATCTGTCTGTCTTTGTCCTTCACTGTCTCTGTCTCTGTCTGTATGTCTGTATGTCTGTCTGTCTCTGTATGTCTCTGTCTGTCTGTCTGTCTGTCTGTCTGTCTGTCTGTCTGTCTGTCTGTCTGTCTGTCTGTCTGTCTGTCTGTCTGTCTCTGTCTGTCTCTGTCTGTCTCTGTCTGTCTCTGTCTGTCTCTGTCTGTCTCTGTCTGTCTCTGTCTGTCTCTGTCTGTCTGTCTGTCTGTCTGTCTGTCTGTCTGTCTGTCTGTCTGTCTGTCTGTCTGTCTGTCTGTCTGTCTCTGTCTGTCTCTGTCTGTCTCTGTCTGTCTCTGTCTGTCTCTGTCTGTCTCTGTCTGCCTCTGTCTGCCTCTGTCTGTCTCTATCTGTCTCTGTCTGTCTCTGTCTGTCTTTGTCTGTCTCTGTCTGTCTCTGTCTGCCTCTGTCTGTCTCTATCTATCTCTGTCTGTCTATGTCTGTCTCTGTCTGTCTTTGTCTGTCTCTGTCTGTCTCTGTCTGCCTCTGTCTGCCTCTGTCTGTCTCTGTATGTCTCTGTCTGTCTCTGTATGTATGTCTCTCTGTCTGTAAGGCTGAAGGTATGTCTGAATGAAGGTATGTCTGAATAAAGGTATGTCTGTCTGAAGGTATGTCTGTCTGAAGGTATGTCCATTGAAATGATGATCATCTTAAAAATAATATTTTACCTCAAAAATTTTTTTCACCTCAAAATTTTTTTTCACCTCAAAAATTGTATTTCACCCCAAAAACTGTATTTCACATCAAAACTTTGTTCACCTCAAATATATTGACTTCACCTCAAATATTTTGACTTCACCTAAAATATTTTGACTTCACCTCAAATATTTTAATTTCACCTCAAGAATTTTTTTTCATTGTTTTTTACAATTTTGTTTTTAGTACAATTTCATATTAGCGTTTGGTGAATAAAATATTTCGTTATATTTTTTCACCAGACGCCTAGAAATTAATAATATTTTATATTCACCTCAAAAATTTTACTTCACCTCAAAAATTGTTTAACAGCTCAAAATTTGTTTTTCACTGCAAAAAAAATTTTTTTAACCTCAAACATTTTTTTTCATCTCAAATTTTTTTTTTCACCTCAAAAATTCTATTTCAACTCAAAAAATGTATTTCACTTCAAAAATTGTATTTTACCTCAAAATTTTATCACCTCAATATTTTATATTCACTTTAAAAATTTCTTTTCATTGTATTTCCCTCAAAATTGTTTATTTTTTACCTCAAAAATTTTTTGCATTCTTTTTACATCGAAAAAATTTATTCACCTCAAAATTATTTTTTTCACCTCGACAATGTTTTTTGAATTTAATTTTTTTTTTATTTTATCTGTAACAAACTATGTAGTATAAAAAAAATCGGATGCCTTCATTAAGAAGCCTATTCTAAAATATTCAACTTAAAAAGCAGATTCATCTAAAAATTTTTCCTTTTTGACTTAAAAAACAAAAGACTTAAGAAACAAACTCAGTGTTTTAATTGATTTTGATAAATAAAACGATGTGATTATCGGTAGTGGTAAGGTAGCGGTAAAAACAAGTTATTAAAAAAATTTTACAATACAATTTTGTTTTTAGTACAATTTCATATTAGCGTGTGGTGAATAAAATATTTGGTAACATTTTTCACCAGACACCTAGAGGTGAATAATATTTTATATTCACCTCAAAAATTTTTTTTCACCTTAAAAATTGTATTTCACCTCACAAATTCTATTTCACCTCAAAATTGTATTTCACCTCAAATTTTTTTGTTATCTTTTTTACATTGAAAAAAGTTTTTCACCTCAAAATTATTTTTTCACCTGGACAAATTTTTTTGAATTTAATTTTTTATTATTTTTATTTTATGTGTAACAAACTATTAAGAAACCTATGCTAAAATATTCATCTTAAAGCAGATTCACCGGAAAATTTGTTTTCAGTTAAAAAACAAAAGACTTAAGAAATAAACTGAATGTTTTAATTAATTTTGATAAATACAACGATGCGATTATCGCTAGTGGTAAGAGGCTATTTTAGAAACTATGTATTAACTTTTGTGATCTGCTAACTAATAATACACTGATAAAAAACCCCCCGCACAAATAATTAAAAATTCTGCAAAGATAAAAAAAAGTTGTGACCATATTTGCCTGTGCAGAATCTGATCTGCGTGTGGCATAGCAAACATACTCATTATAGTAAACATTAAATCATTTCATAGCAAAAAAAAATTATAAATTCTAAGTAACTCATAAAATCACTTTTTTTATAAACCTTTCTTTGTAACTGCATAAATAGTTCTAGGAATATAAAATATATTCCATATTAAATTTATAAACTTAATATGCAATACTTTTGTAGAGTAGTACATGTAAAAGAACAAAGAAAAACTGAACCTAATTGCCATTTGCAAATCAAAAAAAAAAAAAAAAAAATGTATAAAAATATAAATATAGAAAATCTTAAATAATTATGACCATATTTTGCCATTGAAGCAACTAACTTAATTACCACTTAATAACTATAAATATGGCAAACAAAAACTAAACTAAAAAATAAATAAATAAAATATATGATGATAGTCAGCATTAAATACAATTAATATGAACTTTTTATGGATGTCAACCATATCATCATGATGACTACTTTAAGACTTTTTGTAATGGACATTATGTGTCCAAGTGTATATAACTCCTAGTAAAGATGATGGTAATGGCGATGATTATCTCAAATAATTTATGCAGCCAAAGTAATTTTTAACATTTTGGTATGGTATGAAAAAATAATTTTACTGGTTTACCATAAAAATTAACAATTATAAACATTTTTTGAAGATTAATTTGTCATAATTAAAATATAAGGAAGAATTGTATGTATTTGAAAACTCTTACAAAACATTTTAATTGCTTGTTAGTTTTGTATTTAAGGAAATTTTTTAAGCCAAAACATTTGTATGTTATTTTTCCTATTGATATTAGAGAAAAACAAAATACTGTACCACTCCTTTATTATTTTTTTTTTTAGTTTTTTTTTTTGGTTGTAACAACTTATAATGTATACAAAAATGATTGTAATTAATTAAATTGTTAATGACAACTTAACAAACTTACTGCCACCATAGCAAAAAAATAAAAAAAAAATGTTTATCGTAAAATACTTAGTAGTAAATAAGTAAAAGACAAGATTCCTTTTTATGGTATTATTGGTCATATTTCTTAAATGAAAAATTAATTAAAATGTCTTTTTGTATAATTTTTTCTTTATTTATTTTGTTTGCGCACAAATTACTAATAGAAAAAAAAAATCAATAACTATGTGTGTTTAAAATACCATGATAAATTTACTGGATTTATTGTTTTTTTTTACTTATTGGTTAAATATACACGGAGAAAACTTAAATGATGTACACAGGTAAAAATCGAAATGTTTATATATGAACATATATGGTCTTGTATATGATCATACATGGTCATATATGCTTATACACGTTCAGGAATAGTTCAATATATGACCATACATGATCCCATATATGACCATACATCATTCTATATATGACCATATATGAGTATATATGATTATATGTGAGTATATATGATTTTATATGAGTATATATGATTATATATGGTCATATATGATTATATATAGCCATATATGATTATATATGACCATATATGATTATATTTGGCCATATATGAATCAATATGCTCTTATATCTGACCATATATGACAATACGGCCCTCAAATTTTATGTAAAGGGTGTCCCAAGAAGAACGCAATTTTTAAATTTTAAATAAAACACAGATATTTAAAAAAAAATCGTGAAACTTTATTATATCGTAAAGTAGACAGAATGAGGTTATGTATGGAACAATATATCGTGCAGATGGCCGCCGCGGCTTTGCTGGCATGCACGCGATCTTTTAATGAAATTTTCAATGACCGTTTTGCATGAATGCTGCGGTATTTCATTAATGCAGCGTCTAATTTCCTCTTTTAAGGCTTGAGTCGTCGTCGGCTTATTCGCGTAAACCATCGACTTCAAAAAACCTCAAAGAAAAAAATCTAATGGTGTTAAATCGCACGATCTAGGCGGCCAATTCTGATCTCCAAAACGCGAAATAACACGACCGGGAAATGACTGATGCAGCAATTGAATTATTTCTCTGGCTGTATGACATGTGGCGCCGTCTTGCTGGAACCATTTCTTCAATTCTAGGCAAGAAAAAACTGGTTATCATTTCACGATACCGAACACCATTGACTGTTTGCGCTTGACCTGCCTCATTTTCATAAAAAAAGGTCCAATGAAAGGTCCACACAGTGACACGTTGAGGATGCATTTGCTTCTCGTGAATCACTCGAGGATTTTCCTCACCCCAAATGCGACAATTCTGCCTATTGACGAAGCCATCAAGATGAAAATGGGCCTCGTCACTGAATATGATTTTATCGGCAAAATCAGCATTTTCATGTTGTCTCTCCAATACCCAATTAACGAACTCCTTTCGCTGTCCATGGTCAGCTGGCTTCAGTTCCTGAGTCAATTGAACTTTGTATGCATGAAGATGCAAATCTTTCGTCAAAATTCGCTGCAAAGTGGATTTGGAGACACCAATTTGCTGAGCTCGGTGTCGAATTGAGGTGGATGGAGTTTGAGCGACATCATCACGTACAGCTGCGACATTTTCGGTCGATCGACCTGGTCGATGGCGCGTTGTTGTCTTTACATCACTAACAGACCCAGTTTCGGCAAATTTATCCATTAATCTCTTTACAGTTGACTCTTTTGGAGCATTATTGTGACCCCAAATTGATTGCAATTTGCGAACTGTAGCCGCAAAACTTTCACCATTTTGGTAAAACAATTTCACAATGAGAATGCGTTGTTCATTCGTGTAGCGCTCCATTTTTACTAACCTCGTACCTTCTACTGGCAAACAATAACAATTGTTCAAATGTCAAACAATGACACTTCGAATGTTGCCAGATTTAAAAATTGCGTTCTTCTTGGGACACCCTTTATATGTCCATACAGGTTGGTTGAAAAGTTCCTGCGCTGGAAATGAAATGAATACTGTTTATGTTACGAAATATATTTTTTTATTTAATATAATCTCCTACAAGCTCAATACACTTGTTCCAATGATCTTCCAATAATTTTATCTCATCCTGGTTTTCCGGAAGCTCTGCAAAATAACCGTCTACGGCTGCTATGGCCTCTTCATTCGACCAAAAATGCTTTCCACGAAGGAATTGTTTGAGATTTCTGAAGAGATAGTAGTCACTGGGAGCCAAATCTGGTGAATGCGGTGGATGTTCAAGCAATTCGTACTTTAATTCTTTGAATTTAGCTATCGTCAAAACACTTTTGTGAGCAGGTGCATCGTCTTGATGAAAAATGATTTTTTTTCTTCTTTAAAGCAGGTCTTTTCTCACGAATTTTTTCATCCAGCTGATCCAAAAGGCTGCAATAATATTCAGAGTTGATTGTTTTACCTTTCTGAAGATAATCAATCAACAAAATTCCTTTTGCATCCCAAAAAACTGATGCCATAACCTTCTTTGCTGATCGTTGTGACTTTACCTGCTTTGGAGCTGAACAACCAGCTTCAGTCCACTGTAAACGTTCTTGTTTCAATTTAGGATCATGGTGGTAGATCCAAGTCTCATCCATAGTTATAAAACAACACAAGAAGTCGGTTTTATTCGGCTTAAAACGCTCCAAATTACGCTGAGAAATTTGTTTTCGATCCAGTTTTTGTTGAATTGTTAATGTGTGCGGCACTAACTTTCCAAACAGCTCTTTTTTATACGTAATTCTTCATGTAAAATATGGAGTACTCGTTCGTCTGAGATGCCTATGGCATTAGCAATTTCACGCTTAGTCAAACTTGGATCTTCCTGCTCAATGATTTCTGCTGTGGTTGCAGTTTTTGGTCGTCCTTCGCGTGGATCGTCTTTAAGGCTGGTTGCGACCACGTTTAAATTCACCAGCCCAAAATTCAACGGTGCGTTTTGAAGGTGAGGACGCCTTATACACTTCTAACAATTGTTCATAAATTTCCTTTGCTTTTAAACCCTTCAAAACAAAGAATCTAATGACTGCACGATATTCAATTTTTTCCATATTAAAAAAAAAATCAATGACACGTCAACTTCAAATGGCTTGTAAACAAAGAAAGAATTGACAGAATGACTTGCAACTTTGCATGTGTTCTCAGGACAGTTACACCAACTTGAGAATAAAAAAGTTTGGAGCTAGCAGTGCCATCTCTTGGTGAGCGCAGGAACTTTTCAACCAACCTGTATATAATGCATATATAACTGACCCAGTATGACCATAGACGGCCTCAAATTTCTTATCCAAAGATATATGGTCATATATGAGATAATGTGTGGTCATATAATGAATATTTTTGAAATTTAAAGACGACTTTATTTTTAAACATACGAATTTTTTTGTTTTTTATACAAGAACCCTACAAAAACATTTATTTTTTTTTTTTTTTTAATTTGATTGATTCAAAATAAATCAACCAATCAGAATGTTTTGAAAATAAATCAAATCAAAGCATAATAACCCCAAAAATATTTCAATTTAAAATAGGAATCTACTTTATATAAATTCAATATTAGGGATGGAACATTTTGGGATTTTTTATATAAATTCTTAGGATTTGTTATATTTAAATAATTGGTCACGATCTTATAAAAAAGTGCAACATTTCTAAAATTTAGCTAAAACGTTTATCAACTTCATCAGCAGTTTGATACTACAAATAAGAAAAATCCATGGATGAATTCAAAAGTTATAGCGAAAAAGATCAGAAGACCTGTAAAATTTTTATACAATAAATTTTTGTGGCATATTATCAAAAAGTTTGTATGAGTGTATTACAACAGAAATATTTTGAAATTCTCAAATAAATTCTTATATAGGGTCTAATGTTTTTTTTTTCAACTAGTGCTTATTTCGTGAATGGCAACACTTAGCTCATGTCTGATTTGACAGATAATTAGTTTTATCCTTCCGCTGAACGAATATGGTTGTGTATACGCTTGAACAACTCTGGGAAATATTGCGACATTACTTTTAAAATCATGGTAATGTTGCAGAATGTGTGCGGAAATTGCGTACGGATTTTGGAAGAAGAGAAGCACCGTCGGGTGCGTACACCCGAGAATATTGCTGCTGTGGCAGAAAGTGTGCGTGAAGCGCCATCAAAATCAATTCACCGTCGTTCTCAACAATTGAACAGTTCGGAGACATCATTGAGACGAATTTTGCATAAAGACCTTGGAATGACGTCATACAAAGTCCAATTGGTTCAGGAGTTGAAGCCAACTGACCATCCAATGTGTTTTCGCTGCGCTAAGTGGGCCTGCAATCGACTTACCGAAGATGCCGATTTTGCCAAAAAAAAATCATCTTTTCAGATGAAGCTCATTTTGATCTTGGCGGGTATGTAAACAAGCAAAATTGTCGCATTTGGGGCACAGAAAACCCGCACGCATACATTGAAAAGCCGATGCACCCAAAACTAGTCACTGTTTGGTGCGGATTTTGGTCCAGAGGCATTTTTCTTCGAAAATGAGCAAGGAGTGGCCGTTACAGTCAATGGCGATCGTTATCGGGCCATATTGAACGAATTTTTGTTCACAAAAATTGAAGAGGAGGATATTGGCAACATTTGGTTTCAACAGGACGGCGCTACGTGCCACACAGCCGAAGCTACACTCGATGTTTTGCGCCCTGTTTTGAAGATCGCATTATCAGCCGCAGAGCTGATGTCGTTTGGCCACCTCGGAGCTGAGATTTGACACCGTTGGACTATTATTTGTGGGGTGCCGTCAAAAATAAGTGTTAAGCCGACAAGCCAGAGACAATTGACGCTTTA
The DNA here is from genome assembly GCA_949748255.1 of Eustalomyia histrio. Lineage (NCBI taxonomy): Eukaryota > Metazoa > Arthropoda > Insecta > Diptera > Anthomyiidae > Eustalomyia > Eustalomyia histrio. The sequence continues at coordinate 140,592,705 of OX456525.1, forward strand.
AAGGACAATATTCGTGAAGCCATTGGTGAAATACAGCTGCACACAATCGATAATGTGCTTAAAAATTGGACCGATCGTGTAGGCTACTGCATGGCCAGCCGAGGCAGCCATTTGAATGAAATTATTTTCCATTATTAACCGGAAGGATTGTACTTTCAAATAAAAAAAGAAATTTGAGAAAATATTCAGTAGTTTTTTTATAGCATTTCCAAAAAAAAAAAAATTATTTGGCGGACCCTATAATTTGTTACATTTAAATTTTATTTTAAAATTTTTATTCATTTTTGCGATATAATGATGAGAGTAATTTTGTGTTTTGAAATGTCAACGAAATTTCTGAGATTTAACGAAAACGTTTGCCAACATCATCAGCAAACTGATATTTAAAATCATTTATGGCCAGGAGACCTCTACAATTTTTGTTTGATTTTGTGTCATTAAATCATTTCTTTTTTAAAAACATTTTGAAATTCTTAGAGGTTAATATAAATATTTAAATAAAATTTTCCGGTTCATATGAATTTTGAGAACATTGCACAATTTTTTTATTATTATTTTTTGATTAAAATTTAAAAAAAAAATCTATGGATCAACTCGAAAATTGTAGCCAAAACTGTAAAGATGCCTTTTAATTTTTTTTAAATATAAATATAGATTGATAAACTTTGCTTTAAATAATTTTTTTAAGTGTACATTTGAAAAAAAGCTAAAAATGTGGCAACTGTCTTGTTTGTTAAGAAGTTAAAAGTAAAAATATAGAAAAAAAAATAAAACTTTAACTTAATAATTGTCTGATTTTTCATTTAGCGATGGTGGTGGTGGTAGTGATGGTGTTGTGTTTGGTGGCGGCATAAGTCTGTTTAGTTGACATGACAAAATATATGTGTGTAACCATAAATGTTTAATAACTTGTAACGGATAAACTTAAAGGTTTTTTTTTGTAATACTCACTCATTAAATACCATAGAATCCCAAGTATCTGTAATGAAAATAAATGGAATCTAATGAAATTCTTTTAAAAACAGTTGTCTACGTTAAGGGTTTTATATTGAGGTTATTTTTTATTTTTTATCAAACTGTTAAACCTCAATTAAAAATAATCAAAATCTTATAAAATACTTTTTATATAAAATCAGAAGAATTTAAAATTTTATATATTTTTGTTTATCTTTTATGTGAAAAAAATAATTTTGGTTAAATGCTTAAAAATATTTATAAGTATTTAATTATATTTTCTTTAAATTTTCTAATATCTCCTTAAACTTAAGTTAGTTTAAGTTGTGCTTTCTGTTAATCAATTTAATTTTTTAAATTAGTTATGACATTTTTTAATCAATATTGCAAAATTTTTAATGTATTTTTTTTTCTGTTTATATCTTTGCAGGTATGTAAAACTATTAAATCCTACAATAAAAATTGCTGTAGAAAGTAAGAACATACAAAAAAAAAAAAAAAATAGGCAACAAAAATTTTAAATTAATTAAAATTGATTGTCAGTTGACTAGAATTTCTGCTTGCATTACAACCGAGTTTTGTAACAGAAAATATATACTGTTTAGCTCAAAATTGTTTTAGTGGCTAAGAAAAATATTGTAATTTCTTAAAAGTATTAGCTATAAATATTTATTTATGTTACTTTTTTCGAGGACATTCGTTTTTGATAAAAATTATTTTGTACGTATGAGTTATATGAAATTTAAAATAATATTAATCATACGCTCCTTGGTACACCTACACCAAAGAACTGCAAAATCAACTTTTTTCTTGATTTAATCATACACATAAATTCTTGTTCACATTTAATAATTCAACAAAATTCACCGTAAAATAAAATCAGCATCATGTTACTGAACGCGTAATTCGGATCAGTTTGAATCATATGTCGATTATGTTTACTGCAAATTTAATCACTCAACAAAAAGTCAGCGTTGAATAAATCAGAAAAAACAACAAACAACGCGTATGAGTTTATTCATAATTAAAACAAAATAGAAACACATTTCATAAGGGGGTGGGTTTTGTAGAAACACATTTCATAAATGTTATATGTATATTAGGGTGGGTCTAAAATCCGCTTTCATAGAATTTTCATTAGTAATAAAAATATTCTTCTTTGTGAAATATAAATATTTTTTTGAAAAAAAAAATTTAGGTCGATATCTTAGGCTTGCCTAATCCGGAAAAATTTAAATATTATCTAAATTTTTTTTCATCTAGTTTGATTGGAAAATTAGGCAATATTTAACTTTAACCGGATTGGGCGAGCCTGAGATGTCGACCTAAATTAAAAAAAAAAAATTTCACAGAGAACAATATTTTTGTAATTCCTAATAAAAATTCTAAAAAAACGTATTTTAGACCCACCCTAATATACATATAACATTTATGAAATGTGTTTATACAAAACCACCCCCTTTTTATAGATAAGAAACTATTTTGTTTTAATTATGATTACACTCATACAAGTTGTTTGTTGTTTTTTCTGATTTATTCTACATCAAAATAATTATTGTTGGCTCGAATGAACAGAAGAAAATCAATGGTTTAACAACGACCGATGAATATAAATCAGTGACAAAACAATTTGCACGTCGTTTGATTGATTTAAAATCATCAACAAATATGTGTGTCGGAGTATATTCATATTTATTCTTGTGTTGATTGCGTATGAACGTTTTGCAATCAGCAAATGCAGTTCTCTGACCTACACTAAATACGGAGTTTCTTTCAAGGTAAACTGCTTGATTTTTATGAAATTTGATAAAGAAAACAAATCCTGGGGGACAATTCCATATAAAGTTGCTTTGCGAACTGAAAAATAATTAAGTTATTTTTCACCTTATGTTTTCATTTTGAGCGATTCCCATTCTCGTTATGAAAAAAAATGTTGTTATGATGTTGTAATCGAAGTAGTGAAAATTTTTATCACTTCACAGTTTCACACATTCAGAATCGGTACCCTGGAAGGAAAATTCCCAATTTTTAAGCCATCGCTTTAATTTAAAGATGGCAAACTAACGATAGAAATTGGCCATTTTCGTTTCAAAGAAATGTAACACCAATAATAATTTTGTATATAACCATATTAAAATATATATAATTATATAAAATTATGTAAAATTATATTAAATCATATATGAGTTAATGCAATTATATGTATAAAAATAACTTAAAATAATTTTTTATAATTAAATATATTTTATATACAAATTTGCTGGTATAAAATTTTAAATGATTAAATAAAATTATATTTTTACAAAAAAAAAAGTTTGGCGAAAATTAATAGCGAAAACAAATTTTGCTGCTTAAGATATTAAAGCAAAGAATTTTTGATTTAAAAATTTCATAGAGAAAAAATTTGCCAAAAAAAAAAATGCTGCGGGGAAACAATTTCGCTTATTAAAGTTTCCTGAAAAAATTAAAAATAAAATTTCGCTGAAATAAAAACTGAAAAAATATTTTTTTCAAAAAATTTACAAATTTACAAACAAATTACACGTAAAATTTGCTAGGAAAAATTAAACAAAAATATTTGAGGATCAAAAAAGTTGGAGCAAGAAAATTTCTGCAAAACAATTGCAAAAAAAAAATCGTAGAAAAAAATTTCAGCAGCAAAAAATTTTACGAAAAAAAATTCAATTATCAGAAAAATATTAAAAGAATAATTATTCCACCGAAAAAAAAATATTTTTGTGGATTTTAAATTTTTATTGAAAAATTTAATCTTTTAAGACGGCGTTTCATTTGGTTGCCTTACAGATCGAAAAAAAGCTCTTCATTTTAGGGAATTTGCTCTGGGTTTCTTCCGTGACATTGCTGGCACTTTCAATAACGATGCAATATTGGATGGTGTAGCAAGATCGGGAACTGCCGTGCAGGTTGTGAACTGGATAGGCCTCTTGAGCCCCTTACTGCCTCTTGAGCTATAGGTAGCGCCAGAGTGGGGAAAGTGGCGCACAGGGAATCTCCCCAGGGAAGAGTTCTATCTCCACTACTGTGTGGTTACTTGTTGTGAAAGAACTTCTCGAGGGGCTTAAGGGCGGATCGGCTGGGACGACTGTGTAAGCATATGAAACTATTAGTTCTGTGATGGTGTCTACACTGTAGGTAATTAGCCGGAGTGCGGCCAGAGTGGGACTAAGTGTTAATCCTGAGAAGACGGTTGGATGGTTAAAAACCTTGTTCTGAAACACCAGGCAAAATAACTGGGAATTACTTTGGACAGCAAGTTGTCATGTAAACTCAGTATTGAGGAGAGGGTTAGGTTAGTGCGCTCTATCCATGTAGGAAAATGCTAGGCAAAGCTTGGGGCCTTTCACCGAAGCTCATGCATTAGCTTTGTACGACAGTTGTTAGGCCGATTTTACTTTATAAAGTACTTGTTTGGCGGACTGCATTGAAGAGGAGAGTCTACGGCAGGTGCCTGGAGAGTACTCAGAAAATTGCTGAGTCATGTAGCATTGGCGCCCTATGTAGTACGCCAACTGCGGCATTGGATGTTATCTTAAATCTACCACCGATTAATCTGGTGGATGAAGGAGCCACGCTAATGTCCGCTATACGCTGAGGAACTACGGTGCAGTTTCTGTATACGTCTTATGGTCACATACGTCTTATGGCCTTTATGAGTCAGTGTACAAAATGTCATTAACATATGTTTATACTTGCGGTCTGAAGCGTGCAAGGGGGGCCTATATGAGTCAGTATACCAAATTTGCGATTTGCTAACTTTTGGGGAACTTTTAAAAGTCTGTCAGCTTCTACAGGATTAATTATAGTTATTTTGAAATAAATGACAAAAATATATTTTGAAATTAATCACAGAATATTTAAGAGAATACAAACAATTTAAATAAAGAAACATGAAAAAGTGTTAATAACAACCATTAATATTTGTTAAATTGCTACAAACGCAAAGAAAAAAAAAAGAGAAAGAAAAAAACGAAAGACTTAAGCAACAAACTTGTATTAATAAATAAACAAATCTGCAGCAAAAGAAATACAAACAAGAAACTAAATAAAAAAAGAAAAAACAAATAAGAAAAAGAAAACTCATAGATTTTTCCTAAACACCATAACAACCAGCAACAACCAGCAGCAACAACAACATGGCTTTATTTCCATCATCGTCACGACCGCGTAGTCTAATGGAACAACTTTTGGCGCGTAAAATTGAAGCAGCAGCTCAATCAGTTACCGGACCAGGTGGTATACGTCTGCGACGTACCGATTCACTAGACTCTACCAGCAGTATTGGGTCATTGGGGTCGCTAGTATTGGGTGATGATGTATGCCGCTGTGATGATTGCCTGCTGGGTATTGTCGATTTGTATGTTATCAGTGCTGAGGCAGCCAAGAAAAAGGTAAGTTAAAAAAAAAAAGAAATAGCTAAACCGCAATTGATTGACTTTTAAACAAGATATTTTTGCTAATTACTTACTAATTACCCGGTAAAACAAATACGTGAATTAAAGAAAACAAAAAAAAATAAAAGAAAAATAAAACAAAGAAAATGCAAACAAAAACTTGCCTGCGGCTTTAGAGTATAAATGGCAATTTACATTTGCCATTTATACTCTTAACACGGCAGGTTGTCATGTTTTATTTTTTTTTTTTTTTGGAGTAAAATAAGTAGAAAAAATTGCTTTACAAAAGAAAATGTGATACCATGGGCCAAGTGTTTGTTATAGAATAGCAAACATTAACAGCAACAACAACAAAAAGGAGTTTATCTGTGGGTGATCATTAATCATGGAAAAGTTATAAGACACCTTTATGTTTGTGGTTTAAGCAAAAACAGCTGCATGCTGCCATTAAACTTAAACATGATGTCATTTCATTTAAATTTCTTTCATAGATATATAAATTATTTTAATTTTTTTCGCTAGTGTTTTAACCAGAAATGACAATTGATTTATTTTGACATTGAAACTAAACAAAAAAAATGAAACATAAAATAAAATATCCAATAAAACATTTGAACAAGAGTGACAATTGTCATAAAAGAATTTAAGATTCATGGGAAGATAGCTGAGAGAAAATATAAATTTTCGATTAAATATTTAAAATTGTTTAAGGATATTATTTATATGTTGTATGGCTTACACAGAGCACCTATGTTGGGCGCCATTTATGTTGCAACTTAATAACTAAATTTTGATATAAAAAATAGCAACAGGTTGGGCGCCATTTATATTGTTTCCAAAAAGAAAAAGAACGCAACTTTATTCCCTATAATCCCCAAGGATGGATAGCGTAAACGGTAAAATACCATAACCTATTAAATACTTTTTAAAATTGAAACCCATAAACGATTTAAGGACTGTAACCGTTATTTACAAACATCATAACGTTGAAGTTTAACCAAAGATGGATATCGTAACCGCTAGAAAATATTAAAACCTTAACCAAAACCGCAGGAATTTTTTTTTTTAAATTTTAAAATTCATAAAGGAATTATACACTCAGCAAAAAAAGTCTGTAATGGGCAACTGAAAATTTTGCTGGTATTACGGGAAATTTTGCTAATTTGAGCTTAGCGGTATTTTTTGCTAATCTTAGCACCAGATGTCTGCTGAAGTGTAGTACAATGAAATTAGTAAAAAAAATTAGTAAATTTTAGTAAACTTTTTGTAAAGTGGAATTTAAAATCTGTTTGCTAAAATCACCAAAAAAAAATTTTTAAATATTATTAATATTAGTAAAAAATTTTAAATTTATTTTTTTTTATGGAGTATCAAAATTTTTTTATTTTATTTATTTTTTTTTTAAATATTTAAGACAAAATTAAAAAAAAAAAAATCAAAAGCTTAAAAATTGTAAAAACATAAACGAATTAATCATGTTGTTTTTATACCCTTCATCACAGGTGGAAGGGTATATATAAGTTTGTTATTCCGTTTGTAATTTCTACAATATTGATCTTAGACCCTATAAAATATATTTATTCTGGGTTCTTATAAAGAGCGAAGTTGATTTAACGATGTCCGTCTGTCCGTCTGCGTGTTGAAATGGCTTTTCCGAAGACACCAGACATGATGAGGACTTGATTGTTATATATTTCTGTTACATGTGATCGGTTGATAAATGGCTGAGATATTAGCAAAAAACCAGGACTACCTCTAATTTTTTTCGTAAAATCCCTTTGCTTTTATATGTATGTTGAATATTGCGCATAATAAACACATCCATTTGTTGAAATTCTTTTCTTTCACCTCTTCAGCTTTTGTACACAAACAACAAACCAATACAACAAATCCCTATTGAACGAAACCTGTTTTTTTAACTCTGTTAACGATGATTCCACATGACCTTAATAGCTCAGTTGTCTAAACGCTATGTCACAAATGCTTTTTTTCTCTAATGCGCGGGTTCGAATCCTACACCCGGTCAATTCAACTTTTTTTTGTACAATTTTTTTATTTTCTTAAGACTTTTTTTGTTTTTTTTTAACATTTAATAATTAATTTAAATAAAATTTTATAAAAACCCTCTGATACAAACAAAATACAAACTGTTTTATTTCTATTTTTTGCTCCGATTTAAAAGAATTTATAAAAAGATTTTTAAACCATTTTATTTCTCATATATTAAGAAAATTTTATACATAATTTCCCTTTGAGTGCAACTATTTTAGGTCATAACTTATTATAATTTATAAAAAAAAAAATTATAAACTATTTTCCTTCAAATTTTTAAAATTAAGCTGAAGAAATTAAAAATATTTTTTAATAAAAAAGCGAAATAAAATCCCAAATGCAAATTTGCCAGCTAAATCAAACGTTTTTGTAGAAATAAAACACATGCAGTTCTAGTGATTTCTTTTAACGTTTTGTTGAAATTCTTTTCTTTCACCTCTTCACCTTTTATACACAAACAACAAACACTATTCTAGAGCTGTAATCTAGATACGTCTTATATAGCAAAAGATCGAAAATCTTTAGTATAAAAACAGAAAGTGACAGTCATGAAATAATAATATATTTACAATAATAGTGATGGTAGCGACCATAGTGATGGTTAAAACTTATTTATAAACCAATAACTTCATGGTGACAACCACACCCGAATGCAGCAAGCATAATATAGTAGAAGTGATCATGTTGCAACCATGATTTTGCTCTGCGTTACCTACAATACTGTTTTCTATTCAAGTAAACTGTCTACAAACACTACTCCATCTTTGCTTATTCAAACACAATGCACTGCTCTAGTAGGGGGCATCCCCGGAATTTTTGGTCTATCGAAAAAAGAAAATAAAATATCTTGTGGGAGGGATTTTTAGCTCTATTTGAGGGTAAAGTATATTTTTTACTTGTTTATTCGATGGTAATGACATGAAGAAAATCCTTCCATTTGAAACCATAAATACCCAATTTCTTTCATATTTATATTGTTTTCAATGCATATTTTTTTCTCCTTTGAGCTGCACTTTGTGGACGCATATTTTCTAAGCGCATGAAAATCCTTGCCCTAATTACACAGTTCAACACAAAAAAAAATTACGGGGTTCCGACAATTGAATCTTGTTAAGGAGACCAAATAAAAAATATACGTGTGTCGGCGTTTTGATAGTTTACATCGGAATTTCATTTTAGAGGCGGTCAAAGTTTCCCAGCTCTGGCTTGTTCTTGCAGCATATCGGTATATAAAACTATGTTTTCTTTACATCTGAGGTATGGGGTATGTTCAGCAACTTTGTAGATAATGGTATGAAAAATAATTTTGTAGAACATATTAACCCTCTAACTCCCCCTCGTAACGGGATTTTTTGGCTTTATTTTAACAAATTGTAAAAAACACCCCAAAAAAGGGGAAGGGCAGGGATGAAATATTCTACAAAAATATTGGCCATAAAATTCTACTATATATGTCAGAACACACCAAAACCCAAAACTTAACATAAACACCTAAAACCAATCAAATTCAAGATTGCTCATCAGATTTCTAGTCAAATTTTGGGATGACCAAAATACTAAAAGTCAGATTTTGGGATCACCCATATAATATTAAGGTCATCCCAAAATGTGACTAGAAATTTGATGGGCAATCTTAAATTTGTCTGGTTTTTGGTATTTGTGTTAAGTTTTGGGTTTTGGTGTGTTCTGACATATATAGTAGAATTTTATGGCCATCATTTTAGTAGAACAATTCATTCCTGCCCCTCCCTTTTTTCGAAGTGTTTTTTACAATTTGTTGGAATAAAGCCAAAAAATGCCGTTATAAGAGGGTTAATATGTTCTACAAAAATATTTGCTATACCATTATCTACAAAGTTGCTTAACATACCCTGCACCTCAGATGTAAAGAAAACATAGTTTTATATACCGATATGCTGCAAAAACAGGCCAGGGCTGGGAAACTTAAACCGCCTCTAGAATGAAACTCCGATGTGAACTATCAAAACGCCCAAACACGTATATTTTTTTTTTTTTTTTGGTCTCCTTAACAAGAAACAATCTTCGGAACCCCATAATTTTCGAAAAAGTTTGAAATTATTTTACAGTGTTATCATTAAGACACTTGCTTAAAGTAAAATTTCGATGTTTTCCAACGATTATTTTCTCATCTTAAACAAAAATAATTTTTACGGTAAATTATAATTTTATAACTAATTAAGCTGTTGCCACAATATGCAGCATTAATCTCTTCTGTATTTTGCAAAGAGGAGTGTCAGTTGTAACACTTGCAAATTATACCTTCAACTTATCATTTTTAACAAATATCAGACAGACTACAAACAAACTACATTCAAGTGCTTGAAAGTCACAAGATAATAATGAAGAAAATGATAAGTATATTTTTTGTTTAACAAATAAAAAGCAAACAAACTTACAGATACGTATACTCGTACAAAACGCATATAACAAAATCTATAGAAAAAAAAAAAAACATTCAATGTGTTATGTGGCGCCTCAAAATTGTAATGTATGCCTTAGTTTTTGAAGTTTCTGTGGTTTGTGTAAAAATAAAAAAAAAATAAATGGGGGATACCACTATAACAACAACAAAAAAAATAAAATAATAAATTTTCCAAGTCTTAGGAGAATGTAAATGAATATGTTGCATATGAAATGTCAATGAGAATTTATTGAGAGCGGCTTACACAAAACATTAACGCAAAGAAACGTTAAGTTTTTTTTAGGAAGAAGAAACTAACAAACGGCAGGTGGTTACCGCAGAAGGTGCTAGTCATGGTGGTCGTTATACTACGTATGTATCATGTTGTTCAATAGTATTTAGCATACACTGTCCCATGCTGTCTGTCCTCAGATGTTCCACGCTTTTATTTTGTCCTGCATTACAATAAATTTAATTGCTTGTGTTATATGAGTATTTTGTTATGGTTTTAGTTTACACTGCAAAGCGTTATTGAGTATTGGTTTTAGTAGGACCGAAGTATTGTAAAAAAAAAATAAAAAATATGTTCATATGCAAAATTTATGCAAATGTAAAGAGCTTCTTGTATAAATGGCATTATGGGAATTTGAACTATTATAAATTATGTTTAAAGGATTGTGATGTAGAATATTGAATAAAATATTTGCATTTTAATGCAAATAAATTATATTAAAATGAGCTTAAGATCTTAAGCTCATTTTAAACTAACATATAAATCACAAAGATCGAAGAAAACTAAAAAAAAAAATTTTCCTTGAAGTTAAGAAACAAATTTTACTTAAAATTTGGTCAAAATTTCTAAATTATAGAAAAATTTTACTACTGTTAAGTAAATTTTTATTAGTAAGCACCTCCATCCGATGGTCCAAATTTTCGATGAAGCTGAGGCATAGTTGAGGTTATATGCCGTTTATGTGCCGAAATATCTCATCCTTTAGCTCTTGAGTTGTTGCTGGCTTATCGAACGTACACCTTTTCTTTCAAATAACCCCAAAGAAAGAAGTCCAGCGGTGTCAAATCACATTATCTTGGCGGCCAATTGACATTGCCAACATGTGAGATAACACGGCCATTGTCACCATCCTGTTGAAACCACATATCGTCCAGGGTCATATCCTGAATTCCTGGCCACAATAAGTTCGTTATCATCTCGCGATAGCAAACACCATTCACGGTAAATGCTTGGCCGACCTCATGACACACTATCGCGAACAACAACAATGTTTTCCGCAGAACGAACTGGGCGAACATGCACAGGCGTTTTCACAATTCTCCCGATTGTGGACACATTTGGTCGATTATGCTGACCAAAAATCACTAAGTGCACGAAATGCATTTTGATTTGAACGCCCATTTTCATAATAAACCTGAATAACTTTAACGCGCTGCTCGATTGTGTATCTTTCCATGGTTCAAATTGACTTAGTCTGAAGTTGAGAAATGTCAAATGAAAGCAGAAAAAAACTTGACGTTTAGGTGTAGTTCACATTCAACTTCGGCCCTTAAAATTTAACCACCCTTTATTTTCCAACATCAAGTTGAATAGCACTTCTTTTAAGTGAAAATTATACTTATCCTGCTTCTATGGTAAAGGTACCTTACACTCATTGAGTAGATATTTTCCCAAGCATTTTGTCTTAAAATAAAATTGAAATATACAAAATTCATGTATTTAAAATATAAATTAAAATACATTAGCAAAAAGGTTAACAAATTAAAAAAAAATGTACTGCAGGATATCCTGAAACGTAATAAATTGTGACAAAGTTAATTAACGGTTCTGCTTGAGAGAACTACAAAAAGGGACGACCTACGTGACACACGGCATCTATGGCTTAGTAACACTGGGGGTCCTTTGTCTTCTTAAATTAACTAATTTAAGGAAATTGTTGCAAAAATACAAAATATCACAGTTACATTTCTTGTTATTATTGGGATATTAAAAAAATGTAGTAAGTTTATTTAATGGCATTTTTAGCTTAAATAAATTTAAACTTTTTTATTATTAAGTGAAAAAAATAGTTCGATAAATATAAAGCAGTGTCCTCACAAAGCGGAAGTCCTGCGAAAGTGGGAAAATATCTACTCAATGAGTGTAAGGTACCTTTACCGTAAAAGCAGGATAATTTTCACTTAAAAGAAGTGCTATTTAACTTGTTGTTAGAAAATATTTTCTCATTTTTAGGCAGTTGTCATAGTTTTTTGCAAAAAAAATTATCTAATGAACTTAATAAAAATAATTTTTTTCTTAAAACCAAGGAAACATTTTCTAACTAACAGTAAAACTTAAGATGATAAGTGAACTAATTAGGAGGAAATTTTACTGTTTTCTATTAAAAATTTACTTCTCAGTAGTAAAATTTTTCTATAATTTAGAAATTTTGACCAAATTTTAAGTAAAATTTGTTTCTTAATTTCAAGGAAAATTTTATTAAATATTGTTAAAATGTGTCTTTTTTCGCCGTTTTCATTTCAAGTTTTCCTCTAAATAAGTTAATTTTTCTTAATTCTAGTTCATTTTTTTTTTGTGTGTATAAATTGTATGTTTCCTCTGGAAAAATTTTAGTGTTTAGCCATTTTGTCGTATCGAAAAAATTTGAAAATTTAAATTTTTGCTTGTTCAAAATAGTTTTTTTGTTTTTTGCAAAAAGTGCTCGATCGAAAATTTTAATTTTTATCGCTAAAATTGTTCTCAGGTGTATCAAATAAATAATAATAATAGAAAACATTTTTGGTGATCACATTTTGGGATTAGAAGCTATTTCCCATGACCAGTAACCGATTTTAGATAATAAACCAAGCATTATATTTTTTCTTTAATGATCACTCACATGCAGCGATGTTAAAATTGCTTGCTGGGATAGCTACGTGTATGTGTGTGTGTGTGTATTTGGTGTTTGCTTGCTTGCAATATGTATTGGTTTGTTTACATTTATAAAGTTTTGTGTTTTGTAAACATAAAAGCTAGCAAAAGCTTTTATTCTAAACTTACATAGTAGTTTATCCACTCAACACTAGATGGCTCTGTAGAATTGTTATTTCGACTACAGTAAAATTGTTGAAATTATACATTAATTTTAACTTTTGATTTGAGTATATTTTCGTTAAATTGAACTTTAGATTCAATTAATAAACACATTTATCATCATTATAATTTTAAATGGGTAATTACTGCAAATAATAATAAAAAAAATAAATTTAAGTCTATATATTACATATTATTTAATTAAAACAATTTTGTAGTTATTATTCGAATATAGGCATATGTTAATATGAGTACACTGAGGGAATAATGTTCGATCATATTTTATGGAACTGTTGCATAAATTGTTTGTCCTCAAATCTTAAAAATAAAAATTATGGCAAATTTTTCATAAATGTTCATCTCTATATATAAAGGAATAACGTTACTGACTGGCTGACTCACTCATACAACATCGCCCATCCCAAACCGCTGGAGCTAGGAAGCTAGGAAATTTGGTATCCGCTAAGACGGGGTTTTTGGAAATTCCTTCGGCGAGGGGCAGATCTCACTTTTTACGGCCTGCCCAAACCCCTTTAGCTAGAAACCTGAAATTTTAAATATTCCTTGATAAGGTGCATTTCAGAATTTTGGCCAGTGTCGTTGTAAAATGGGGAGTTAAAAGGGCGAAGTCTCCCCTTTACGGCCTGCCCAAATTGATGGACCTAGAAAGTTAAAATTTAGTATGCGTGACGTGATTTTTGAAAAATCCAACGGGGAGGGGCATAAAAGGGAAAAATCCTACCCCTTGACGGCCTGCCAAAACTGTTGGACATGGGAAGTTGATATTTAGTATGCAAGCTCCTTCTCTAGTGTAGATAACAGCTAAGACGTGATTTTTGAAAAATCAAACAGGGAGGGGCAGAAAAGGGTGAAATTCTCCCCCTCGACGGCCTGCCAAAACCGTTAGAGCTGGAAGGTTGAAATTGTATATATTGTTTCCACTTGAGGTGTAGACATCTACCCAGGTAGGATATTTGTATATTCCAACGGGGAGGGGCAAAAAGGGGGAGCTATTAACAGCCTACCCACACCGAAATAGTAAGATATCTAAAATTTTAAACATGTATTACCCGGAGTACGTACTAACTCACTGATAAGCTATATTTTAGAATTTTAGCCAGGGACGTGGTAAAAATTGGGTTTAAAAGGATGATTTAACAGCTTGACGAAACCGCTGGACCTAGATAATTTAAATTTGGTATGCAGGCTCCTTCTCCAGTGTAGATAACAGCTATGATGTCAATTTTGGAAAATCCAACTAGGGGGGCAAAAAAGGAGAAAATTCTCCCCTTTGAGGACTTGCCAAAACCGCTAGAGCTGGGAAGTTAAAAGTTTGTACCTTGGTTCCCACTCCAGCGTAGTTATCCACCCAAATTGGATTTTTGGAAACTACCCCCGAACGGTCTGCCCAAACCGCTAAAACAGTTTAAATTTGGTATGCAGGTTCCATCCTCAGTGTAAATAACAGAAAATCTAACGACGAGGAGCAACAAAGCGAAAATTCTCCCCCTTGGCGGCCTGCCAAAACCGCTTGAGCTGGGAAGTTACATAGAATCCTGCTCCAATGTAAATGTTCAAATTTGAAAATGTGCAAATGTACAAATTTGCCAAAGTGCAAATGTGAAAATTTGCAAAAATGCAAATGTGAAAATGTGCAAAAATGCGAAAAAAGTGCAAATTTGCAAAAATGTTAGTTTTTAAAAAAGCAAATTTTCAAATTTGCAAAAGTGCATATGTGCAAATATGCAAAACTGCAAAGGTGCTAATGTGCTAATTCGCAAAAGTGTTAATATGCAAATTTGCAAAAATGCAAATGTGAAAATGTTCAAATCTCCCAATGTGCAAAAGTGAAAATTTGATTATTTGATGGTTTGATAGATGGAGCTGGGAGGTTGAAATTTTTGCATATTTATTTACTCAAATCATTTTTTCAAAAGAAAAACAAATTTTATTAAAAAAATTAAATATGTTTCTTCTTCATCCATATGAAGAAACTTCTTCTTAAAGATTAATGAAAATTCTTTCTAAATATTAAGAAATAATTTGTTAAACTTTCTTAAATTTTTTTTTCTAAAAATTCTTCATCATATTTCAGAATGGTTTTATAAATATGTAAAAAGAAACATATCATCAATTTATAATTTTATAAAGCACTTTCATTATATTTACAATTGGAAGAAAATCTATAAAGTTTTTCTATCACATTTTTGAAGTTTTTCTTATATGTTATATGACGCAGCTTTTTTCCTGAGTGTATAAGGGAATTTTGAGGAATTTTATTTTTATGTGTTTTTTAAATAAATTAAATAAATTTACAAATTTTTTTTTAATACATATCTAACTACATAAATACTATATAAATATTAATTGTATTGTATTAAAAAACATACAATTTTGGTTTGACGTCACTGCGTCAATACAAACACAAAATTTTTTCAAATCGTTGGTTTAGCCTTCTTATTTTCATGCTTCATTCAAACTAATATTCAAGCATTTAACATTGTTTTCAGTAGTGTATGTAGATATATAAAAACAAAAAATATATATTAATATTTGTATTTACTATTTGTTGTTATTTTTTCTAATATTCTTATCAGTATTTGACTTACGAGTAGTGAACATTCTTCATACAGTCACTTTAATAATTTGTTTTACTGAAAACCAGCTAGATCAGTAGGAACAGTTCAAAATGTATTTTTTTAAGATTTTTATTTTTAAAATTTTATTAACATTTTTATTTAAAAATTTTTTTTATATTTAAAAATTTTCAAAAGCTTATTGAATCAAAGAGAAAAAAACATGTTTAAAACATGATCACTTCTACTATATTATGCTTGTTGCATTCGGGTAAGGTTGTTGCAATCAAAATCATCATCATTTTTATAGTAAATATTTTATTATTTCATGATTGCCACTTTTTATATTATAACATGATTGGCTGTAACCATACTGTGGTAACAAAAATTTTGACTATAAAAAAATATGATAATTATGGAACTATAAAATGCGGACAACAGTCAATGAATAACACTGTCCAACAGCATTTTTGGAACAGAATAGCGACCCTATAATTCTGAAAGGGTATGTTGAGTAGATCATTTTTGTAGAACAAACTTATGGTCCAGCACGTCTGAGTTTTTTTTTTACAGTTGGTCAAAGTTTTCATTTTTTGGTCGAAGGGAGCATTATACTATATGAAAAAAATGCTGTAAGTTAATGTCTGAGAGAATTCTTATGGTCAGAGTTGTATTGTGGAATTGTATGAGGATTATTTTTGTGGAAGATCTTAACCCTCTAACTGGTCTCTTTATGGGTCAATTTGACCCTTTTTTCGAGAAAATCAAAAAATATCCTTTAAAAAAGGACATTTAAGGATTAAAATATTCTACGAAAATGTTTGCCGAAAAATTTCAGTGGGGGTCACCTAAGACACCATTGCTGTAAATAAAGCTCTTTACGATTAATATTTTGTTCCATTTAAAAAGTCTTAATTTGTTGGACAGTGTAATTATAAATCAAATAAAACATGACTTTTGCCATCTACAGTCATAATACTGTCTTGTTTTCATAAAAAAAAAATTATATCATTTCCGTCACCCATGTAAAAATGCTAATATATGATCATTTTCACCTGGAGGGTTTTAATTTCGAAAATGCCTTATACATATAACATTTATAATTAAAACTAATCAATTCATTGTCGAAAAACTTCATTGTCAATAAGTTTTTATGGAAAAATTTTTTATTTTTTAATTCTTTTCTATAAAAACAATATTTTTTTAAATGTCTTGTAAAAAAAATCTTGTAAAATAACGACTTTCTTGTGAAAAATATTAAAAAAATAATTTTTTATAAGAAAAAGTGTAGAACCCAAGAGTTGTTTTTTATGAAATGGTTTCTTATACAAAATATTACTTTTTTAAAAATTTTTCTGACAGAATTATTTTTATATTCCATGAAGTTTTGCTTAAAGTAAAATTCTCAGATTCTGCAAACTGTTTCTTAGATAAAAATTCATATATTATTAAAAAAAAAACTTAAATTCTAAGGCCTTTCTTTGAATCAAAAATTCTTAGACTCTAAGGACTTCTACTAAATTTTGAGACTCTAAGGACTATTTAAAAAATATCTTAAAAATGTGCTTAGAATCTTAGAATTTTTTCTATTACAAATAGTCTATTTTTATTAAAAAAATCCTTAGAATTTAAAAATATTTTTGGAAGTATTTTTCTTTAAAAAATCTCCATAAAATAACACAAATTTTCCATAAAAAAAACTCCCTTAATATTATATTTTTTCTTTATCACAGAAAAAACTTATATCGAGTTTCAATTAAAATATTTGTAAATACAATTCAAAATTTTTAATTGAATTTGTACCAGAAAAATAATTTTTTATATCAATAATTTATTTATTTTTTTTTTTTGTTAAAATTAATTAAAATTTTTCAATTATTTTTTTAATCATATCAATTAAATTTTTAATCAAAAATTTTCAACATTTGCAATTAAAGTTTTAATTATATTAATTAATATTTTAATTTAAGTTCTAACCAAAAATCAATTAACATTTTAATCAAATTTTTCATTAAAATTCCAGCATCAAATCAAATTAAATTTTTAATAAAATTTTTGATTGAAATTCTAGATTCAAATCAATTAAAATATTAATCAAATTTTCAATATATATTTTTTTTAATATATATATCGTTAGCTGAAATGCAAAAAGGGCATAAAAAGCATGTGTTATAATTTTGGCATCCCATTCTAACGTTTAAGGGTTAAGACGAGAGATCAAAAATTACCCTTTCTTAAAAGGTACTTTGAAGACCTATACAGTGAAGTGTACATATATAAAAAAGTTTCGATCTTTGAATCTTAGTTTTAGCTCGTAATTATTCACTCGGACCGATAAGTTAAATACACTGTAACGTAACGTTACAAATAACCTACTTTTTTACATACCTAATGCAGTTACTAATGCCCATAACCAACAATATATTTATGGTTGTAATATGGAATTCCAATAATTCTCATTAAGTTAGGAAAATTTATCACATATAGTGGCAAAGTTTGGTACCCAAAAGCGATCAAATCGAGTGGATTCCCATTCCATTTATTGCGCCTTGTCTAATTTTTCAATTACACTAGTTCCCCATTCCATTTCATCTTTACGCTATCAAGCGTATCGATTTCACTCGTTCCTCATTTTATTACATTAAAATTCCCTCGTCAAGTGTTTTAATTCCACTCGTACCCCGCTTCATTCCATTTCGTATCCCTTGTCTAGTGTTTTAATTTTACTCGCAGCCTTTTCATTCCATTTCTGTCCCCTTCCAATTTTACCTTGCAAATATTTCCCCATATACACCATAGCGGGCAAAGCCCGAGAATACTGTCTGAGAGTTAAAATAAACCAAATAAATGAAAAGTAATTTATTTTTACAGGATTTCTAAAAAGTTTTTAGGACATTTAAAAAAAATATATATAAACGAATTAACATTTATTTTTACGGATTTCGTAGTAAATTTTTTGACAGTTAAAAAAAACTTAATACCGAAAAAATCATTACTTTTTACGGATTTTACAGTTAAAAGAAATAAATAATGGAAATATTATTTGTTTTTAACGGATTTGTGGTTAGTTAACAGTTAAAATAAATGAAAAATCATTTATTATTGGCAAATATTGTAAGTTTATTGATTAACATTTAAAAATAAATGAAAAGTTCTTTTGATATAAATGAAATGTTAATAGACCGATTTTTAAAAGATTTTTCATTTATTTTAAATTACATTTTCACTTAATTTAAACTATTTTGGGTGCAACAAAGATTTCTTAAATTTGTCTTCTCTCTCACATATGCAAATGCGGAAATCTGAGAGAACTCCTGAACAGACTTATTTTGTTAATTTGATTTCAAAGCTGTTTCTATTTAATTTAATATTGTTTCTGCTTTATTTTGAATTTATTTCTGTGTGTTATGATGGAGGGCAAAACATTTTATTTTTAATAATGAAAGATGGAAAGTTATTAATTCACCGCTTTTAAATTAAATTTTATACTAAAGTTTTTAAAAGATCCATTTAATATCGGGTACTTTACGCCAGCTTTAACTTTGCTTGATTTAAAAAAAAATTATAAATATTATTTACATGATGATAACGTAACAATGAATTTACATTGTATAGAAAAAATCCCTCCAATCTTATGGATTATTTAACAAACACGTAATAGACACCAAGAGCATAATTTTCATAATGTGGTTTTGAAAATAACAAACGGCAACAATCACATGGAGGACAATTTACAAGTTTTATTTGATATCACGAATTTCAAATAAATTTTACAGACATTAAAAATCTCCGCTTAAAAAGCAATGGGATTTTTGATTTTTATTTAAAATTTTTTTCATTATCCTAAAGAGTTTTTTATAAAGTAAATAAATAAAATTCACCGATCGGTTCAAAAGTTATAATTGAAAATGTAGGGTGTGTTAAAATTTTAATAAAAACAAGTAAGAGCGGCTAAATTCGGCTATGCCGAATCTTATATACCCTTCACCATGGTTGGGAAAAAACTGAAGTTTATATATGGACATATATGAAATGGACAGATTTATATACGGACGCCTTTAAGAGGAAATTAATCATTTAGTTTGGTGATAAAACTTGGACTCGGGAAGATTTATGGTTCCAGAAAATAGGTATTTAAAAAAAATTTATGTTTTGGGCATAACTTTTTTGTATCTGAACCGATATTTCCGAGTTTTTCAGCAAATATGTTATACTAAAGATTTTCGATCTTTTGCTATATAAGACGTATCCATAGGTCATATTACAGCTCTAAAATAGTGTTTGTTGTTTGTTTATAAAAGGTGAAGAGGTGAAAGAAAAGAATTTCAACAAATTGTTAAAAGAAATCACTAGAACTGCATGTGTTTTATTTCTACAAAAACATTTGATTTAGCTGGCAAATATGCATTTGGGATTTTATTTCGCTTTTTTATTAAAATATATTTTTAATTTCTTTAGCTTAATTTTAAAAATGTAAAGGAAAATAGTTTATAAATTTTTTTTTTTATAAATTGTTATAAGTTATGGCCTAAAATAGTTGCAGTCAAAGGGAAATTATGCATAAAATTTTCTTAATATATAAGAAATAAAATAGTTTAAAAATCTTTTTTTAAATACTTTTAAATCGGAGCAAAAAAATAGAAATAAAAAGGTTTGTATTTTGCTTGTATCAGAGGGTTTTTATTAAAATTTGGATGTTTTTAGCCTATTTATAGATTATTTAATTATTAATATAAAATTTTATATAAATTAATTATTAAATGTTAAAAAAAACAAAAAATAAACAAAAAAAAAAAAATCTTAAGAAAATAAAAAAAAAATGTACAAAAAAAAAAGTGAATTGACCGGGTTTAGAACCCGCAGCCTTAGAGACATAGCGTCTAGACAACTGAGCTATTGAAGCTCACACAAAATCATCGTTAATAGAGGTACATATATAAAAGTCTTCGTTCATTAGAGATTTGTTTGGTTTTTATTTAAATGACAAGTCTTTGTATGTGTTTGTTGTTTGTGTACAAAAGCTGAAGAGGTGAAAGAAAAGAATTTCAACAAATGGATGAGTTTATTATGCGTAATATTCAACATACATATAAAAGCAAAAGTGTGTGAAGATAAATACGAAAGTTATCGAAAGTTAAATTCGATAACTTTGACGCTAAGTGTGAAGTTAAATACGAAAAAAAAAAAAATGCGGAAAACATTAAAATTAACGCTAATTGAAAAATAAAATTTAAAAAACACCGAGAAAGGACAAAAGTGACGCTAAGTGTGAAGTTAAAATCGAAAAAAATTAAAAATTAAAAAATACAGAAAAAACAAAATCGTTACGCTAAAATTAAGGTTTTTGGCCACTGTGGCCAAACTGGACGAGGTACACATATGAGTGATACCTCAAATTAAAGGTCTGACCGTGCCCTATTTAAATGTAAAAGCGGTTTTTCTGAATTGATTTTCAGAAAATTTTTAAAATTTTTTTAATTTCACTCTTATTACTGATTGATGGATACGAAATTCCTCTTAAGGATTTTGGCCACTGTGGCCAAATTGGACTAGGTACACATATGAGTGATACCTCAAATTAAAGGTCTGGCCGTGCCCTATTTAAATGTAAAAGCGGTTTTTCTGAATTGATTTTCAGAAAATTTTTAAAATTTTTTTAATTTCACTCTTATTACTGATTGATGGATACGAAATTCCTCTTAAGGATTTTGGCCACTGTGGCCAAATTGAACTAGGTACACATATGAGTGATACCTCAAATTAAAGGTCTGACCGTGCCCTATTTAAATGTAAAAGCAGTTTTTCTGAATTGATTTTCAGAAAATTTTTAAAATTTTTTTAATTTCACTCTTATTACTGATTGATGGATACAGTGGCCAAAATCCTTCAGAGGTATTTCGTACCCAACAATCGGTAATAAGAGTGAAATTAAACAAATTTTAAAAATTTTCTGAAAATCAATTCAGAAAAACCGCTTTTACATTTAAATAGGGCACGGTCAGACCTTTAATTTGAGGTATCACTCATATGTGTACCTAGTCCAATTTGGCCACAGTGGCTAAAATCCTTAAGAGGAATTTCTAACCCAACAATCAGTAATAAAAGTGAAATTAAAAAAATTTTAAAAATTTTCTGAAAATCAATTCAGCAAAACCGCTTTTACATTTAAATAGGGCACGGTCAGACCTTTAATTTGAGGTATCACTCATATGTGTACCTAGTCCAGTTTGGCCACAGTGGCCAAAATCCTTAAGAGGAATTTCGTATCCATCAATCAGTAATAAGAGTGAAATTAAAAAAATTTTAAAAATTTTCTGAAAATCAATTCAGAAAAACCGCTTTTACATTTAAATAGGGCACGGTCAGACCTTTAATTTGAGGTATCACTCATATGTGTACCTAGTCCAATTTGGCCACAGTGGCCAAAATCCTTAAGAGGAATTTCTAACGCAACAATCAGTAATAAGAGTGAAATTAAAAAAATTTTAAAAATTTTTTGAAAATCAATTTAGCAAAACCGCTTTTACATTTAAATAGGGCACAGTCAGACCTTTAATTTGAGGTATCACTCATATGTGTACCTCGTCCAGTTTGGCCACAGTGGCCAAAAACCTTAATTTTAGCGTAACGATTTTGTTTTTTCTGTATTTTTTAATTTTTAATTTTTTTCGATTTTAACTTCACACTTAGCGTCACTTTTGTCCTTTCTCGGTGTTTTTTAAATTTTATTTTTCAATTAGCGTTAATTTTAATGTTTTCCGCATTTTTTTTTTTTTTCGTATTTAACTTCACACTTAGCGTCAAAGTTATCGAATTTAACTTTCGATAACTTTCGTATTTATCTTCACACACTTTAAAAGCAAAGGGATTTTACGGAAAAAATTAGAGGTAGTCCTGGTTTTTTGCTAATATCTCAGCCATTTATCAACCGATCTGGCAAGCAGAAATGGATCACATTTAACAGAAATATACAACAATCAAGTCCTCATCATGTCTGGGGTCTTTGGAAAACCCATTTCAACACACAGACGGACAGACGGACATCGTTAAATCAACTTCGCTCTTCATAAGGACCCAGAATATATATACTTTATAGTCAATATTGTAGAAATTACAAATATACCCTTCCACCTGTGGTGAAGGGTATAAAAATTGTGTTTTTTATAATTTTTTATTCACCCTAAATTTATTATTCTTTCTGGATTTAGATTATTCGATTTTTTACACTCTTTCTTATTCCATAATTTATTAACTGAATTTTTTTTTAAGTTTAAGTATTTAATAATCAATTATAATTTTTATTTCTTTATACTAAATTTTTAATCTATTCTAATCTTAAATTTTATACGTAATTTGTAATTTAATGTTTAGATAAATTTATTAAATTACTTTAATAAAACCACTTTAAATGTCATATTTTGTGGTTATTTATTCACTCATTCATAAGTAAGAAAAACAATTTTTTTTTATTATTTTTAAATAAAACACGTATTTAAATGAATTTTAAATTACGTCGAAACGAGATTAACAAAGTTGAATCTTATTTAATAAAAAGTTTTAAAAAAGAAATATTAATTTTGATAAGCCGTTTTTATTTATTAAGTTAGAAGAAGTCTTTTTTTTAAATTAAGTTTATGTATTGTATTTTTCCGAAAATTAAAAAAAATTTATTAAATAACATAGCTTGCCAATTTTCAGGTCATTGTCTGGGATTTAAGTTTTAATGGATTCGAAAAACTTTTAAATTTAAATAATCGCATTTGTTGTGACGTTATATGACGTCTGGAATAAGGTTATCAGCCACTGTACTTTGAAACTTTTAATCTCATTCATTAGAGTTATCTTTTTAATAGATCTTTATGAAATTATATTTAATTTTTAACTTAAAGCCAGCTGTTGTAATAACTTGTTAGTGCATTGGGTGAGAGGTATAATTAATTTGTCATACCGTTGGTAAATCATTGAAAAAAAGGGCCTGGAACGTAATAAAGTTGATATTACGGATGACAACCGTTACGAATATTGCTTACGGTTTTCGTAGTGGTATAATTTTCTTATTTGTTTCTCTTACTGTTAAGAATTTTTAAAACTAAAGATAACGTAATTCAATCTGTTACAGTTTTTAATTTGAATCGGTATTTTAGCGGTTATGGTATCGATTTTCGTATCGGTATAATTTTTGTTTTTTATTTCTTTTATGGTTAAGGATTTTTTTGTTAATAATGGTTGCGATATTTCACTTTGTTACGACTTTTATATTTAATGAGTAATTTAGCGGTTACGGTACCGGTTACGAATATCGGTTACGTTTATCTTAGCGGTTCTTATTGCGATTACGATTATTATTTTTTTTAAATAACGTTTGCTGTATTTCAATTGGTTATCATTTTCAATTTGAATCGGTATTTTAGCGGTTATGGCATCGGTTTTCGTACCGGTACAATTTTTGTGCTTTATTTCGTCTACGGTTAAGGATTTATTTTAAATAATGGTTGCGGTATTTTACTCTGTTACGAGTTGTATTATATAGGTATTTTAGCGGTTATGGTACCCTTCCGTGACCGAATATCAGTTACGCTTTTCTTACCGGTATAGCCTGGTTCTTTATTTCGATTACGGTCAACATTTTTTAAAAATAATGGCTGTTGTATTTCAATTGGTTGAAATTTTCAATTTGAAACGGTATTTTAGCGGTTATGGTATCGGTTTTCGTATCGGTATAATCACGCAGAGAAAAAACATGGTTTGGGTAATCATATTCAAAGAGCATCATATATTATTGAGATTATGGTTGTGCCAACCATAGTCATACTATAATATAAAGGGTGGTTAAGTTTTAAGGGCCGATGTGGATTTTGAATATAACAAAAATTAGTTAGGAAATTATTTGCATTTCTTTTTATTATGATAATATGGTATTGTTCAATAATGTGTGGAACAAAATATCGGCCAAATGGCCGCCGCGACCTCGGTGGCACACCTCCATCCGATGGTCCAAATTTCCGATGACGCTGAGGCATTATTGAAGCTCTATGCCGTTAATGTGCCTAATTATCTCATCCTTTAGCTCTTGAATTGTTGCTGGCTTATCGACGTACACCTTTTCTTTCAAATAACCTCAAAGAAAGAAGCCCAAGGGTTTCAAATCGCATGATCTTGGCGGCCAATGACATCGCCACCACGTGAGATACACGGCCATTGAATTTGTCGCGCAAAAGAGCCATTGTTTCGTTAGCTGTGTGGCAAGTGGCACCGTCCTGTTGAAACCACATGACGTGCACATCCATATATTCCAATTCGGGCCATACAAAGTTCGTTATGATCTCACGACAGCGCACACCATTCACAGTAACTGCCTGACCGGCCTGATTTTGGAAAAAATACGTCCCGATGATGCCGCCAGCCCATAAACCGCACCGAACAGTCACTCTTTGTGGTTGCATTGGTTTTTTGACAATCACTCTTGGATTATCATTCGCCCAAATGCGGCAATTCTGCTTACTGACGAATCCACTGAGGTGAAAATGTGCCTCATCACTAAAGATAATTTTCTTCGAAAATTGATCATCCACTGTTGCCATTTCTTGTCACCATTCTGACCATTGACGACGAGGCTTTAATTCATGAGTCAATTGCACCTTGTAAGCGTGCAAATGGAAGTCTTTATGCATAATGTTCATCAATGACAAACGTGAGAGGTGTGATTATTGGGCACGACGACTAGTTGAGGTGGACGGCTGGCACTTCAGCCACACTATCGCGAACAGCAGCAATATTTTAAATTGAACGACCATTTTCATAATAAGCCTGAATAACTTTAACGCGTTGCTCGATTGTGTATCTTTCCATGGTTCAAATTAAGTTAGTCTGAAATTGAGAAGTGTCAAATGAAATGCAGAAAAAAAACTTGAAGTTTAGGTGTGGTTTACATTTAACATAGGCCCCTAAAATTTAACCACCCTTTAGTTATCATATTATGATAATTAAATATTCATAATTTTACCACAATATTATCCCCGGATAATAATAAAAAAAAACTGATCTTTTTCGAGAAAAATTCTTAGATTCTTAGGACATTTTTAAGATTTTTTTTAGATAATCATTAGCCTCAGAATTTTTCTTTTAGAAAAAGTTCTTAGAAGCTAAAAATATTTCTACTAGAAAGTCATTAGAACTTTCTATTCCAAGAAAGGCCTTAGAGTCTTACAGATTTTTTTTATGAATATATGAATTTTTTTTCTAATATTCTGAGAATTTTACTTAAAGGACTCTAAAAAAATTCTAACAGAAAAATTTCTAAAAATCTAGTATATTGTATAAGATACATTTTCGTATAAACATATTTAAAAAAAATATATATTCTTATTATTGTTTTTATTGAAAAAGAATTAAAAACATAAAATTTTTACATAGGCAAAGTTATGTTTTATTTGATTTATAATTATTTATTTATTGTTGTAAGCATTTTATAGTTCCATAATTATTATATTTTTTTTTAGTCAGAATTTTTCTTATCGCAGTATGGTTACAGCCAATCATGTTATAAAATAAAAAGTGACAATCATGAAATAATAAAATATTTACTATAATAATGATGGTAGCGATCATATTGATGGTTAGAAACTATTTATAAGACAATAACTTCTTTGTAATAACCGTACCCGAATGCAGCAAGCATAATATAGTAAAAGTGATCATATTGAAACTATGTTTTTTTTGTGTGAATTTTTTCTTTTTTTCGTTTTCTGTTTTTTTTTCTCACTATGTTACGAGTTTTGGGAATGGGTATTTTAGCGGTTACGGTACCCTTCCGTAATCGAATATCGGTTACGCTTTTCTTACCGGTAAAGCTTGGTTTACACTTAACTCGAAGCAAAAATCCTATTATATTTACGAAAACCTCTAAGTTGCGTTTACATTACGCTTGAAATCTTGTTAACTAGACACTCTATACAAGAAAAAATTAAATTAAATATATTTTATTTTTATAGTTTCTAATTATCCCAGCAAAACTTTGGTAATGGGTGCGATATTCTCATGCGTTACCTTGTAATGATAGCTCGTTACCTTTTTCATTATTTGCAAGCATAAAATAATAAGTTACTCATTATTGATTACGTAATATATGATTTATAAATGTAAAGTAATAAATGAAAAATTTTTGAAAATCTATTTTTAGATACATTACTTTGCGTTTTTTTGTAAGCAAAAGGGTAATGCATGCTTATTTTGACAACACTAGCAAAAAAAGAAGCTCAACAATTCATTTAAGTTTAAGCAATCAAATACTATATGCGTCGATAGCTCAGTGAGTAGAGATCTTGGTTGGCAACCAGAGTTACCTGGTTCGATTCCCATCATGACCACATTATTTTTAATAACGTTTAAAATATTTGTAATAATTTTTTTTAATCAAAATTCCTCTTTTTTAAAAATCTATTTTTAGACACATTACTTTTTCCATTCTCGTACCCATATAAGTAACCCCTTACATTATCACCTCAAAAGTAATGGGTATATACACTACTTTAAGGCTCATCGCCTGTAAAATTCATCAGTGAAGTAAGGTGTAAAGTAATCCATGAGCCCCTATGGCTACACGTTACTTTACACATTATTTGGTAATGTGTGGTTTTGCTGGGATACCTAAATATCTGAATAAATTAATGAATATTGCCTAATTTTTTAGCAAAAAAAAAAATTCAAAGTAAATATTTAATAAAACGTAGGTACTTAATAAAATTCTAAATTAAATATGAAGCAAAGGCACAAAAGTAAATAAAATATATATATATATATTGTTTGAGAGAAAAATAAAGCTATTAAAATCGCTTCCAATCAACTGAAAGTTACCCTACCCCTTTGAATAGTATCGGACAAGTTGAAATATAAAAATCCATAATTATAAATCAGTTTAAAAGCGGGCTAATTTTAAGCTTGAACCAATAATAATATTGTTTAAAAGCGAAACCAGTATTCGTTGCTAGAGTTACCAGGTGCAACAAAATAATCTTAATAAACCCAAAAAAATTAAAAAAGAATAAAAAAAAAATTTTAAAAAAATTTAAAAAAAATTAAAAAAAAAAATAAAAAAATAAAAAAAAAATAAAAAAATTAAAAAATAAAAAATAAATAAAAAAAAATTAAAAAAGAATAAAAAAAATTTAAAAAAAGTAAAAAAATTTAAAAACATTAAAAAAAAATTTCGTTGGGGTTTATTGCAGCTTAAATTTTGGAGATTATTTCAATATAAAAAAATCTTCAATAAAATGAACTCCAAAATTTAAATTGCTTAAAAATGTTTACACTTTCATTTCTTTTTGGAAGTTCTGTCATTTTTTGGCGGTTATTTCATCATAAAAAAATTATAAAATAAAAAAAAAATTAAAAAAGAATAAAAAAAAATTTAAAAAAAGTAAAAAAAAAAATTTTAAAAAAAAATTTCGTTGGGGTTTATTTCAGCTTAAATGATGGGGATTATTTCATTATAAAAAAAATCCCTCAATAAAATAAGCACCAAAATTAAAATTGCTTAAAAATATTTACACTTTCATTTTTTTTTGGAAGTTCTGTCATTTTTTTGGCGGTTATTTCAATTAGCTAAAAAAAATATTTTTTGCAATTAAATGGGTGCTCAAAAATAACCCACAATGAAATAACCCCCAAACGAAGAAGTGAAATAACTCATAATGATATAAATTCCAACAAAAATTAAATAAGCCCCAAGAGAAAAAAAATGAAATAATACCCAAAAAGATTGAAATTGAAATCAAAAAGAATAAAGTTGAAATTAAACTCAATCAAAAATTAAACTTAATCAAAAATTAAACTCAATCAAAAGATTAAAATTAAACTCAAAATAGGAAATAACCTCCAAAGTTTGGGAATTGCTTTATAATAAAATAACTCCGATGAAATTATCTCCAAAAAAAAAATTAAATAACAGGACTGTGATATAAGAGGATGTACATACAGAGTTAAAACCATCACGCCAATCATGCAGCAAGTTCAGACGCCAACACGCAAAGAACAAACATAGTTTCAACATGATCACTTCTACTATATTATACTTGCTGCATTCGGGTATGGTTGTTACCATATAGTTATTAGTTTATAAATAGGTTCTAACCATCACTATGGTTGCTACCATCATTATTATAGTAAATATTTTATTATTTCATGATTGCTACTTTCTATTTTATAAAATAATTGGCTGTAACCATACTGTGGTAAGTAAAATTCTGACTAAAAAAATACAATAAAAACAATGATAAGAATATTTTTTTTTAAATATGTTTTTAAGAAAATGTTTCTTATACAATATACTAGATTTTTAGAAATTTTTCTTTAAGAAAAATTCTGAGACTAAGCATTACCTCAAAAAAAATCTTAAAAATGTGCTTAGAATTCAAGAAAATTTCTATTAGAAAGAGTCAATAGAAACAATTTTTTTTAAGTATTTTTCTTTAAAAAGTCCAAAGAATCAAAAAAGTTTTCTTGGAAAAGTCCTTAATATTAAATTTTATCTTAAGGAAAAGATTTTTTAAAGAAATATATTTAAATTTAAAGAACTTTTTCACAGTATCGAATCATAATATAACTGTGGGGATAATATTGTGTTAAAATTATTTTTATTATTTAATTATCATAATCTTAAAAATAGATGATGCTCTTCGAATATGTTTGCCCAAAACCATGTTTTTTCTCTGCGTGATTAGTTGAGAAACTTCCAAAATAGTATTTTACCGTCAAATTACAGTCAAATTTTATGGTTATCCTAGTCGCTGGTGGGTCTATAAAAGAATAAAAAAATGCATTTATGATTTACTTTATATTAAACATATTTTTTTTTTTAAATCGAAGAAATACTTTTTCCCATAAAATGTATTAAAAGTTTCTTCACTTTAGGCGTCGAAAATTGGCTTTTTGGCTCAATTCAAATTTCTCAACTTAAGGCGTCTGAGCTTGGCTCGGTGGCTTGATGTCTGGTTTTCTTGGTGGCTGCAGGATTGGCTCGATGATTTTAATTCTGTACATCTTCCTCTTGTTTCACAATCCTACACTCACAAAATAATTTCATTAAAAATAATCTAAAATACATATTTAATTAATCAAAAATAGGACTACTGATTTTTCATTATATTCAGTGCATTTTGTTTTTTATTTTCAATCATTGTTTAATAATCGACAAAAGTAGTAAAAGCAATGGAAAGTCGTTTAAAATAACCATCAATTTTTAACTGACAAAACGTAGGAAAAAAATGATTTTTGTGGTTTGTTTTTCAAATTGATTTTTTGTTTGTATTTTTTTTTTAAACAAAACAAAACACAACAGACACAGATTTATATATTTTTATTTTCTATGTGTGTATCTATATTTGAATAATTTGTTGTAATTTTTATTAAAATAATTTTGTATATAAACAAACTATTTTGCTAAAAAAAAAAAAAATAAGGAATAATATGAATTTATATTTGTAAAAACAGAAAACATAAAATTTTACATTTAACAGAAAATATCAACTCCTACTGAATGTTGGTAAATTTTGTTTTTGGAATGACTGATTCAAATATTTAAAAAATATATTTCTATGAATTTCTATCGATTCATCATTTAAAAGCAAACTCTACGTATTAGTTTTTAAATAAACTACAGTCGGTAACGGAAAATATATTGTGAGTGTAGGAAATAAACCAAACCAAATTTTTATCTGTGGCGCTTTTTTTAAACCCATTAAAAATTTTAATTTTTTACTATAGATTTTTTTTGGAATCGATTTTATTTGACTAGTTGAAAAAAGCGTCACACGTGAAAATTTATAAACCAAATTGCTTGATAAAATAAATTAATTTCTACAAATATTCCATATTTTTTGGTTTAAATTTGTAAATTTAAATATTATGGACTTGAGCAGAACAATGTCTCAGACTAATTTTCAATGTCGAATTTATGTGAAATTCGGTTTCATTTTGCTACGGCAGAATGTCAACATATTACACTAAAAAATAAATAGCATTTTGGGCCTTATTTCATTTTTTTTGGAGATTATGCCATTGGGGGTTAATTCCCTCTTATTTCCTCCTTTTAGGGATAATTTCATTTTTTTTCTCTTTCAACTTATTTAAATTTTTTTGGGCTTTATTTCGTTTTGAATGTAATTTCACTAATGAATATTATTTCATTTATCATTTATTATTTTAAAGTAGGGTATTTATTATCATTTTTTTTTTTGTATAGGTATATTTTGTTTTTATAATAAAAAAAAATACTAAAAAAATTTAATTTGTAGGTTAAAGAAATGAAAACAATACCGCAAATAACAAAAATTGAATGAATTATTTTGAAGCTTTCAATCGTTCGTTAATGCTCTTTCTTTTAATTTTTTACTCTCAGTGTTTTTGATAATTCTCTTTATTTTCATTTAAGTTTACAAACAAATATTGTGTGTATATATATTGAAATAATTATTATTTCATTCATATACCCCTATACTCCAATTTACTGGAAATTTCTAAAAACTAATGCTTTTTCAGTCACAAGAACAGTTCTATAAGAATAGGTGATGGATCTTGTTTCAAGGAATCAAAATATAAGGATTTCACTGATAAAAAAAAAACTAGTTTTAGTCCGGGATTTGATGTCTGGTAACATTGCACTAAGGAAGTTTCACCCTTCGGAAAGTAATTTTCGCTTCAGAGCGTTGCTTCACAGTAAAACTGCTGGAAGACAAGTTGGCGGAATTTTTAGACAATTATTAACGCTGAATTATCGTCAGAAATATAATCGCCAACATTTTAGGTCATTTTTTATCGCAAATTATCGTGTGGAAGAAATAAAAAAGGCAGTATAATCGCTAATTTTAGGACATTTATTATTGCCAAATTATCAGCTAGAAAATAAACCGGCGAAATTTTAGGACTTTATTATAACCAAATTATCTTCTGGAAGTTGAACCCGAAACATTTTAGGACATTTTTTTTTTATCACAAATTATTGTGAGGAAGAACAAAACAAGATAGTATCAAGAAATCTTTGAAAAGTTGAGGTATTTTCTATGCTCCTATGAAGCTTATTATTGGTTTGACCTATACGCCAAATAGTTGCTATGGAGTCAGAGAACTGCAAATGCTGATTGCAATCAACACAAGAATAAACATGTGTTTGCGTTCAAACGTTGAATACACTCCCAACACACATATTTGTTGATGATTTTAAATCAATCAAACGACGTGCAAATTGTTGTCACTGATTTATAATCATCGGTCGTTTTTATACCATTGATTTTATTCTGTTCGTTTGAGTCAACAATATTTATTTTGATGTAGAATAAATCAGAAAAAGCAATAAATAAAGCGTATGTGTGTATTCATAATTAAAACAAAATAGTTTCTTATCTATAAAAAGGGGGTGGTTTTCGGTGGGTCTAAAATACGTTTTTTTAGAATTTTTATTAGTAATACCAAAAATATTGTTCTTTGTGAAATTTTTTTTTTAATTTAGATCGATATCTCAGGCTCTCCCAACCCGGTTAAAGTTAAATATTGCCTAATTTTCCAATCAAAATAGAAGAAAAAAAAATTTAAATTTTTCCGGATTGGGCATGCCTGAGATATCGACCTAATTTTTTTTTCCAAAAATATATTTTTATTTCACAAAGAAGAATATTTTTAGTATTGTATTACTAATAAAAATTCGAAAAAAAGCGGATTTAAGTCCCACCCTAATGTACACAATATCATTTATGAAATGTGTTTCTATTTTGTTTTGATTATGATTACACTCATATGCGTTGTTTGTTGTTTTTTCTGATTTATTCAACGCTGACTTTTTGTTGAGTAATTACATTTGCATAAAACATAATCGACAGATGATTCACACTGATACCAATTACGCGTTCAGTAACATGATGCTGATTTTATTCTACAGTGAATTTTGTTGAATTATTAAATGTGAACAAGAATTTTTGTGTATGATTAAATCAAGAAAAAATTTGATTTTGCAGTTCTCTGGTTTGTATGTAAAACGACAAAAAAAACAAAATATCTATTTAAAACCAGGCTTCCAAATTAGAGAAAGGATATTTGCATTATATATAATCCATTCCAAACACACTTTTTCAAAAAATGGTCGGTGGGTCAAGTAATAATAAGCTGACGATTTTTTAATTAAAAAAATGCTTTTTGAATAATAGATTTATTTTGAAATTTTTGTTTAGTTACTGTTTATAAATAGCTTTACTACTTAGTAATGTTAATTGAGGGTTTGGTGTATTCGACTCGCCTTTAAAGTAATTGAAAACGTTCTTTGAGGTTTTTTTTATGTCAGATGTGTGTGTAGTTTTCGTTATGGTTGTTGTTATTGCTGTTGTTCTTACTTCTTTAATTACACTTTTTGCTGTATTGTATATATTCCCGTTTAACCCTACAATGCGCAGATCTCATTATCTGGAGTAACCAAATTTTGAAAAATCGTATGATTTTATTGCAGTAATCGAGAAATTCATTCAATAGATTTCCAGCGTAACCAACTTTGTAACGTTGTGCTCTACAAAAATTTAAAAATCACTGTAGAAAGATTGGGTCACTGTTACTAGTCCATTCGATTGATTACAAAATTTGGGCGTCCCAAAAAATCTAAAAATTACTCGTCAGCCTTCGATTTTTATTCTCTGTGTAAGAAAATCTAAAAAAGAGAAGCTTCCTAACTACGATCAGTCTCAAAAAACTTGTTGTTCGATTAGAAGTGCAAACCCAAAATGTACGGACTTCGTAGCAAAGTCTTAATTAATAGAAAACTGACTACACGCAGAGAAATAAACATGGTTGGAGCAATTATATTCAAAGAGCACATATATTTTTGTATTGTAAATATGCCAACCATAATCGTATTCAAATATATTGTTATCATATTATGATAATAAACTAATCATAATTTTTCTATAATATGATCCCTACAATTATATTATGATTCGAAACTATGAAAAAGTTTTGTAAATTTAAGATTATTTTTTTTTAAGAAATATTTCCTAAAGAAAAAATTTTATATTAAGGACTTTTTTTAAAAAAACTTCTATGTAGCTTTTTTAAAAAAAGCATTTTAAAATTAAGAATTTTTTTTTACTAAAAACAGAGTTTCTATGGACTTTTTTTAATAGAAAAATTCTTAGATTCGAACGACGTTTTTAGGATTTTTTTTGAGGGCAGAGAAAAAACATAGTTGGGGCAATCATATTCCAGGTGCATCATATATTTTTAAAATTATGATTGTGCCAACCATAGTCACACCATAATATAGTTATCATATTATGATAATAAAATAAAGTGCTCTCAGATTCTTGAAGGAACGTATTGGTCTTAAAGGAAAATGTTCCTTATGGATTTTAGGTAACCCTAAACATAATAAAATAATCATAATTTTACCATAATATGATCCCTACATTTGTATTATAATTTGAAACTATGAAAAAGTTTTGTAAATTTAAGATTATTTTTTTTAAAAAATATTTCCTAAAGAAAAAATTTGATATTAAGAACATTTTTAAGAAAACTTCTTTGATTTTATGAACATTAAAAGAAACAAAAAAAAAACAATTTAAAATTTTAAGGATATTTTTTATAAATGGACTTTTTCTTAGATTCGAAGCACATTTTTAAGATTTTTTTTAAATAATCCTTAGTCTCAGAATTTTTCTTTTAGAAAAAGTCCTTAGAATCTAAGAATATTTCTACCAGAAAAAGTTCCTAGAATCTTAGTATTTTTCATGATGAAACGTCCTCAGAATCTAAGAATTTTTTATTCAAAGAAAAGCCTTAGAATCTAATTCTTAAGAATATATAAATTTTTATCTAAAAACAGTTTGCAGAATCTGAAAATTTTACTTTACAGAAAAGTCCTTAAAATCTAAAAATGTTTTTATTAGAAAATTTTCTGAAAATCTAGAATTTTGTATGAGAAACCTTTTCGTCAAAAACAACTCTTGGGTTCTATAAACTTTTTGTTAAAATAAATTATTTTATGTATGAAAATGTATTTTAAATCTTTTTCGAGATCATAGAATATTTTTTCATATGAAAAAAATTTCTTATTTTTATTTAGTAATCATGGAGAATAAACAAAAAAAGTTATTAGACACCAGCTGAATGGAGTGCATTTTCTGGTCCGCTACGACCTTTATCAACATTCTTTGTGCCCTTGGTAATTGTAAATATCTCTATTAAACCCACAGAAAAAAGCTATTTATGCTAACAGTTGATTTTTTTATAATTGAGTTTATATAAAATTTACCAGACTAAATCTGACTAAAAATACATATTCATACATATAAGTATCAAAAAGATCAAATATAAAATATAAACTTCACTATTAAAAATTATTTTTTTATTAATATTCTGAGTACATTTTCTACTAGAAAGTCATTATTTTAGATGAAATAATTAATAAACATATTTAAAAACAAATATTGTTTTTATTGAAAAGAAATAAAAAAAAATAAGATCTTTATATAGAATCTTTTTGTCATATATATATGTATAAGACATTTTCGAAAATAAAACCTCCCAAGTGAAAATGATGATATATTTTCTAATACAATTTTTTTTATGAAAACAATACAGTATTTTGGCTGTAAATGTCAAAGTCATGTTTTATTTTATTTATAATTTTTCATTAATTGTAGTTCCATAATTAACATATTTTTTTTCATAGTCAAAATATTTGTTACCATAGTATAGTTACAGCCAATCATGTTATAAAATAGAAAAAGGCGATCATAAAATAATAAAATATTTACAATAATAATGATGGATTTATAAACAAATAACTTGATTGTAAAAACCATACCCGAATGCAGCAAGCATAATATAGTAGAAGTGATCATAATGCAATCATGTTTTCAAAAATTTCTATATTTTCTGATAACGTTTGGTTAATGAAATCCGAACAACCGTAAAAGGAAAAAAAATATATATTAAAATAAATTATTTTGTTTTAAGTTTTATTTGTTTTATATTTAATTGCGTTTAAAAGAATTTACAAAAAAAATTGGCTCCGTAGCGGTTTGCTTTCATAATTTTTTGTGGTAGTTCCCTCATTGACCTCTAAATGCCCTCTGTAGTTATAGTTTTCATTTTTGGCTTCATATCCATTTTCGTATACCTTTCTCTTCAAATTAGATCAAAAAGTTTCAATTGGTCTTAGTTGTGTAACATTTGGTGGGCTCATTTGTTTTGGGAAAAATTAAATTTTTTGATTATTTATATTCTGAGTTGTAACTTTGGCGTAGTGTGCGGATGCCAAATCAGGCCAAAAAATTGTTTTATCATATGGATGATATTTTGTGATAAACTTTTTAAGTGATATATTTTTCATTTGTTCATTTGTTTTGGGAAAAATTCAATTTTTTGATTATTTATATTCTGAGTTGTAACTTTGGCGTAGTGTGGGGATGCCAAATCAGGCAAAAAAATTGTTTTATCATGTGGATGATATTTTTTGATAAACTTTTTAAGTGATGGTATATATTTTTCATTATAAACTTGGGCATTGACTGCTAGACCTCCTTAAAAAAACGTCGGGTCACTGATTCCACGTTCACTTATGGCTAACCACAACAAAACTTTACCCGGGAACTTTGTCTTGCGAATAAATTTATATTTTTCGGGTGCTTTAACACTAGAAGACTCAAAATACTGATTTGACTGTCATTCGTTGCCTTCTACAGTAAAATATGACTCATCATCCATTACGCATTTGTATGTAGTGTGATGAGGAAGAGAAGTAATTTTTGGAAAGTTCCCGTAATCCCGTAATGTAATAATCTTTTGTTGAGGTTCTGTTGTGAATGATGCTGTTTTTTTTTATTTTTTGTCTTTTGTATTTTTTTGATTCCCATGGATATTTTTTAACAGTATTTTTGCCATCTGCACTGCGGCCTACTGTTCCAGCCTTCAGCTTAGCCCGAACTTTAGAGTCTTGCAAACTACATTTCCGACCCGATCCACGTTTTCGCTACACAGTTTTATTATTTTCAAACAAATAAAAATAATAAATAATACACTCAAAAAAATAAAAATGAACTTGAATTTAGAAAAATTAACTTATTTAGAGGAAAAATTGAAATGAAAACTCCCTAAAAAAAGAAAATATTTTCCAACAACAAGTTAAATAGCACTTCTTTAAAGTGAAAATTATCCTTATCCTGCTTCTATGGTAAAGGTAATATATTTTACCATATATTTTAAATTACTTTACACTAATTGTGTAAGTATTTTCCCACTTTCGGAGAAGGACTTCCGCTTTATAAGGACACTGCTCTTAACAAGCTTTTTGCTATACAATTTTGTTTTGAAACTAAATTGAATTATACTAAGGAACACTGGGGGTCCTTTGTCTTCTTAAATTAACTAATTTAAGGAAATTGTTGCAAAAAATACAAAATATCACAGTTACATTTCTTGTTATTATAGGAAAATAGAAAAATGTCATAAATTTATTTTATGGGATTTTTAGCTGAAAATAATTGTTCGATAAATATAAAGTTTAATAAGCGCTATGTCAATTATAGGATAATGGCTTGCCGTAATGTATAGTTTTTTTTAATGGTTACTTTAATTTCTTTTATTTAATAATATTTTTTCTTGAAAAATAAGGAAAACTAACTAGTTTGTTTTTAATTGTTTTTTTTTTTTTTTGGAATAGAATATTGAAAACAATTTCAACGTTTTCTAACAAAAAAAAAAATTATAAAACTTTTACTTGCAAAAAAGAATATTTTATTAAAATTTTTAAAATTTATCTGAACTAAGTTGCATGAAAATTTTCTAAGAAATGGTTCATTAGTTTCTAAAATCAAGTAAATTTTTATTATTACATAGGAAAATATTTATTACTTTTTGTTTTTAATTGTCTGAACTAATTTTTAGAAAACAATTCTTCAAAATTAGAAAGTGGTATACTTAACAATTGAATTTGGAAGTGGCTTTCTAAAATTTAGTTAATTTTACTACTTGCGAACAACAAGAGAACACACATTAACTTCAAGTACTTTCTCGATTTAAGTTAGACACATTTTCTGAACTAAATGGGAGTAAATTATGTCCTAAATTTTTTTTTTTTTTAACTAAACTTAATTTTATTACATTTGAGTATGCAATTTTCTTAAAACTAAGATGTTTTTTCTAAATTAATAAATTTTTATTTAATTGACTTGTTTTTTCCTAAAATCAAGAAATATTACTTAGGAAAAATATGAACTATTTTGAGTATATTTCGTTTTTCCTCAATCTAAGGAATTTTTATTCCTTTTAAGAAAGTTTTTCAAAGTTTTAAAAAAATTTTACTTTAATTGTGGACAATTTATAAACTATTTTAAAGGAAATTTTTTATTACATTTTAGTTCATGTCTTTTTTATTTTTTGAGTGTAGATAATACAGTTATATTTATCGTAAACAGTTTTGTTGTAAATATCATGTGGTTTTTTTTTATTAACAAGAGTCTTACAGTTCGGATTTCATTCACCAAACATTAGTTCAGCATATTTTTACGAGATTTCTTATTCACGAAAAAAGACAATTGACCCAGTGATGCCAGTCATTACGGAAAATTTTTCCCAAACAATTTAAATAAAATATAAATATCACTTAATTACAAAAGAAATTATATAAAATTTTGAAAAGCTGAATACCGATTTTTCATTGATAGTAAAAAAAATTTATACAATTTAGGGTTAAAGAGTATTAAATTTTGTGGTTATGATTACAAACAAGTTCTGTTATTGTTGTTTTTTTGTGAGCTCTGTATTTATTTCTTTTTTTTTTATTATTAATTTACTTTAGTGTTGTACGATCAATGTTGTTGTATTTTTTATTTTGACAATTTGTTTGCTTTTATGAGCTTTAATTTTGTTGTTTTTTTTTTATTTCTTGTTCGTTCGAGAGTTAAATTCACTCTCGAGCTTGTGTTTTACTAGTCAGTTGTATTTTCACAGTGAACGCGTGCGTGCGTACGTTTCAGTGGCGCTGTGTAAATTTTTTAATATTACCGTGGCATACAAACCATATATCCAAGAGATAAGGGATACTATTTATAATTCATTGAAAAATTCTTAAATGTCAGTATTCATATCTTATCATTATAAATAATTGTATTTATACGAGTTTTTGAAAGAAAAAAGTTTTTGAAAAAAACAAAAACATCTTTTTTTAAATTGATTGTTTTATCATAATTTATAGTGCTGTTTAAAATAAATTATTTATTGTTGACTTTCTTCAGTAAAATTAAAAAATAAATTGTGTAAAAAAGGCTGTTAAATAAAAGCAATCATTAAGAAGTGAAAGTTCAGAAATTTTATATATTTTGAAGGCGGCAAACACTTGTATATGTGTTTGTATATAATGTAATATTAAAAAAATATGAAATGTAAAATATTAAAAGAAATATAAAAACTAATTAAGAAATTAAAATAACATACAATTAAAAAAAAAAATACCCAGTTGGAAATTTAAAATTTTGAAAAAGCTTTAAAATTTATATTGCATCTAAAATTATTTAAATTTGACAACAAACAAGGACAACATTTGCCAAAATTTCACAAAAAGAAATTTCTACTTCTCTGTAGTATCGGAATTTCCTGTAAATATAACAAAAATTAGAAAACATTTAAAAAGCTTTTAGAGCTTTCATTTCCAACTGGATTTTAATTGGATAATTTTTGCCATTAAATTATAATATTTGAAAACTATTCAGTCATAAATTATAATAGTTTTTAATTAATATTAAAGTTAATATTTTTTTCCCCAAGTTTTAATAAAAATACTACTATTCAGCTGAATTTTAATCTAATTTAGCTAGGAAAAATTTAGTTTTTTCCTTATACTTAATGGACCTATCTATGATATTAAATCATTTCCACTTACACAGCTGATATAATTTAAATTCTTAGTCAAAAATCACTAATATAGATAATTTTTTAAGTAATTCAGCTGACAATGAGTAAAACATAATTTTTTTATGTAATTCAGCTAACAGTGAAACATATTTCATTAATGTTATGTTTAAGCTAGCCAATATAAAATATTTTAAGTGTTGTTATTCAGCACGGTCAAAGTCTAATTCAGCTGAGTTAAATTTGATTTTTTGGTCGGAATTTTAAGACTTTTTGTTAAATAAATACAATTCAGCTGACAAAATATAGACTGTATTGTAAAATTAAGGTATTATTATGTATAAATTTTTGGTTTAGTATACATGTTAACCAATTCAGCTAACAGTAAGTAGATTTTTTTTCATAAATACCACATTCAAAACTTCACAAAAAACAGTTATCTCAAAAAAGAAAGTTATTCAGCTGGCAAAAAATCTTATTCAGCTAAGTCAATTTTAATTAATGAAATTTTTCTAAAGCTTTTTCTATAACGAAAATTCAATTCAGCTCATAAAATTGGAGTTTTAAATAATAACAAAAAATTTTTTTTCCTAACCTTATTCAGCTAACTTTTTCTAAATATTATATT
This sequence comes from Eustalomyia histrio, assembly GCA_949748255.1. Classification (NCBI taxonomy): domain Eukaryota; kingdom Metazoa; phylum Arthropoda; class Insecta; order Diptera; family Anthomyiidae; genus Eustalomyia; species Eustalomyia histrio. Next base: position 140,632,717 of record OX456525.1, read on the forward strand.
CAATAGTTCACTAAAGTTATTGTTTTTAAATAATATTTTTTAATATTAGAAAGCTAAATTTATGTCAGTAGACATAGGCTGTGGAGAATCAAAGTTCAATGATTTTTTTGATATGAAAAAATCTAATTCAGCAGGACACATTTTCAATTAAATTACTACTTTTATGATTTTTTTAAATTAAGTAAAATTTTATTTAAATTATATGTAACAATTTATTTATTCTATCATAACTCCACATTTTTAGCAAAATTCTATCTAATTCAGCAGATTAAGTGTAAACAAAGTTTTCTTTAATAAGCATTTTAATAGTTAATTAACATAACTTTATAAAAAATACAATTCAGCAATATAAAAATATTATTCAGCTAAGAAAATCCTTGTTACCAGAAATTTTATTATTTAATTTTTTTTAGTTTATTTTTTACTAAAATAATGTTGAATTACCAGGTAAAATTCTTATTCAGCTGGTAAAATTTTATATTTATATTTTTAATTTCATGAATATATTTTTAAAAGGTATTTAGAAGATTAAAATTCTAATTCAGCTAGGCAAATTTTAATTAATTTCATAACTTTTAAATTTATATAAAATAAATAAAATTCATCAATCATAATTTTTTTTCTAAAACAAATTTTAATTTATGGTAAATACAATTCAGCAATGTAAAAATATTATTCAGCTAAGAAAATTCTCGTTACCAGAAATTTTATAAGTCCACCAGTTTATTTTTGCTAAAATAATGTTGAAGTACTAGATAAAATTCTTATTCAGCTGGTAAAATTTTATATTTATATTTTTAATAAAAGGTATTCAGAAGATTAAAATTCTAATTCAGCTAGGTAAATTTTAATTTATTTTATAACTTTTAAATTTGTATAAAATAAAAAAAATTCATCAATCATAATTTTTTTTAAATTTATGGAAAATACAATTCAGCAATGTAAAAATATTATTCAGCTAAAAAAATTCTCGTTACCAGACACTTTAATAGTCCACCAGGTTATTTTTTACTATAATACTGTTGAATTACTAGGTAAAATTCTTATTCAGCTGGTAAAATTTTGAATTTATATTTTTATTCTCATAAATATACTTTTTAAAGGTATTTAGAAGAATAAATCTAATTCAGCTGGGTACATTTTTGTTAAAATTTTAATTTTAAATGTGCATACAATAAAATTCAGCAATCATAATTTAAAAAAAAAAAAATCAATTTTTGAATTTTGGTGTTGCATAAACTTAAATTTTACAAAAATAATATTAATCAGCAAAAAAAATTTTAAATTTAAATGACTTTAAGGCAATAAAAAATCAGCAAAAATAAATAAAGTTTTCCGATTTAGGATTTTAGCTTTCCTTTTGCAATTCAGCAGTATAATTGTTCTCATAACTATTTTAACAGCATATTTCTTCAAAAAGTATAAAATTCAGCAAAGCAAAAATCGAATTCAGCTAGGTTAATTATGATTCAATAAAAATAAAATTAAATATTTTATAATACTAGTAAAGGCATGTAAGTTTAGACAGCTTAGTTTTAGCTTATGTCATTAAAGTAACAGTAAGTAACAGTAATTCAGCAAACAAAATTAGCATACCTTGTATCAATATAATGCTTTTATTAAGAACTTTTTAAATAAATCCTTTTTAAGCAATTCAGCTGAACAAAATAAGTAATAAATTAATTCAGTAGTATTACAAATTATATAGAAAACTATTTAACAGACTTCAACTGCAATTCAGCAAAGTATTTTTCAACAATGGCTGCAATTTTGCACATTTTTTATATAAAACATTTTGAAATATATCAATTTATCCCAACTAAATCTTTTATTTATTATTTTTGTACTCTTCTGACATTATTATCATTATTTATTCTTATTTAACAAATAATGTCAACAACATCTTGTTTTAACACCATAAAACATTGGTTAAAATGTTTAGTAGAAAAATGCGTGTTATCATAAATTTAAAATGACAGGCAAAATAACTTTTACCAAATTAAGCTAAATAAATTGCATTTGAAGGCCTTAACAAATTTAACGAAGTAAAAAAAATAACGAAAAATATCAAAATATAATTTATAAAAAAAAAAACCAAGAAATACCAGTAGCTTAAAGCCCTCCTCCCTCCTCCCCCCCCCCCCCCCCCCCCCCAACCCAAAAAAATAAAGTATTGAGATCTACACATATAAATATTTATATTGTACGTTTTAAAAAAGATGTTATTATTTGTGATTTTTGTCAGCATGACTTTTAAAAGTGGTGAGGTGTAATAAATTGGTAACACAATATTTTCCATTTAATTTGTTATAGCAAATAAAAATAGGTTTATTTTTTGGTGCTACCAAAAGGTTTTCTTTTGATTGATTAACATAATTAATTTGCTAAACACGTTTAAAATATAAATCATAAATTTTTAAAAACATTTTTTTTTATTTCATTTAAAAAATCCATATATTTTTGCTCAAATATTGTTTAACGGTATTTTGTAATAGAACTGATCGTATGTCTGCCACTTGATGGTTTTGTTTGTTTCTTTATATTTTAAGTGTTATGGTTACCGGTCATATTAGCATTTCTCCTTGTTTGGCAAAAGCGTTTGGTTATAACATGCGTAAATCATTGAAACGCCACCAAAACACGTCATACAAAATGAAATGATCAACGATCAGTTAAAAACAAAATCGTTAAAAAAAATTTTATTATAAAAATACTTTGTATTTTAATGGAAAAAAATGTATAATTATTGCTAACTAAATAACATTTAGATTTATAGCATTTTATATATCTAGGCTAAAGATTTATTAAATAATTTAAAAATTTCCGCAGCTGAATAAGATTTACACGATCTCAGTTTGATTTCAGCATAATAATTATTGATAAAAAATTGCTTATAATATAGCTGAATAGAGTTTTTTTGCAGCTGAATTAGTAATAAGTTGCACAAATTTGTAAATACATTGAGTATTTAATGAAATTTGAAAAATATTTCCTTGCTGAATTGTATTTTATAAAATCAATTTAAATTTTATTTAGCTGAATTACAATGGTTCAATAAAAATACAAAGAATTTCATAAATACTTAGCTGAATAGGATTTAAACTATCCCATTTAGATTTTAGGGTACAAATTATAGATATAATATTGTATATTATATAGCTGAATAGAGTTTTTTGCAGCTGAATTAGGTATAAGTTGCAAAAGTTTTTAAACGTAATTAGTATTTAATTAAATTTAAAAAAAATTCCTTGCTGAATTGTGTTTTATAAAATAACTTTAAATTTTATTTAGCTGACACAATGAATCAATAAAAATACGAATAATTTAATATATACTTATATGAATAGGATTTAAACTATCTCAGTTAGATTTAAGGGTACTAATTATTGATATAATATAGCGTATTTTGTAGCTGAATAAAGTTTTTTTGCAGCTGAATTAGGAATAAGTTGCAAAAATTTTTTAACGCATTTAATATTTAATTAAATTTAAAAAATATTTCCTTGCTGAATTGTGTTTTTTAAAATAACTTAAACTTTTATTTAGCTGAATTACAATGAATCAATAAAAATATAAATAATTTTATATATACTTAGCTGAATAGGATATAAACTATTTAAGATAGATTTTAGGATACTTATTATTGATATATTGCATATTATGTTCTGAATAGAGTTTTTTGCAGCTGAATTGGGAATAAGTTGCAAAAAAATTTTAATGAAATTTAAAAAATATTTCCTTGCTGAATTGTGTTTTATAAAATAACTTAAACTTTTATTTAGCTGAATTACAATAAATCAATAAAAAATATAGAATTTTATTTATGCTTAGCTGAATAGGATTTAAACTATCTAAAATATATTTTGGGATATTTATTATTGATATAATATTTTATATTATATAGCTGAATAGAGTTTTTTGCAGCTGAATAAGAAATAAATTTCAAAAATTTGTAAATAACATTAATATTTACTGAAATTAGTTTGCTGAATTGCATTAAGCTTAATCAATAATAACCATATTGAACTTAATTTAACTTTGCTAAATAGTAAGAAAATTATTGTCAGCTAAATTACATTAGAAGTAGGTATTTTATAAGGCAATTGTATTATATTACTTAGCTGAATTGGGTTTTAACTTATTAAACTACATTTTAATTAAATTATTTATTTTAACTAGAATTTATTTTAAATCAATTTGTAAATCTTTTCATTAAACAAAAATGTAATATTGCAATATTTAGCAATTTAAAAGGATTTTAATGTTATTCAGCTGGAACGTTATAAAGAAAATAAAATAAAATTATTAAGAACCAGAAAAGACTTAACACTATTTTTTTTATTACAATAAAGATGTTGAAAAAAAAATAAGAAAAACATGTGGAATTAGCAAATCTTTAAATTAAATTGAGTTAAATTATATTTAAAATATGAAATATGAATAAAATATTAGCTAAACTAGTATAACCCAAATTTATGCTTGAAGGAACTCATAATATCAGCTGTATAAATAGATTAATCTGAAGATAACAGGAAACAAGTTGTCTGGTGACATGGTAAAACAACGTATCTAAGAAAATTTTCAAAACCCGCTTTTTTTAGAGATTATAATTAATTTAGCTAAATAACATGACAACATACATTTTAAACTTTTACAAAAAAAAATTTTAGCTTTAAAAATAAACAAAATTTAAATATAAATTATTTATAATTTTAAAAATTTTTTGTTCTAAAAATTAAAAAAAAAAAGCTTGAACTTACATTTCATTACAAAATTTTATCCTTCTCTAATTAAAACTATCAATTTTATAAGAAAATTAAAAAAAAAATACGGAGACTCTTAAAAATTTAAATGCTAGTTATGTTGTTTTACATTTCATCGGACAAACTACGGCTTAATGAACTTAAGAAAACAAATTTAAATATTTAGTAAAGTTAAACAAAATACAAATATATGTTAAAAACAGTCAGGTTATAAAGAAAAACTTTATAACGATTTACAAATTTGTTAAAGTTAATTACACAGAGAAAAAAAATATGGTTAAATCAATTACGAAAAATTTTTAAATCAAATATGAAACTTATTAAAATAAATATGATTCTAGTTGAAATAAACTTTTTCATATTTAAATTAATAGATCAACATTTTATAAATTGTTTTCACATTTTAAAAATAATTTGAAATATATTTAAATCACAAATAAATTAAGCTTGGTTTAAACAAAGCTGTTTATATTTAATTTAATGTTGTTTCGACTTGAAAGAATTTTCTTTTTTTGAATTTAACAAATTCAGCAAACTTTTAAGCAATTCATTTAACTTTAAACTTACTTTATATATTTAATTTCGCATACACTCAAAATAAAAATGAACTAGAATTTAGAAAAATTAACTTATTTAGAGGAAAAATTGAAATGTAAACGGCGCCAAAGACACTTTTTTTACCAATATTTAATAAAATTTTCCTTGAAATTAAGAAACAAATTTTACTTAAAATTTGGTAAAAATTTCTAAATTATAGAAACGTTTTAAATTATAGAAACGTTTAGAAAAGAGTAAAATTTCCTCCTAATTAGTTCATTTATCATCTTAAATTTTACTGTTATAGTTAGGAAATGTTTCCTTGGTTTTAAGAAAAATGTTATTTTATTTAAATTCATTAGATAATTTTTTTTTACGAAAAACTAGGACTTAACTCCCTAAAAATAAGAAAATATTTTCTAACATCAAGTTAAATAGAACTTATGTAAGTGAAAGTCATCCTTATCCTGCTTCTATGGAAAAGGTACCTTACACTCATTGAGTGGGTATTTTCCCACTTTTGGAGGAGGACATCCGCTTTGTGAGGACACTGCCCTTAACAAGCTTTTTGCTATACAATTTTGTCTTAAAACTAAATTGAATTATACTTAATTCATGTATTTAAAATATAAATTAAATTTCATTAGCAAAAAGGAAAACAAATTTAAATAATGTAGTGCAGGATATCCTGAAACGTAATAAATTGTGACAAAGTCAGATCCTTTTTGTAGTTAATTAACGGTTCTGCTTGAGAGAACTACAAAAAGGGACGCCCTAAGTGACACACGGCATCTATGGCTAAGGAACACTGGGGGTCCTTTGTCTTCTTAAATTAACTAATTTAAGGAAATTGTTGCAAAAATACAAAATACAAAATATCACAGTTACATTTCTTGTTATTATTGGAAAATTAAATTTCATTAGCAAAAAGGTAAACAAATTAAAATAATGTACTGCAGGATATCCTGAAACGTAATAAATTGTGACAGTCAGATCCTTTCTGTAGTTAATTAACGGTTCTGCTTGAGAGAACTACAAAAAGGGACGCCCTAAGTGACACACGGCATCTATGGCTTAGTAACACTGGGGGTCCTTTGTCTTCTTAAATTAACTAATTTAAGAAAATTGTTGCAAAAATACAAAATACAAAATATCACAGTTACATTTCTTGTTATTATTGGAAAATGGAAAAGTCATAAGTTTATTTTATAACTTTATTTGACATATACAAATTTTAACTTGTGAAAAAAAAAAATAGTTTAATATATATAAAGTTTAATAAGCGCTACGTGAATTATAGGAAAGCCATTATGCCGTAATGTATAAAATGTGCCTGCGATATTTTGTATTGTAGTCAACAAACAAATTTATTACATAAAAGCGCAAATTCGAAATTTTTTACCCTTTGCTAACAAAATTTTAAAATATATTTTAAGCTACTTTAACTTCAATATTTAAGACTGTTAAGATAAGAGATGAGCATGTAAGTCATTTTTGAATTACGCACCAAAAATTACAATCATGCACGATAGTTTTTTTTAAATGGTTACTTTAATTTGTTTACTTTAATAATATTTTTTCTTGAAAATTAGGAAAACTAACTGGTTTGTTTTTAATTGATTGTTTTTTTGGAATAGAATATTAAAAATAATTTAAACGTTTTCCAACAAAAAAAATCCTTTAACAAATTTTATTGTTTTTTAAAAATTAGAAAACTTTTACTTGAAAAAAAGAATATTTTATTAAAATTTTTAAAAATTTATCTGAACTAAGTTGCATGAAAATTTTCCTTAGAAAGAGTTCATCAGTTTCTAAAATCAAGTAAATTTTTATTATTACATAGGAAAATATTTACTTTTTGTTTTTAATTGTTTGAACTAATTTTTAGAAAATAATTATTAAAAATGAGAAAAAGGTATACTTAGAACTGAATTTAAAAATGGCTTTCTAAAATTTAGTTATTTTACTACTCGCGAACCAAAAAATGAACACACATTAAGTTCAAGTACTTTCTCGATTTAAGTTAGACACATTTTTTTTAACTAAATGGGAGTAAATTATGTCCTAAATTTTTTTTTTTTGAACCAAACTTAATTTTATTACATTTGAGTATGCAATTTTCTTAAAACTAAGATGTTTTTTTCTTAAAATTAATAAATTTTTATTTAATTGACTTGTTTTTTTTTTCCTAAAATCAAGAAATATTACTTAGGAAAAATATGAACTATTTTTGAGTATATAAACTATTTCGTTTTTTCTCAATATTGGGAATTTTTATTCTTTTTAAGAAAATTTTTCTATGTTTTAATAAAATTTTACTTAAATTGAGGACAATTTATAAACTATTTTAAAGGAAATTTTTTATTACATTTAACATCATGCCTTTTTCTTTTTTTGAGTGTACTTTATAGTAATTTAGCTAATTTTATAACTTCATTTGTAGTTTTTGTTGATATTTAAAGTAAACTTTTAGTAACTAAATATTCAGCATTTTAGTACCCAAAACTCTGGTTACCTTTGAGTGTAAAATATCACTTACAGTAGGCGTTTAATTGTAAAGATGTTAAAGAAAACTCTTGACAATAATATTATTACATTTTCTGCTCATAAACTACCCACCTTGATATGTTATTTAGAAAAATTATTACCTGCATATGTTTAAAACTTCAGTCAAGAAAAAAATATATTTTTTTAGCCTTAAGCAATTTAGCTGAAATAACATAAGCAAGATATAAAATGTAGTAGATACTGGAATTTCTAGATAAAACTAAATACAATGTATAGTAATGACGTAAAAATGGATTTTTAAAATTACCTGACAATTTTTTGATGAATGATAAATAACAATAATTATCTTCAAAAGCTTATAGAAAAATTATAGATAATTTATATATAAAAATATATTTAGAAAAAAGAAAAAAATACCTATAACTTGTGCTATAGAATGTTTCAAAGTCTGTTTGAAATTTTAAGATTTATAGCCAAAAAAAAAAAATTTTAAAACGTGGGAGCAAATTACACAGTTCAACACACAAAAAAATTACGGGGCTCCGACGGTTGACTCTTGTTAAGGAGACCAAAAAAAAAAAATATATAAATGTGTCGGCGTTTTCATAGTTTACATTGGAATTTCATTTTAGAGGCGGTTTAAGTTTCCCAGCTCTGGCCTGTTCTTGCAGCATATCGGTATATAATACTATGATTTCTTTAGATCTGAGGTGTAGGGTATGTTCAGCAACTTTGTAGAGAATGGTATGAAAAATAATTTTGTAAAAGAAATTAACCCTCTAACTCCCCCTCATAACGGGATTTTTTGGCTTTATTTTAACAAATTGTAAAAAACACCCCGAAAAAGGGGAAGGGCGGGGATGAAATGTTCTACAAAAATGTTGGCCATAAGATTATACTATATATGTCAGAACACACCAAAACCCAAAACTTAACACAAACACCAAAAACCAATCAAATTCAAGATTGCTCATCAGATTTCTAGTCAAATTTTGGAATGACCAACATATTAAAAGTCAGATTTTGGGATCACCCATATAATATTAAGGTCATCCCAAAATGTGACTAGAAATTTGATGGGCAATCTTGAATTTGTCTGGTTTTTGGTATTTGTGTTAAGTTTTGGGTTTTGGTGTGTTCTGACATATATAGTAGAATTTTATGGACAACATTTTTGTAGAACATTTCATCCCCGCCCTTCCCCTTTTTCAGGGTGTTTTTTACAATTTGTTGGAATAAAGCCAAAAAATCCCGTTATGAGGGGGAGTTAGAGGGTTAATATATTCTACAAAAATATTTGTCATACCATTATCTACAAAGTTGCTGAACATACCCTACACCTCAGATGTAAAGCTAACATAGTATTATATACCGATATGCTGCAAGAACAGGCCAGGGCTGGGAAACTTAAACCGCCTCTAAAATGAAATTCCGATGTAAACTATCAATACACCGACACATGTATTTTTTTTTTGTCTCCTTAACAAGAATCAATCTTCGGAAGCCCGTAATTTTGGAAAAAGTTTGAAATTGTTGTGCAGTGTTATGAATTATGTATAAGAACGTTAACAGCAATAATTAATAATTCTATAAAAAAAATTCACTCAACAATTTCGAACATGTTTTATTCATTATTTGTCACTTTTCTTTATAATAAATTTAATATTTGTTATCAAAAATTTGTTCTTTTGATCATTTTTTTTTATTGTTTTTGAAAAATGTATACAATTTTTATAAAAAATTATATTGCAAATGTTAATTTTATTGAATTTTTATGCATTTGTTTACTTACAAGTATAAACAATTTGTATACGTTTGCGATATTCCCAATGATAAAGTTACATTATCAGCAAAAATTGTTTACACAATAAAAACAGACTTTGATTTTTTGTTTAAAGTAAACAATAACAAAATTATATAGTTTTCAATTAACTTAGCAAAGCTTTTTTTAATAAAGCTTTTTTAATAAGTTATTGGGGTAAATTAATCACTGTACAATGCATAGTATTATAATAAAATCTTAGCTGAATAGCATTTCGAATCTTTAAAAAAAGATTTTATATAACAGAATTGACAATAACTGTGTATTTAATTAAATTCAGCTAATGTTTCTCTTTACATTAGGTAGCTGAATTAGTTTTCTAATTGCAAAATTTAATTTCAAAATAAAAAATTAACCCCTAAATATTATTTTACAATTATAAATTAATTAGCTGAATTAATGTTGGAGTTAGCTGAATTGCTTAACTTTATAATAATATGTAAGAACTGTAACCCGCAAAACATTTAAAGGCTAAATTTAAATTTTTGTGCTAAAAACTGCTCAAAACTTATTAATATTTATAAAGCAAAGCTAAACAGCAGATAATGATTTTTGCTGAATTAAATTTAGATGCATCTAATTTGGTTCGATTTACATAAAAGCTAACTAGTCTCATGTTTTCTCTATAATTAATTAGCTGAATTAAACTTTCCTTAGTTAAATTTTATTTTGTAATTTGATCAAGTTTTATAACTTTTTCATCATTTCAGTGTAGCTGAATAGTATTTTTTGTACGCTGAATTACATTGCAATTCCATAAAATTTATATAAACATGCTTACTTTTTAAGTAATATAGCCTTACACTTGTTATGCTACAAATTTAGTTAGCTGAATTGAGTATCACTCAGCTGAATTGCAGCTATAATCAATTTAATAGCTTTACTATGTTATTTCTACACATCTAATTTATATTAATTAATTACACAAACTTTTTGTTTAGCTGAATTACTGTTTTTAACATTATTATGTGTTAAAAACCAAAATAAATACCATTGACTTAGCTGAATTGCAGTTTCTTACCTTATAATGCCTTAAAAACTCTTGAATTATAAATTTTAACAGCAGAATAGGATTTGTAATTTGCTTAAAATGAGCTGAATACTACAATTTTTAGAACGTAGATTTTCTAAATGAATTTATATTAATTAGAATATAATTTCTTAAAAATTTCATTGGCTGAATTAACTTTTATTAAGCTGAATTATATATTTCAATGCAATTTTGTGTTTAAAATAAGCTTATTTAACTTTATTCTAGCTAAATAGCATTTTTCTGCTTAAGTTAAAATTTATATAGTGTTAAAACTATCATTTCATTAGCTGAATAGCATTTTTTGTTTTGCTGAATTGCATTAAACTTTGTTGAATTAATAAAAATTTGATGTTAGATTAAGTATCGCTTAGCTGAATTACAGAAATATTAGAGTTTTGTGGTTTATCCTACTTTAAGGCAAATAAATGCCTAATAATTAAGAACTATCATAGAAATTAATTATTAATACAAAATAATAAGAACTGCAATACGTTGATCTACATATTAAGCTAGCTGAATTGAGTATTTTCTTATTGCTGAATTGAAATTTTCATTAAAATTCTATTATAAAAACTTGCACAAATAAAAAATACCATTTTTTGTCCTGCTGAATTTGTATTTTTTGTTGTGCTGAATTACTCTAAGTTTGGTTAAATTGATAAAAATTTATGTTATTTATAAAACAATACAATCTTAAACACGTTACTATAAAAAATTTTATAAAATAGACTATCGTTTATCTGAATTGCAAAAATATTAGAATTATTTATTATATTTTCCTCTAAGTCAGATAAATTGATTTTATACAAAATAATACGAACTGCAATACGTTTTTCTACACATTAAGCTAGCTGAATTGAGTATTTTTTTTTTGCTGAATTGCAATTTTCATTAAAATTATATTTTAAAAACCTGTAGAAATAAAAAATAGCTTTTTGTCCTGCTGAATTGGCATTTTTGTTCTGCTGAATTACGTTAAGTTTGGTTAAATTGATAAAAACTTATGTTATTTATAAAACAATACAATTTTGAACATGTTACTATAAAAATTTAATAAGATAAATTGAGTATCGCTTAGCTGAATTGCAAAAATATTATAATTATTTATTACATCTTCCTCCAAGACAAATAAATTGTTTATTTATACAAAATAATACAAACTGTAATACGTTTTCCTACACATTAAGCTAGCTGAATAGAGTATTTGTTTGCTGAATTACAATTTTCATTAAAATTCTATGTTAAAAACATGCAGAAATAAAAAATTGTATTTGTTATAAATATAATAATAAATAACATTAAGTTTCAACATATTAAAAAAAAACTTAAATTTTATATATTTTTAAAATTTGCTACCCAAATTATTTAAATTGCTTTTAATACTTTTAAAAATTTTGAAAAGCAATTAAATAAACTATAAAGCGACAATTTTTTTTGTTTGCCATTTTTACACGTTTTCTACATGTGTGGCAGCCAATTTTAATAGAATAAACTTGTAGAAAAAAAACATTTGATTTCAACACTATAAAACTATTAATTGTTAATTTTATGCCATAATACGGTCGATTGCGTTGATAAATTGCAAAAAATTAAAACTTAATGAATTCTATACGAAAGTATATTATAGAAAAATATACAATTTACAAAATTGTATGATTAATTAGAAAAAAAAATCAACAAGCGACTTATTTAATTGTTATAATTAAAATTGTAATGACGTCAATTGTATTAATTACATAAATTTGGAATTTGATAAATTATATTTTAAACTAGTAACACTATGTGAAAGGAGGATTTTATATTCATAAAAAAAATGTATGAATCATTATAAAAAAGAATTTTAATGACTATACGAGGCATTTGACAACATGTTTTATGTAAGAGGGATTTATAGGTTGGATTGAAAAATTATTAAAATTTGTATGATCACTAAAAAATTAATTTTTGAATAGCATTTTCAAGTTGCTGAATTAATTTAAGCTTTTACAAAAAAATATGATGAATTAAAATTCAGTGGCTAAATAAATACTTTACTAGGTGTGATTTTGCTGAATAGTTTTATTAAAGTAATAAAAAGTATGTTTTATTTAAAAACTACTTAGCTGAATTTATGATTTCTCAGCTGAATTGCCCACTTGTAGTGCTATTTATTCTGGCATATATATATTTTCTATTTTAATCTAGCTGAATTGTATTTTATTCTAGCTGAATTGGTTTTTTTTTATATAAACTTAATACAAAATATTTAAAATTTAAATTACAATTGTCAACTCTTATTTACACTTTGCTGAATTATTTAAAAGCAGCTGAATTGTAAAAAAAAATTATAAAACCTGTATGAATTAAATTTCGACCAAACTTTTTAGCTGAATAGCTTCCTTTAGAATAGAATCATAATAAAATATAAATTTCTATATAAAATAAAATTTAATCATATTGATATTATGCTGCTGAATAATATTAAAATTCTCATGATGTACAATTTTGATTGAAATTTTAGAACAAAACAAAAATTTATTTAGAATCATAAAAAAATATACTCTTGATCGGATTTAATACAAAATTGTTTAGCTGAATTACGATTTTCTCTGCTGAATAGCCTTATAACATAATTTTATTTATTAAACACAGGTTTTAGTGATATTTTTCCTAAATTTTTTTTTTAGAACAAAACAAAAATTTATTTAGAATCATAAAAAAAATATACTCTAAATCGGATTTAATACAAAATTGTTTAGCTGAATTACGATTTTCACTGCTGAATAGCCTTATAACATAATTTTATTTATTAAACACAGGTTTTAGTAAAATTTTTCCTAAATTTTTTTTTAGAACAAAACAAAAATTTATTTCAAATCATAAAAAAGTATACTCTAAAACGGATATAATACAAAATTGTTTAGCTGAATTACGATTTTATCTGCTGAATAGCCTTATAACATCATTTTATTTATTAAAAACAAGTTTTAGTGATAGTTTTCCTAATTTTTTTTTTAGCTGAATAAGAGTTTTCTTAGCTGAATAGCCTTAAAAACAACACATTATAAAAAATTTTTGGCTTAAATTCAAGGAAAATTTGTATGTTATTTTAAGATAACGATTTTAGCTAAATTATTGTTAAATTTTCAAAAATTAAAATGTTACAAAATAACATTTTTGTTACAAAAACTTTAAAATAAACTAAAAAAATTGTTATGTTATGCTGCCAGTGAAAATGTCTTTATGTGCTTATCCTCAAGTAAGAATTTATGAAGATTTCGATAAAATGAGCGCCAAAGAGGTTTACTACAATGAAGCTGGCAAAAAGATTACAGTGAAACTATTACATTTTCCCGAAATACCACCAGAAGAAATAAATCAAATGACATTTGAAGATGAGGAAAAACAACAATTAGAGATTATCAATGGAAATAAACCAGTGCCTATAGGAGGAGACAAACTATCAGCCAAGGAGGAAGACGACGACGACAATGACAATGACGAAGAAGATGAAGAGCATAAGGATGATGATAATGAAGAAGAAATTGATGAACATATGGAAGATGATGAAGCAAAGGAAGCAGACGAGTGTGAAAATTTAGATGTTATTGAAAAGAAAAAGGACTGTGTGCCAGTTAATCATAAAAAATCTTTACGTAAAAAATCTTCGGGTAATTTGATTCATGGTCGTAAAGTTAGTCTGGCCTTTGCTCAGGCTCGTGGTATGTCTTTATTTTCGGCCACTGGGACTATACCTAAGACGCCACCACCCACACCTACCATCATGATACCACCAAAATCTTTATTTGATTCTAAGGAAATAGCTTCAATGCGTAAAAATTCTCTTTTAAATCGTCGCAGTCCTTCGCCTCATGGTGTCATTAGCAGTGGTTTAAGTCCCGGTTATGCACAATATTCCAAATCATTATTGGAAGTCCCTTTACCTCGTGATTATGGTTATGCCTCTAGTGATGATTTAAGTTCAGAATGGGATTCAGATGTACCCAGTACCAGCAATCAAGTTAAAAAGGTGAGTTTAGTTAAATTATAGAACAAAAATTTGCTGGCAAAAAAAGCCTTAACAAGTTAAAAAAATATCAGCAATAAAGAAATGTATTTACTAACATTTTTCTTTGGGTGATGTTAATTTAAAACACAATGTTTTTACGTCAGACATGTTTTTTTTTTTTTTTGCTAATAATGTATGTGACGTCAAATATCCAAATTAGCACAATCGTCTTAAGTAGGCAACTTCCTAAACATTAAAATAAAATACAATACAAAATACTGTACAAAACTAAAATAAACAGCTATAAAAATTATAAATTCACTGAGACAGAAATCGAGTTTGTCGCGTCTTAAAAATAAAATTTAACCCTACACTGAAAGAATTTCCCTCATAATTAGTCATCCAATGAAAGAATTTATAAGATTTACAAGACTTTTGTTGTAGAATAAAGATTTTTCCATGCTGAACTCACAGTTGTCCAGATCGTCTCAAAAAATGTTCTGGTTTGGTTTTGATTTTCCATTCTGCACATCCTATTGTTAGATAGTCCTTGGTGGAACTAGACAGATAATTTCCTCCAAGTAAATTTATTTGTATCAACTTCTCTCTACAAATCAGATTTGAACATATTTACTCCTACGTTTTGAGGAATTTCCTGTAGAAAAATTCCTTAAATAAATTTTATTAAAAGTTTGAAACTTCATTTACAATTTTATCCATAATCATACAAGGAGCGCCCCGGTAGGCTAGTTGGTAGTGTGTTAGCTTATCAGTGCGGGGGTCGTGGGTTCGATTCCCATCAGAGGCTCTGGTCTGTGTTCGCTACAACGAGCTAAAAGCCTTTGTTGCTAGTGCTCGGTTAGGGTATTAAGATATAATTTGTAATTGAATTTGTAATTGAATACAGTCCAAGTTAAACTTTCCAATGTTGAGGAAATTTTAGATACTTTATAGAAAAAAAAACAGTACGAAGGCGGGTCAACAGTTAAATCCTGCCAAAATTTTAACAAGCTGCGTCATTTAGTTTGGAATTTGACAGTTTCCATGGCAAAAATCAATGAATTAGGCTACAAATTGCTCCCTCATCCGCCCTATGCTCCAAATTCTGCCCTGAGTGACTACTTCTTGTTGCCAAACCTGAAGAAATGGCAATTTTAGGGACCTCGACAAATATTATTTTTTTGGAAGGGATAAAAAAAAATTGGAGCAACGTTAGACAAAGTGTAGAGAGTTCAAAGGAGACTATGTTAAAAAATTAAATGATATTTTATCCCAAAATCTATGTTACATTCAAAAAGTCGCGGCCTTATTGATCCGCCCTTGTATGATAGATCCCTTAAACATAATATATTGAATTTATATATATTAAAGTTTAGGTAGAATGGAAGCCTACTAGGGATCACCAAGGAGACTAACAAGGACCAATGCGACTTCCTTAGTTTCCACCACATACACAGGGGGTTGGGGGAAGGGGCAGGGATAACCATCCAGATTCCTTCAAAAAGTTTACGAGACCGGACTGACCAACATTCGATAGTCTTTTTAGGTCATTGAAGCCTGCTTCCTCATCCCCACAACTCCTACAGTAATTCGCACAGGAGTGACCCCGGCGCAGAGACACTCGGCCTACCGGTCAGGGGCCCTTAAGAACTTTAAGAGTTCCTATAAGCATACGGGTACCAAAACCAATAGTATTCATTCTCCTTGGATCAGACAGCGGCCATTGGGCAGACCTGGGCTATCTCAATTACATTTAGCAATTATTCACTTTTTCAAATTAATAATCCTATCAGACCTAATCTCACATTTGTGAGATATCCTAGTTCCTCTGATGTGATAGAGGACATATACATAGGTTTTACTGACGATGGCCTGGTGTACAACCTTGTTCGATTGTAAAATATATCGGACCAGAATATATCGGGCAGACCTGGGCGATCTTAATTACAATTGGAAATTATTCACTTGTGTAATTTGTTTATATAAATAATCTTATCAGTTCTAAGTTCACATTTATGGGATTAAACATTTCCTTGGAAATTTTAAAATTTTTTTAATACCAGACATGGGGTATAATAAATATTTTTGTGATCTAAAATATCATGCAATTGCATTCAAATATTTCAATTACATGTAAAGGATGTAATTGGGTAATTGCCCTGTAATAAAGTCAATAATAATATTTTTATTCCCCATGTCTGGTATTAAAAAAATTTGAAACTGTCCAAGGAAATGTTTAATCCCATAAATGTGAGCTTAGAACTGATAGGATTATTAATATAAACAAATTACACAATAATTTCCAAATGTAATTGAGATGGCCCAGGTCTGTCATAGGGTCCGTTATATTTTACAATTGGACAAGGCCGTACATGACATGTCAGCATGACCTATATGTCCTCTATCACACCAGTGGAACTAGGACATCCGTCTGTGCCAGACTCTAAGCCGACCCAAAGCCATTACTCGAACAACTCGTTCCCCGCGACATCAACGTGTCCTGGGACCCACAACATCCTGACCGAGTGCCGAAGAATCCGGCCAAGATATTCAATATAGTCCCCCATGCACCTATGTAGATCTAATCTTATTGGATTACAGGACTTTTAAAGCAGCAAGACTCTCCACGTAAATGCATCCATACTCCCTTTTATTATTGTATTATCCGTGCGTCGACTGCCTGCGTCTGTATATACAAAGATTTCACCTCCGCATAACAGAGTCATCGGCCCAGTCCTGACTGGCCGGTATCACGATCCAGTCGCATACCAGCAACCTCACGCAGCACGGTACTGTTTCAAATGCGCTGTCTCAACTTTTGCATCTTTCTCACTCTAAGAGCTGCCTTGGCCGCTGTGCCCCTAATATATGTACATGTTCATCGAAAGGATGCCGAGCATCATCTCGCCTAGCGTAACGAACGGGTGACTCTTGTTTTACCCAGGAAAGCCAGTCATTCCACCTTAGCGAGATTGGAGAGATATGACTTTGTGTCAATCACCCTCCAACACACCAGTGCCCTGTAGCTCAATATTGGTCTAATAATCGTCTTGTACATTCAGTGGATATTATACGACTGTATGCTCTTTACATTCTCTCCTCAGTATTTCTCTTTTGGGAATGTTTAGAGTCCAGAATGACACCTAAGTACTTTGTCGCCTTCAAAAGCAGAAGAGTAACTTCATCTAGTGTAGCGAGATCAAACTCCATCAAAGTGTATTTCATTGTGAAGATAACAAGTTCGATTGCCAACAAAATGACTCATAGAATGTTTTCCGTTGGACATGTAGATTCGAAGAGATTTGTCATGGTTTGAAAAAAACTCCCCATCGAAAATTCTCCCCCCTCGAAAAGGATTGATTTCAAGCTTTTATAGTAGAGAACAAATTATCTACACCCCAGCCTCACCTCCCCCCCCCCCATCCCCCCCCCCCCACCCGATCTAATATGCTCTCTTATCTGAGAGAAGGTCTTCAAATCTGGCAACACTGTAATTGCGCGAATTTCAAAACAGTTCTTGTAATCCATCGGATGGAGAGTTGGCGAAATCGTTGAAGCCCTGTTACGTTATTTTACTTCGATGAGTTTAAGTGCTATGGACCACCGAAGGGGGACGTTGCGTTATATAGCGATATAAAACTCATGCAACCTTCTGTGTAGCATTCCAATCATTACGCCACAACGCCCACATTGTTATACAGCTGTTATTTAAAATTTCGCAACTGTATTAATTTCTCTCAAACAAAAGTTATTTCTTTTCTTCTTTCACCAACGAAAATCTTAAATTCAGTTTCTCTATTTTATATTCAAATTTTATCAAAATTTTAAATTTTTACTTGGAATACTTTTCTTTTTAGAAATTTACTTTTAGGTGTTTTTCCATCAAAAAAAGTCGACTCTTTATTGATACAATTCTAGCGTTAGCTTTTTGTTACGGTTGTTAGGAAAAAGAAAAATACATTTTTTCCTAGACCCATTGGCTCATTGGAAGGTTAAACAAAATCTTAAAGTTAATACGAATTTATTTTTGTTTTGTTTTAATTTATACAAAATAAGTACATGAAATATTAAATTAATAAAAAAAAAACATGTTTCAAAAAAAACAAAAACAACAGCAAACTAGACCGGTTAAAATTAAAGGGCAGATACATTTTAAAATAACAATTTAAAAGTACATATAAGGAAGTTTTTTTTTGTATAAAGTTTTTAAAGTAATTAAATTAAATTATTTATAAATTGTTTCACAAAAATCTGAAGTCTGTTTTTTAAATATACAAAAAAAAATAATAAAAAATCAACATGCGATTTATACTAAACTATGTATTGAGTTCAAAATATTTAAAATTCAATTAAACAACTTTTTATTCGATATAAATTTTTATAGTTTCTTTTTTATTTATAGCTTTATTTTTTTTTTAGTTATTAATAAATAAACTGTATATTAAAGAAATTACTAATTATGTTAATTTATGCTGTATTTTCATACGATTTTTAAGTGCCTTAATACAGGTATTTATGCATGTTAAAACATGTTTGATATCATTCACCAAAACGTGACGTAAATAAAAAAGTGGTTTAAACTTGTATCGAAAAAAAACGTCATTAAAACGTGATTTTTAAAATAAAAAAATATAACGAATAATTAATAAATTTTAATATCGATTTTAAAAATTAAAGATTATGCAAAATTTTGCAAAAAAAACTATTCCATTAAATAAAAAATAATATATTTTCGCAATAAAATTATGGCGAGAGTTTAAAAAAAATTTGGTTTTGTGGATAAGGGTCATTTAAGCATCCGAAAGAATCACAATAACTAATGTTTGTTTTAAAAGATCCATATGGGTCACAGTGCCGGCCGTGGGGCCAGATCTTGACTTAATAATAATGTTAAAAATCGAGAGAGTTTAAACGCGAATTATTCTCCTTATCAGGCTAAAATCAGAATCCAGAAAAAAAAATTTTTTTTTTTCTGTAAAAATGCGTCTTAATTTCAATATATACAAGACAAGGATGGAAAACATGGTACAATTGTACTTTTTTTTTGGTACATTTTTACCTTGGTTGGTACCGTGGTACTACCGCGGGTCCTTAGGTACAATTTGAAATTTTTAAAATTTTCAGCTACTATAGTAAAAAATAAAGTCAGTTTTAAGTTTAACCGGCTCTAAATTGGTGTCACATCAAATGTACCAAATGTTTGCATACACATTGTACTAAAATATTCGGAAGTGGCAACATTGAACAGCTGATTTAAAATTACCTCTCAAAACAAAAAAAGAAAAAAGTGTATTATTGTTAAAAAGCTATTAGATGCCTTTAAATTTTTTAATAGCAAATCCTGAAAAGGTTAAATAAATTTTGTTTCACCCCATCAATTTAATTTTTTTAAGCCTTTTTAGTGTCTAAGCAAATCTGACTCAATACGATAAATTGCTTAAAAAAGCGGAAACACTTTTGGTACAGTTAGGATCGAAAAAGTACAAATTGTTTGTCTGGTTGGTACAATAACAGAAAACATATTTTCCATCCCTGATACAAGATGACCTAAAATGTATCACACTACACTCAAAAAAAAAAAAAAAACATGAACTAAAAATTAATCCAAAATTTCCTTTAAAATAGTTTAAAAATTTTACTCAATTTAAGTAAAATTTTATTAAAACTTAGAAAAATTTTCTTAAAAAGAATAAAAATTCCTAAGTTTGAGGAAAAACGAAATAGTTTATATACTCAGAAATAGTTCATGTTTCTCCTAAGTAATATTTCTTGATTTTACGAAAAATAAAACAAGTCAATTAAATAAAAATTGATAGATTTTTAAGAAAAACATTTTAGTTTTAAGAAATTTTGCCTACTGAAAATAATAAAAGTATGTTTAGTTCAAAAAAATATTTAGAGCGTTATTTACACTTATTTAGTTCAAAAATGTAGACCCAATAAAAAAGTACTTGAACTTAATGTGTGTTCATTTTTTGTTCGCAAGTAGTACATTTTTCATTTTTTGTTCGCAAGTAATAAATTTTTTCCTACACTCAAAAATAAAACATGAACTAAAATGTAATCAAAAATTTCCTTCAAAATAGTTTATAAATTGTCCTCAATTTAAGTAAAATTTTATTAAAACTTAGAAAAATTTTCCTAAAAAGAATAAAAATTCCCAAGTTTAAGTAAAAACGAAATAGTTTATATACTCAGAAATAGTTTATATTTTTCCTAAGTAATATTTCATGATTTTAGGGAAAAAAACAAGTCAATTAAATAAAAACTTATTAATTTTAAGAAAAAAATTTTAGTTTTAAGAAAATAGCATACTCAAATGTAATAAAATTAAGTTTAGTTAAAAAAAATATTTAGAACGTAATTTACTCCCATTTAGTTCAAAAAATGTGGGTCTAACTTAAATTGAGAAAGTACTTAAACTTAATGTGTGTTCATTTTTTTCGCGAGTAGTACAACAAACTAAATTTTAGAAAGCCATTTCCAAATTCAGTTTTTAAGTCTACCACTTTCTAATTTTGTAGAATTGTTTTCTAAAAATTAGTTCAGATAATTATAAACAAAAAGTAATAAATTTTTTCCTATGTAATAATAAAAATTTACTTGATTTTAGAAACTGATAAACTATTTCTAGTGAAAATTTTCATGCAACTTAGTTCAGATAAATTTTTCAAAATTTTAATAAAATATACTTTTTTCAAGTAAAAGTTTTCTAATTTTTAAAAAATAAAAAAAATTTGGTATATGATTTTTTTTTTTTTTTGAAAACGTTTAAATTATTTTTAATATTCTATTTCAAAAAAACAAACCAGTTAATTTTCCTAATTTTAAATGAAAAATATTATTAAAGGAAACAAACTTAAATTATCCATTGACATAAATTGTCGTAAATGATTGTAATTTAACAGTCTTAAAAATTGAACTTTGAAGTGGCTTAAAATATATTTAAAAATTTTGTTAGCAAATGGTAAAAAAATTCGAATTTGCGCTTTTATGTAATAATTTTGTTTGCGGACTACAATACAAAATATCGCAAGCCCAAATTTGACGTTGCGCCTATTTAACTTTATATTTGTCGAAGGCACTAAAACTATTTTTTTTTCTTTAATGATAAAAAATTAAAATTTGTATATGTCAATTACAGTTTAAGCTAAAAATGCCATAAAATAAACTTATGACATTTTTCCATTTTCCAATAACAAGAAGAAATGTAACTGTGATATTTTGTATTTTTGCAACAATTTCCTTAAATTAGTTAATTTAAGAAGACAAAGGACCCCCAGTGCTCTTTAGCCATAGATGCCATGTGTCACTAAGGGTGTCCCTTTTTGTAGTTCTCTCAAGTGTTTTCCCACTTTAGGAAGTCCTCCGAATATTAAAACATTTTTCTTATGAACTTAAATAAAATAAAATTTTTCTTAAAACCAAGGAAACATTTCCTAACTATATTTTGAACAAATTGTGATTAAAAATTTGTTTCTTAATTTCAAGGAAAATTTTATTAAATACTAGCTGACCCGGCAAACGTTGTTCTGCCTAGGAATAGGATTACATTATTATCTAGGTAGCTCGCACAAAGTTTGAATATTCTCACAATAATAGTACCCCAGATATGCAATAATAAATTTGTACTTCGTATGGGAGGTGCCACGCCCATTGCTTGGATCCCCCATATTTTTTGGAAGATTATGAATATTATTATCAAAGAAGCTCACACAAAGTTTGAAGACTCCCACTTTAATAGTACCCCAGATATGCAATAATGAATGTTTTCTTCGTATGGGAGGTGCCACGCCCATTGCTTGGATGGCACTCATTTTTTTGGGAGATTATGAGTATTATTATAAAAAAAGCTCACACAAAGTTTGAAGACTCCCACTGTAACAGTACTCCAGATATACAAAAATACATTTTTACTTCGTATGGGAGGTGCCACGCCCATTGTACCCATATAGGTCAATTGTGAATCTAAACCATTCAGGGATCAAATAAAACAGACACAACAAATTTCATCGAAATCGGCCCAGCCGTTAAGGAGGAGTGCAGTCACTAACACACGTACAGGAGAATTATATATATAAAGATTGGTGTGTTTTTGTGTGTTTCTAGTGCCGTTTTCATTTAAATTTTTCCTCTAAATAAGTTAATTTTTCTAAATTCTAGTTAATTTTTTTTTGTTTATTGGAACTTTTGCAAATGACGGCAACTGTCAGTTTTGTTTTAATATTTAATAAGTAAATAGATCCTCAATAAGCGGAATACTCGTGAATATTTTACGATGGACGGCCCATTTTCTGAACGGATACGTATACAAACGAAATTTGCTCTTCTGGAGCACTAAAAATCCACGTATCATTCATGAGAGCCATTACATACATCCTTTTAAAGTCACTACATGGTGCGCCATTTACAACGCCATGTCATCGGTGTCATCGGACCTAATTATTTTTTGTAGTGAACTGGTGAGCGACACAGAACCATAATCAACAAGTTTTTATTACGAAAAATTGACTAATTGGGACTGGAGGGCATGCTTTTCGAACAAGACGGCGCAACTGCATACACAGGATGCCTTTCTGGGTCGTCCAATGTCTCGTTTAAGCGATTAGCAGTGGCCCGCAAAATCGCCCGATTTAACTGATCCATGACTTTTTTTTTTGGGGTTTTTTTGAAGTCACGAGAAAATGTAAACAAGCCACAGACTCTGCAAGCTTTTAAAAAGAATACCCGTCTAGAGTGCGAGAACTTATAGCCCGAAGTTTTCTCAAAAACTGTGGAAAATGGGATGCAAGGAGCCCGAATGGTAACTATCTATGGATGCGCCCACTTGACTGATATAATCTTCAAAAATAAATGGAAAAAAACTTTCAAGGTCCAACGAACATTTACTCAAAATATTTTTACAGTAACTGACTGTAGTTTATTTAAAAAGTTATCCGTACATTTGTTTTTAAAAGATTTAGATCGGCTTACTAATCTAAATGTGAGCCCAATTTAACACTATCCCCAGTTAATTTAATACAAATTTTAATCTTGGTTAAGGTAGCGAAGGCGATAGGGTTAGCCGACCTTAACAGTTAAAATACAAAAAAATATAATTATATTTTAAACTTTTTTTCTGACATTTATTTAAAAAATAAATAACAAATAAATAAGTATTTTCTATTGCAGTTTATATTTTCTTTTAAAATGTTTTGTTACAAAAAAAAAATGGTTTTTGTTTTTTGTTAACAAACTAAGTGAAAAGTCATTTAGTTTTACTGATTTTGTAGTTAATTTTTATGATATTTGATAAAGCAAAATCAACGAAATTTCTTTTTTTTAACCTTTTGTAGTTAATTTGTTCACAGTTAAAAATAATAAATAAATGAAATATCATTTGTTTTTACGGATTTGTGGTTACGGATTTATGGAAAAATCATTTATTTTTTACGGATATTGTGAGTTAATTTATTAACATTTGAAAATAAATGAAAAATTCTTTTCATTTAAATGAAAAGTCGGTGGAACAGTTTTTAAGTGATTTTTTAATTTATTTAAAATTAATTTTTTTGTTACAAAAAAAATTGTTTTTGGTTTTCAAAGTTAACAAACTAAGTGAAAAGTCATTTAGTTTTACTGATTTTGTAGTTAATTTTTATGATATTTGATAAAGCAAAATCAACGAAATTTATTTTTTTTAAACTTTTGTAGTTAATTTGTTCACAGTTAAAAATAATAAATAAATGAAATATCATTTGTTTTTACGGATTTGTGGTTACGGATTTATGGAAAAATCATTTATTTTTTACGGATATTGTGAGTTAATTTATTAACATTTGAAAATAAATGAAAAATTCTTTTCATTTAAATGAAAAGTCGGTGGAACAGTTTTTAAGTGATTTTTTAATTTATTTAAAATTAATTTTTTTGTTACAAAAAAAATTGTTTTTGGTTTTCAAAGTTAACAAACTAAGTGAAAAGTCATTTAGTTTTACTGATTTTGTAGTTAATTTTTATGATATTTGATAAAGCAAAATCAACGAAATTTATTTTTTTTAAACTTTTGTAGTTAATTTGTTCACAGTTTAAAATAATAAATAAATGAAATATCATTTGTTTTTACGGATTTGGGGTTACGGATTTGTTGAAAAATCATTTATTTTTTACGGATATTGTGAGTTAATTTATTAACATTTGAAAATAAATGAAAAATTCTTTTCATTTAAAAGAAAAGTCGGTGGAACAGTTTTTAAGTGATTTTTTAATTTATTTAAAATAAATTTTTTTGGTTACAAAAAAAAATGTTTTTGGTTTTTAAAGTTAACAAACTAAGTGAAAAGTCATTTATTTTTACTGATTTTGTAGTTAATTTTTATGATATTTGATAAAGCAAAATCAACGAAATATCTTTTTTTTAACCTTTTGTAGTTAATTTGTTTACAGTTAAAAATAATAAATAAAGGATATATCATTTGTTTTTACAGATTTGTGGTTACGGATTTGTTGAAAAATCATTTATTTTTTACGCATATTGTGAGTTAATTTATTAACATTTGAAAATAAATGATAAGTCAGTGGAACAGTTTTTAAGTGATTTTTTAATTTATTTTAATTAATTTTTTTTTTGAGATTTTTGTCGCAGACAGTTTGACTAATTCGACTATATCGACAACAACTCTGTTACCAGATGGTATAAATACTGGAATAAATTTTTATGAACATTGGTTTTTAATCAGTAGTTTAAGTGCAATAGGCAAAAATATATTAAAAAATAAATATGAATTGGTCAAAAACGAAAATTTTAAATATTTTGAAAACATTAAAAAAAAACAAATAAGAAAATGTGCAAATAATTTTTTATTGCAAGCCTAAAGCCAATATTCCAATAAAGAAATCAAGGAAATCATGGATAAATTCCAAAGTTATAGCCAATTTCATATGGAAATTTTTCACTAAATGTTCACAAAAAATATTTTGCACTACTAAGCGTATGAATTTTATATATATGAGTTAATAATACAACAGATTATTGAGATAATATAAAGAAAAATTCATAATTTTTATGATTCTTTAGAGCAGGGGTGCCCAAAAGTTCCTTATGGAAGAGCAAACACCAATATATTTAAAGAATAACTAATTTTTATTTAATATTTATTATTGTAAAAACCAATACATACAAAGAAAAAAAAATATTTCATATCATACGTTAAACAAAAACAAAATCTACATTGATGATGGCAGTCGTCAATGTTCACCAGCAAAGCATACAAAAGTGTTGTTGCTTTGCACTTGCATGTATACAGTGAAGAACGACACAAAAAACTAATAAGACAAAGTTTTTTGTGTATTTCGCATTGCTAGTGCTAAGTGCTCTATGTGTGTATTAAAACACACAGCTTATAGCTTAGTGATTTCACAAAAGCTATTGAGCACCAAGCGCATAGGGCTTGGGCACCCTTGCTTTAAAGCTAATATCTTAAATTCTTTTTTTAAAGTCTAACTAACGATTATCATAAATTGATACCATTCACAATCAATAATTAACAATTTGAGTTAAAGTAGCTAAAAAAAACTTCTCCCTTCATGTGGAACTCATTAAACGTACTAACCTTAAATTTGAAAATATAACCAGTTAAGGGTTATCAATTTATGTTTATAGATATATTTGTTATAAACGCCTAATATCCGCTTTCTAGTCACACCTTGTACTCATGCGCCTTGCTATAAAACAAAAAGAAAACCACACACTTTTAGGAAAATTATGACAACTGTGTATATTGTTAATTTATTTATTTATTTTTTTTTTTGTTATCAACCATGACAGTTTACAACAGAGACGTCATTTTAAATAAATTTTCAATAAGCGTCACAAGATATGCAAAACTCTGAATGAAAACTGAGAAAAATCAGCATGTGAACACAGACAATTTGAAGCTTTTTATTATCATATCGTATATATATAGTTTTTGTTTTGCGACAGAAATGAATATTATAATTAAAACAATCATAATTTTTAATAAAAGGCAACTGCAAATACATCTAAGACCCGTTCTACGAGTTTAAGTCTCTACAAAATGTTGAAAAATGGAGAAAATTTTAAAATAATATATGCAAAACTTTTACTTTATAAATGAAACCCTATAAACTAAACAGAAAATATTTTAAATCAATCACACAACAATATTAAATTAAATACAAACATTTTTGAAATCAAATTAAGTTTAGTTTATTTTTAATATAAATATAAATCTGCTAATTTCTAAAATAAAAATTCAAGTAATAAAATAAAATTGGTCAAAGTTTTAAAATTTTTTTAAAGCCGTGAAAAGTAAATAATGTTCTTTTTACATTTCATTCCGCGAAAATTTTCTTATTGATATATATTTCGCGAATTTTTTGTTTTTCGAGGGAATTTATTTATATTTAATTTTGTATGCTAAATTATTTATTAAGATAAAAAATTAATAAATCAATTAAAAATTTATGAGTCATAAAATTTATTCACGAAACAAATTTCTTGATAAATTTTGTTTCCCTAAACTTTTTTCCGCGAAGCATTAAATAAAATTTAAAAAAATCTTAAAATGTAAGAATTTGTCATAAAACACACAGAGAAAACAAATTCATTGTGATGACCGAATTTCTTGCCAACTGAATATTTTGGTTGCAGCAACCAAATTATTTAGTTGTCCCCACCAAATGTTCGCCTGATACAATTGAAATATTTGGTTTCAACCGAAATTCTATTGAATTAACTGAATTTCGGTTGCGACAAACAAATTATTTGGTTGGCAAGAAATTCGGTTGTTATGAATGAATGTGTTTTCTATGTGCGTTTTTGGTGAAATTGCTCAAATTTTCATAAATGGTTTTGCGTGAAAAAATTTTTCACATAAATTTTAGGAGTTGCAATCGAAATTCAGTTCAATTAACTGAATGTTGTTGTGGCAACCAATATTCAGTTGTGCCAACCGATTTTAGTTTTTGTATGGAAATTCTGTCCCTCGATTTATTTAAAAGAAAGAAAAAATTTCTACTAATAAATAAAAAATTGAGCAACAGTTTCAATTTATTTATTTTTTGTGAAAATTTTTCCAAAAATTTTTCCCGCAAAATACATAAAAATTAAAAAAAAAATTGACATTCTAAGGAAAACTTTTAGGCCGAACTTTTTTTAAATTTTTTCCGAAACCTCGGTCAAAAGGTTAAAAAGTTTTGAGTGAAAATTTGTTATTTACAGCAAACACTTTTTTGTGAAAATTTTTACGCTTGTGTTCCACGATTGTGTTCTCAAAAATTTTTTAAAAAATAAAATAAAAAAAGAATGAAAAATATTCGGTGATTCTCCGATATTTATTTTTGTTTATATGCAAATTTTATTATTAAATTCACAAAATCTTAAAAAGTAACAACGATTAGTAAAAATCATCCAACGAATTTAAAATTGTTTAATTGAAAATGTGTTATTCATATGAATTTTTTTAGCGGAATAAAAATAAAAAATAAAAATAATAAAAATTCAATATTTAAAAGAAAAAATTGTCATTCTAAGGAAAATTTTTTTTTTAGGCTAAACTTTTTCTAATTTTTTTCCGCGGAATTTTGTATTAAAAAAATTAAAAACTTTGCACAACTGTGGAAATTTTTACGCTTTAATTTATCCACGATTGTGTTCCCAAAAAGTCTTTATAAAATAAAATCGTTTGGCAGACTCACAGATCATTAAGTGATTCTCCGATATTTATTTTTGTTTATTTGTTAATTTTAAAATTAAATTCACGAAACCATAAAAATTAACAACGATTAGTAAAAATCATCCAACGTATTAAAATTCTTTTAAGTGAAAATGTGTCATTCATATTAATTTTTATTTTTAGCGGAATTTGCTTTTTAATTCTTTTCCGCGTAGTTGTGCTAATAGAAAATAAGAAATATCGGGTTACCGATTCAACAATTTAAAATTAATTATAAGCATTTATAGCAAACATTTTTAACGGAAATTGTTTACGCTTTTTTTTAGTTTTCCGCGAAATTTTTTAATTGAATTTACAAAAGCATAATTAGTCGTCTGGCTGAATATTTATGAGTAAAAAAATTTCATTCATTTCAATTTTTAAAAGTTTCATTTCACTATAACTGATCAAAATAGGAGTCTCAGACCACTTAAAGTTTGTATTTTCTTGATGTTCAAAAAAGACTAAGACGATCTAGCGATGTTCCTTTGTCTATCTAACATACAGACGAATTTAAAGCTTACTTGTTTTAGATTAAAATTTGTTTCCGCGATTTTTTTTCTCTTCAATTTTATTTCTCGACTTTTTTTTAATAAAATAAGAATGACATCAAAATAGTTTAAAAAAATTGACATAGAAGGTCCATGATATATTTAGCTACCAACAATTCGAATTTCTTTTGTTTGCAAATTTCTTTTCGCGAAATTTTTTAAAAGTTTCATTTCACTATAACTGATCGAAATTGGAGGCTGAGACCAGTTAAAGTTTGTATATTCTTGATGTTAAAAAAGACCAAGACGATCCAGCGATGTTCCTTTGTCTATCTAACATACAGACGAATTTAAAGCTTTCTTGTTTACCTTAAAATTTGTTTCCGCGATTTTTTTCTCTTCAATTTTATTTCTTGACTTTTTTTTAATAAAATAAGAATGACATCAAAATAGTTGAAAAAAAAATTTATAGTCCATGATAAACTTTGCTACCAACAATTCGAATTTTTTTTGTTTACAAATTCTTTTCGCGAAATTTTTAATTAGTTTCATTTCACTATAATTGATCGAAATTGGAGGCTGAGACCACTTAAAGTTTGTATATTCTTGATGTTCAAAAAAGACCACGACGTTCTAGCGATGTTCCTTTGTCTATCTAACATAGAGACGAATTTAAAGCTTACTTGTTTTAGATTAAAATTTGTTTCCGCGATTTTTTTTTTCTCTTTAATTTTATTTCTCCATTTTTTTTATAAAAATAAGAATTACAACAAAATAGTTGTAAAAATAATATATTTAGCTAACAGCAATTTGAATTTCTTTATAAGTTTTTTTAATTCTTTTGATAAATTATCTCGTAAATTGTGTGATAGCTGTAAAACTTTAACGATAAAAAAATAACACTGCAATAAAATCTCCAAGTTATTGTTAATAATGTGCATCTAAAATATTCAGTATTAAATGTTAACTGTATGAGTTAAAATGTGTGCAAAAATAATAAATAAATGAATTTTTTCATTTATAATAATAAAAATAAATAATATAAAAAATTTTTAAAAATATTTTTAAATAAATAAAAAAAATTTTAAGTAAAACCTAAAAAAAAAATATGTTAAATGTGTTAAATTTGTTAAATTAAAATATATATTTTTTTTTTATAAATCACAAATGTTAATTTAATGTCTTTTACAAATTCATCAGCTGAAATTTTCAATAACTTTACTACTACCTCGACGACTCCCTCAGCAAATTGTTTTGCTTCATTTGCATTTATACGCAGACGTTTTAGAAGTCACGGTAAATATGTAGTCAATCCATCAACGGTGCTAATAACCTCATCATCGTCGACATCATCGACACATACGTGTGAATTTTACGTTGAAGCTAAGGTAAATAATAATAAAACAACAACAACAACGAATATTCGAAAAGTGAAAAATAATATTTGAATTTTATTTCAATAATATGTTAGAAGTTTTGTGTTGTTTCTTTTTTATTGCATTTAAACGTAAATTGAAGTAATATTGTTCCTAGACTGTGATTTGATTATTTACGTCGTCTTGTTTACTTATTGCAATAAAAATG
This sequence comes from Eustalomyia histrio, assembly GCA_949748255.1. Taxonomy (NCBI): domain Eukaryota; kingdom Metazoa; phylum Arthropoda; class Insecta; order Diptera; family Anthomyiidae; genus Eustalomyia; species Eustalomyia histrio. The sequence goes on from OX456525.1 coordinate 140,663,158, forward strand.
TGCGAAATTTTGAAATGAAATTCATTGACTTGCAAGGAGAAAAAAAAACATGATCACTGTTACCAAATTATGCTCACTGTATACGGATATGGTTATCGCAATCATGTTTATGGGTTTTAAATAGTTTTTAACCAGCTATATAGTTGCTAATAATATTATTATAATTAATATTTTTTTATTGCCAGTTTATATTTTATAATATAGTTGATTTTAACCATACTATAGTAATAAATATTGGCTAAGACAAAAATATAATAATTATGCAAGCATAAAAGCAATCAATAAACAATTAAAAATTTAATAAAACATGGATTTGACATTTACAATCATATTATTGTTATAGTTTTTTTTTAATAAATTGTGTTTAAAAATATTTATTTTATTCTTAAATTTTAATACCAAACGTTTATAACAATCCTACGGCAAAAGGACCTATCCCAGGACACGACAGGCGACCGGTTGATTGTGATAGGGATCGGTCACGGGATCGGTCACTTTAACATTGGCTTTTCTTAGGAGGGGGTCAATTGCCCTTTGTGACATGTCACATGACTGGTCTAAAAGAACATGTCATGACTTTTAAACCGGTCACGTGGTAGGTACTTTAGGAAACGGTCCTCTTTTCACCTATCTCGTCATATGTATTTTCAGAACCAGTCCAGTTTTCACCTACCACCGGACAGATCTCAATTCCCGACTGACCCTTTTTTCCCACAGGGATATATGCATCTGTATATATATTAATTATTCCGCTAATTCAAGTTACAACATTCATCACACAGAGAAAAAATATATTTAAACACGATTAAGAATTCGAAATTATCATAGTATGATTCTTAATAATCATATTATAATCACTGAGCACGATTTTATCGTCATATAATTATCACAAAAATTCTCGCAAAACCATTTTAAAAAATTTCACCAAAAATGTTTTTTCTGATAATTTTAAACTCATTAACAATTTTTTTTCTATTCGTTGTTAACTTTTTTAGATTTTTTTTAATTTTATTTATTATTTGCGAAAAAATTCATTAAAAAAAACTGTTCAGTGGATAAATTTTATAAAATTTTTAATTTATTTATTCTTTTTTTACAAATAATTTAGCGAAAAAAATATATAAAATATAAATGAATTTCCATAAAATAAATTTTTACGTAAATAAAATTTCAATGAAAAAAAATTTCGCGAAAAAAATGTGAAAAGAACATTCCGCAAAAAAATTCACTTGAAAAATTTTAAACCTTTGACCAATTTTATTTTATTACTTGAATTTTTATTTTAGATTTCGCGGAAAAAAATTCGACAGATTTTGAATCTTTTCAAACAAGGTCCTTATAAAAGGGGGCGTAATCACCCTCTTTGCAGTCAGGCAACAGCTAATTATTTCATATTTCAATTAACATCTCAATTAATTTTAACAACATATTATTTAAATAAATATGATTCTAGAGTTGAATAAACATTATGATTACTAGTATCATAATATGATTGAAGTTCAATATGAATTATACTCCATATTATTATGATAAATATAATCATAATTTCATTATCATAATATGATAACTACATTATTTTTACTACTATGATTGGCATAATCATAAACCTAATATTATATAATTTTCTTCAAATATAATTGCCCCAACCAGGTTCTTCCTTTGCATAAGCTTTTAGAAATATAACTGCGATATTTAAATTTGTAGAGGTGAAAATTTGTTTGAGATTTCCCAGCAAAACCACACATTACCAAACAATGGGCAAAAGTAATGTATAGCCCATAGGCAAATACTTTTTTGTGGAAATTTTTACGCTATAATTTATACGCGATTGTGTTCCCAAACGAAAAAAAATAAAAGAAAATCGTACTCAAAGTTCATTGATCAATTAAGTGATTCTGCGATTTTTATGATTATTAGGATCATAATATGAATGAAGTTCAATATGAATTATAATCCATATTATGATAAAAATAATTATAATTTAATTATCATAATAGGATACATTATTTTTTTACCACTATAGTTGGCATAAACATATAAAGTTGGCATAAAACTATATAATGTTCTTCAAGTATAATTGCTCTAACCATGTTTTTTCTTTGCATATATCAGTTATTAGTAAAAAACATTAGTTTAGAAATATATCTGAGATATTTAAATTTTAAGAGGTACAAATGTGTTTGAGATTTCCCAGCAGAACCACACATTACCAAATAATGGGTAAAGTAATGTATAGCCATAGGCGCCCACACATTACCTTACACCTTACTTTATTGATGAATTTTACAGGCTGTGTGCCTCAGAGTAATGTTTGCATGCTTACTTATATGCTTACATAAAAATGAAAAGTAATGGGTTACATTTTTCCAGATAGGAGGTAAACAAATTGGCATTATAATAATATACACATAGAAATTATTTATGAAATATCGCTTTTTATTTATGATTTTATGATTCGTATTATTTGAATAAATTTGTCAGCTTTAAGAATCATTATTTTAAGTTAAATTCTAATGCATTATGTAACCAACTATTGGTAACTTATTACTTTATGTTTTAAAATAATGCAAAAGATAAGGAGTGTACGTTAAAAAGTAATGCAGTATTTAACTTATTACCAGTAACTCATTACTTTATGTTATTAAATAATGCTTATAGTAATTATAATTCATTATGTATCCAATTATCGGTAACTTATTACTTTATGTTGAAAAATAATGACACAGATAAGGAATGAATTTAATTTAATGAATTTAACGCACTCATTACCAAAGTTTTCCTGTGCAGCTCCAAACAATTTTGTTTAAAAATATTTTCTATGCGAGGGCGGATCAATAAGTCCGTAACTTTTTGAATGAGAACTGTTTTTTTTTGCAAAAAACATTTATTTTTCAACATAATCTTCTTTTACCTCAATACACTTAGTCCAACGTTTCTCCAATTTTTGTGTCCCTTCCAAAAAATAGGATTTTTCGAGGTCCATAAAATAGGCATTTGTTTGATCAATAATTTCATCATTCCACATAGTATTTATCAAGCTTTTCGTTGGTTTGATTGACGGTTTTTTTCGCAAAAAATAATGTTTAATGAGCACTCAAAATGCACATTTTTTTCATTTTCAAAAAAATCCACGAGGTTGTATGTTTAGAACAGCTGTTAAACGCAAAGTAAATGACGGAACTTGCTCAAAATTTGACAGTAGTCTGGTACTTGATGGCATCAGTTTTGCATTTTATATAACTACGAGGGAAGTTCGAAAAGTTACGGACTTATATTTTATCACAGTGGATAAATATTTAAATAAATTTTCTTTTGATATCCAATTTGTATATACTTTTTTTTTCAAAACTGTCATAAAAAATTAAAAAAAAATGAGGTCCCATTTGAACCCACTTTTAAAACCCTAACCATGAGATTGCGCATCTAAAAATATGTTTTAAAGTTTTTTCTCCTGTACAACATATCCAGATTTTTTTTAAAAAAAACTGTGGATTTCACTACTGGCAATATTGAAATTTTTATTAAAAACTAAAATATATATCATAGCATAGTTAACAAAAGTAACATTTAAATTATATATATTTAATAATAATAATACAGATTTTCTTTTACTCGAAAATCTGGGAATTGAACTGGCAATAGTCAATTATCATAAGTAGTGTGTCTATACCACTCCTATTAAAAATGTAAACAAATTAAATTTTAGCACATTTATATTTGTATAAAAATTGACTGTTTTCAATTATTTTCAATATAATATTTAACAATAATTTTTATTTTATCTCATAACATTTATTTTTAATTTCATTAACAAGTCAGTCATTAACCTTTTTATAAGCAGTATTATAAATAAATTGTTATTTATTATTGTTATTATTTTTTTTTTTTTTTGTATTTTTAAATATAAAATATTATTACCACGTTTGACATATATTTCGTTTAAATTATAATATTTTTTTTTTTTAATTTAATGATTTAAATATAACAAATAACTGCTATTTATTTAAATAAATTGTTAAACAGCTTTGTTGTTTGCAATCTTAGGTGCAACAAAGCAATTTGTATTTAAAAATAAATGTTTTTTTTTTTAAATTAGTCTAAAATTAAAACTAAATCGTTTTTTAACGTTGTTTAAATGATTTGTAATTTCCGTTTACATTTTTCTTATAATTAAATAGAAAAACAGGCAGAAAGACCTGTAAGTGATTAAATTATTTTTAAAATATTATTTCATATTTGTTAAAAAAAAATAAATAAAAATGCAAAGTCACATTATTAGGAATACAAAAACTGTTGAAATTTAAATTAAAAATCTATATAATATTTAAAAAAATTAATTTAAAATATCTTACTGTAACTGACTGCAGTTTATCTAAAAAGTTGGCCGTATATTTGTTTTTAAATGTTTAAATAAAAAGAAATATAGATTTCAAATCTTTTTTACATTTATTTAAGGAATAAATTAATTAATATTTTTATTTAAAATGATTTGTTAAAAAATGTTTTTAATTTTTTTTCAGTCTGATAATTTAAATAAACAAAATAAAGGAAAAGTTGTTTATTTTTACAGACTTTGTAGTTAATTTTTAAGACATTTAAAAAAAGAAATTTCGTTTATTTTTACGGATTTTGTAGTTAATTTGTTAACAGTTAAAAGAAATATTTAAAGGAAATATCATTTGTTTTTACGGAATTATCGTTAGTTTGTTAACAGTTAAAATAAATGAAAAATCGTTTATTATTTTAAGTTGATTTATTAATATTTAAATAAGGATGAAAAATTCTTTTGATTTAAACGAGTTTCTAAGTGGGTTTTTTTATTTATTTTAAATTACATTTTCAGTAAATTTAAATTACAAACTATTTTGAGTGTATCAATACCTAGAGAAAAAAAATCAAACTTATTGAGTTAATAGGGAAAAAAATTTAACTTATTAAAGTAAATATGATTCTAGTTAAAATAACAATTTTCGTATTTAAATTGTTATTGTAAATATTTTAGATACCCAGCAAACAAAAATGGTAGTCATTCTGTGGCTATAACTTCTTTCATTGCTTCCTAAACTTCAGTTAACACTCTTTTATAATTTGTTGGTGTTATTCTAAGAAACTCGCAAAAGAATTCATGACAGGTCAATTGAAAAGTCCCCGGCCTACCATACTAAAATACATTTGTTTGCCAAAATTCGTTTTTTTTTCATTCAAAATAGTTCCCTTCAAGGGTGATACACTGGTTATAGCGACCCTCCAACTTTTCGATACCATTTTTGAAGTACGATTTGTCCTTTGCTTCAAAATAAGCCTCAGTTTCGGCGATCACCTCTTCATTCGACGAATATTTCTTCCCAGCGAGTATTCTTTTGAGGTCTGAGAACAGGAAATAGTCGCTGGGGGCAATGTCTAGAGAATACAGTGAATGCGGAAGCAATTCAAAGCCCAATTCATGGATTTTCGCCTTCGATTTCACTGACTTGTTTTTGGTCAAAAGTGAGCTCGCGCGGCACCCACTTTGCACAGTGCTTTCTCATACCCAAATATTCGTGAATGATATGCTGCTGCTATTCAATTCAATTTCAATTTACGGTCATTCGAAATCATTTTGTGGATTTTTTTGATGTTTTCTTCCGTAACAAACTCTTTTTGGCGTCCACTGCGTTCACACCGTCTTAGGTGCTCATTTCACCACGTCTAAACTTAGCATACCAATCCTTGATGGTTGATTTTCCTGGGGCAGTGTCCGCAAACTCGTCATCAAGCCAAGATTTTGTTTCAACTGAATTTTTTCCCTTCAAAACGCAATATTTTATCAACACGCGAAATTCTTTTTTATCCATTTTTTTTACAATAACAAAAGTTGCTTCACTCAAAATGCTTTAATTCACAAACTAATGATCCGACAAATTTTCAGAATCTAAAGCATTCATTCAAAATATTGTTTTCTGATTATTCAAGTCAAAAATTTCAATGTGAAAATAGTTCTGATTTTTTTATTAAATCAATTTTTATATTTTTGTTTAATGCATTTTTTCAGCTTTAATTAGTTATGGCGACACAATATGTGCATTTTTGCACTTTTTATTTTATTTAACACTACACTATTTCCAGCTTTAATTCAGAATTTTCAAAATAATTTTAAAATTGTGTAAAAATGTTTGAAAACAATCGAAAAAAAATTTAAATTGTGTAAAAATCTTTTCAAATTTTTCAAAAACGTTTTTAATCGATAACTAGTTTCACCAATCAAAATCTTGCCTTCGATAATAACCTTTCCGGAAAAAAAAGGCCAGTTGAGAATTGGTATCTGTCCCGTGATAGGTGAAAACTGAACCGGTTCCAAAAATACACAAACCGAGATAGGTGAAAAGAGGAGCGGTTCCTAAAGTACATACCACGTGACCGGCTTAAAAGTCATGACGTGTTCTTTTGCGTTGGTTCTGTGATATGTTCTTTGGGGTTAGTTGGGTGACATATTCTTTTAGACCAGTCCTGTGACATGTCACTAAAGGCCTAGGACAAGCCCATGTTAAAGTGACCTTTCCTTTTCTTATAAAAAAACCAGTTCCTTTCACAATGAACCGGTCACGTGACGTGTCCTGGGATAGGTCCTTCTCCTGCAGAGACGTTTTATATGTTTATATTGATATTTATTATATTTTTCAAAATTTCGTTAAATAAAACTAATTTAGTATTTTCTCTTTTATTTCCAGGTATTAAAATATTTAAATAAAATCCCGTTGTAAGTAACATAAATCATTTTTATTTGAATTTGAATACTTTAATTATGTGCTGCAAATTAATTGAAAGAGGTTATAAAGAAAACCTAGTAATTTTTTTATTATTAATAGTTATAACGCAGATCTATTAAAATAATTTAGACTGCAAGTTAGAAGAAAAAAAAATGTATATCCCATTGCGCTCATAACTATGCCGTCAAACAGTGGGACATACGAGACATTTAGTAATTTTAAATATTTTAATTTTAAATATTTTCCTAACCCGAAGTCTGGACATCCTATAAAAAAGTTAGCAAGCAAATGTGCCAAATCAATTACAGAGAAGCGTCAAAGTGATGTCAATTTTTCTTTTTCATTTCATTGCTAAGACCAAAAATTATTTTTTTTTCTAAAAACTATAAACAACTTTTCCACAATAGTTTCGTTAGTTTCACCCACGCTTAAATGATACACGCTACATTTTCTATAGAAATCAGACGGCATTTCCAAGGAAAAAATCTTCAGAGTCGAAGAAAAAATCTTCAGAATCGAAGAAAAGCTCCATTGAAAATATTTTTTAATTTATAAAAATTAGAAAAAAAATTTAAACGGCCCTGGTAAAAACATTTACATACACGCAGAGAAAAAACATGGTTGCAATATGATCACTGCTACTATATTGTGCTTGCTGCAATCGGGTATGGTTGTCACAACCAAGTTATTGGTTTTCTAACAATCAACATGGTCGGTACCATCATTATTTAGTAAATATTTTACTATTTTATGATTGGCACCTTTAATTTTATATCATGATTGGCTGTGGTAACAAAAATTATGGCTATGAAAAAAATATCATAATTATGCAACGATAAAATGCTGGCAACAATCAATAAATAATTATACAATCAAAGAAAGAAAAGTTCTCCTTAAAAATTTTTCTTCAAAAAGTCCTTAATATCAAGTTTTTGTTAGAAAAAAACATTTCTAAAGGAAATATTCTAAATTTAAAGAGCTTTTTCATAGTTTCTAAGAACTTTTCCTTTAAGAAATTTTCTTAGATTATGGATCATATGATGATAATCCAGGAATCATAATATAGTTATGAGGGACCATAATATGATAACATTTTGAGCATTACGTGCGATCATATTATGATAAATTCAATATAAAATGTTTATTTAGGACCATAATATGATAATTTTTAATCATAATATAACTGTAGGGACCATATTATGGTAAAAATATGGTTATTTTATTATCAAAATATGATAACCATAATATAGTACGATTATGGTTGGCACATGCATAAACCCAAAAATATATGATGCTCTTCGAATATGATTGACCCAACTATGTTTTTTCTTTGCGTGTATGTGACGATATGACTATATATAACTATATTTAGAATTTAAGTATATCTAATTATATCAGAGTTCACATATGTTCTCATATAACTTCAGATATATTCATATATTGTATTATTTCATATACGTTTATATATAAATATATTTTGAGTATGATTTAATTGGATAGTTTCAAATATGATCATATATGATTATACATAATCTTTTTTTACAAGGAAAGGAATTTGGACATGTGATAGAAAAAACAAAATTAAAAAAAAAAAACTTCTTTTAGTTTTCTTCGATCTTCTTGATTTGTGTAATATTCCTCATCGAGCTAAGGATCTTTCATTTATAAAAAATTAATTATAAATATTTATTTATCCCAATATTTCGTCACCACATTGGGTGACTTCTTCAGGAGAAATTGTTTTTTTTATAATTAATAAATTAAAATCAAAAAAAAAACTAATTTATTAATTATAAAAAAAAACAATTTCCCCTGAAGAAGTCACCCAATGTGGTGACGAAATATTGGGATAAATAAATATTTATAATTAATTTTTTATAAATAAAAGATCTTTTGCTCGATGAGGAATATGATATAAAAAAAATTACGCTAAAGAATATATCGGCTTAAGTTGATATCTAAGGATAAAACTGAGTTTCAAATTATTCAAAACTATTTTGCTTGAACACTTTTTAATAATTTTGGTATTCAATTAGATAGATCCTTAAAATACCTTCCAATTTGTATATATTTCTTTGGAAAAAAACATGAAAATTGTTGACTCCACTTTATAATCCTCATTTTTTTTGTCCCCTTGGACACATATTAAAATTTCTCTTAAAGCGGTGTGAACCACACAACACAGCAGAACTTCCTTCTATTAATCTATGGCAATTATTCATGTAATTAGTGTTATATTTAACTTTTATTACATTAAAAATAGTTTGTAAATTAAAATAACAGAAAATACCATTTAAAAGTAATGATATTTGATTTAAAAACCAGGTCTACTTACTTTTCATTAAAATCAATTGGTATTTGTAAAAACAAATGATTATTCAGTTAAAAAAAAATTTTAAAATTTACTTAGAAATTCCTTAAAAATAAATGTTTATTCATTTGTTTGAAATTGTCTCATATTTGTATTTTTGTTTGTTTTTTAATCAGCAAAATGTAGACTTATACACATAAGGTCATTCACATGTTTTGTGAATGACCTTTTGTGTGTGTTTATATTTCTTAAAATCTTGTAATTCAAATTGAAAAAATTTTCTATATAAACAAACAAGTTGAATAAAAACAAAATATTGGAATTTTTTGAATATAATTATTGAAACTGACAGCAAATGACAGCAAATAAAACTGTAAATTTGTAATAAGTGTAACCGAAACGAATAACTTAAAAATTCCCGTTTTATGGGTAAATTTTTATTATATTTTATACAAATAAAAAAAAACTGAAAAAAAATCAGTAAATGATAGTAAATCATTTTGAACAAATGTATAAAACAGTTAAAATAATAAATCTATCTGAAGAATAATTTAATGTTATAACACGCAAAAAAAAACTTGGTTGAAACATGATCACTGCTACTATATTATGCTTGTTGCATTTGGGTATGGTTATCACAATCAAGTTATTAGTTTGTAAATAGGTTCTTACCATCAATATAGTCGCTACCATCATTATTATAGTAAGTATTTTATTATTTCATGATTACCACTTTATATTTTATAACATGATTGACTGTAACCATACTGTGGTAACAAACATTTTGATTATAAAAAAATATGTTAATTAAGGAACTATGAAATGCTGGTAACAAATAAAACATGACTTTGACATTAGTCATAATACTGATTTGTTTTCATAACATAAATTGCATCAGTTCAGTCACCCATGTAAAAATGATAATATATGATCATTTTCAGGAAGGGAGGGATTATTTTCGAAAAAATTCGTTGTCAAAAGGATTCTATATAAAGATTTTATATTTTTCAATTTTTTTGAATAAAAATAAATAATGTATTTTTTTTAAATTAATATTAATGAATAATTAATATGTTTAAAATTTCTTTGCATCTAAGAATTTTTATATAAGAAAAAGTCATAAAATCTTTGTTTTTTTTTTTATTAAAAAAGTTCTTAGAATTCAAAAATCTTTTTGAAGTATTTTTCTTTAAAAAAAATCCATAAAATCAAAGAAGTTTTCTTAAAAAAGTCCTTAACATCAAATTTCTTCGTTAGGAGAAACAAAAATATTTAAAGAACTTTTTGATATTTTCGAATAATAATATGACTGTAGGGACCATAATATTGTTATTTTATCATCATATTATGATAACTATATTATAGTACGACTATGGTTGACACAATTATAATCCCAAAAATATATAATCCTCTTTGAATATGATTGTCTCAACCATGTTTTTCTCTGTGTGAACTTAACTGAAAACTTGTTTATTAAACTACATACAATAAACTACATAATATTCTGAGTGTATAGTTGTTTTATTTTTTAAAAGCAACAACAACTTTAAAAAATAACCAGTTCAAAAATTACTATAGAAAGCTAATGCATTTTTGTAACCTGTAAAAAATGTAGGTTTATTTGTACAATTTCTCGTTTTCTATTTTGTAAAATAGTTTGTATAGTTTTAGCTAAATCTGAATTAAGTTTTCAGGGAAATAAAAAAAAAACTAATTATAGAATGTCATACAAGGAGATAGCCTGTTTCTCGGTTAGTCCAGATTTTCTTGAAATTTGGATATGTGACTGGAAGACCTGTCATAATTGTTTGAGTGTAAAGAGTAGTTAAAGTCCCAGTTAGTAGCTAACGGGACATTGGTAGGATAATTTTACTTTATTTGTCAGTTAGGTTTTACTACATTTATTAGTTGTTTTTTTTTTTTTAGGAAAATTAACTAATCTTTAACTGTTAGTTTAACTAAAATTACAAGTTGCTTCCCAACAAACAATACGTACAGTTTACGTACCGGTTTCGGTCCGTCATAAACGGAATCCAACTCCGTTTACGTGCCATTTTCTTTATCCGTAAACGGACCAGAAAACGGATTTTAAGGGACATCGAACCTAATTCGAATCCGTTTAAAAACCGTCAATGACGGACCGTTTACGGACCGGATATATCGGATGCTGTCCGTTAATAGTCCGTCAGTGACGGATCGTTTACGGATCCGTATCCGATCCGCATTCGTACCGTTTTTTCAACAAAAAACGGATTTGTGTAAAGGCATATTATTTTAATTGTTAATAGCAAATTTTTTTTTGTTTTTCTTTAAATTTATTAACAAATATATTTAAATTAAAATTACAAAACTTATAAACTAAATCCAACAAATACCATATTTATCTCCAACACAATTACCATCCATCAATCACTGCGACTGTGGCCCATTGAAAATCATGAAAAAAATAAAACAAATACTTAATTTTGGTTTTAAATTGTGGTACTTACGATTTTTTCACAAAATTATTTTAAGCTTTTTAATTGCAAAGCAACATAATTTTGCACACATCATCGTAAAATTTGTTTTCAATGTCATAAATATTTACCTGAGGGATATTTAAGTATTCGTTTTTTTATAACTAAGCAAATCCAAATGCAACGGAAGAAAAACTGATGAAAAACAGTGGTCCGTATTTGACTGTACAGAAAACGTATTGTTTTCGAAAATTCAATTATACGGTCCGTTAGTGTATAAGCTTTGACGGATACGTATTTTCGGACCGTAAACGTACAGTAGAAGCCGGATACATAAATCCATACGTATCGGAGAGTTCGTAAAAATGTTTCTTGGGTTTAAATGTAGTTGTAAGCTGCTGCTTAATACTAAAAAATAACTGCATTTTTAGTTAATTCGATTGAAATTGTAGTCTACAATTTCAAAATATAAAATTGCTGCTATTTTAACTGTAATTTTTAATCAGGGTTGGCAGGCAATACGGCTAAAATACCGTTATCGATTTAAACCCCTTTTAACAGACTATCGTTATCCCTAAAATACCGTTATCGCTAATATACCGTTATCGCAATTAAATTTTTTATAAATAAAAGGATCTTTGGCTCAATAAGGAATATAATATAAATAGAGAAGATCGAAGAAAACTAAAATAGTTATCGCAATAATTAAAATACCGTTACCCGTAAAATACCTCTATCAAAATACAAACTAAAATATCAACAATATTTTCTTTTTATTTTTTCATTTTCCCAATCCACTGTATGACGTAGATACACATATGAAGATATTGTGTATGCATGGTGCATGAGTTTCATGCATGTTTTATTTTTTTCAGTTGACAATTGTCTACAAACTATTTGACACAAAACATTTACTATGTCAATTCCAATAAAAATTTATGCAAAACCATATGATACGACAACAACAACAAAATAAAGTCAATTGAATTGTTGAAAGAAAAAAAATTTAAGCGTTTTTATTTTATTTTCGAAGATACACAGACAATTTGTAAACAGAAAAAAAAATAAAAAAAAAATTAAACGCCACCGCTATTTATTTGATATGTAAATTTTTATAATCATCATGTTTGATAAACATCTATAAACATGAGAATTTTGAGTAGAAGAATTTTCAATAGCACAATTTACAATAGCACAATTTTCAATAGCAAAAATTTTCAATAGAATAATTTTCAATACAAACATTTTGGAAAAAAATAATTTTTTGTATTACATTTTATTGTGTAGCATTTTTTAGAACAAAAATTATGTTTACTTGGTTTTTTTTTGTTGTTTAAGTTTTGACAAGTAAAAACTAGCTAGATTTTGTTCTGTGTGAATAAACTTTAAATTTTATATCACTTATAGCCTTACTGCCATATGCATAGACATTTTGTTTTTATAACACAATTAATTAAGAATGTTATAAGGATCTACGAAATCTCTATGCATATGGCTGTTAGACTTTAGACCAAGGGTGTCCAAGCCCTATGCTCTTGATGCTCATTTGGTTTTTGTAAAAGCACTTAGCTATAGGCTGTGTGTTTTAATACACATAGAGCACTCAGCAATAGCAATACGAAATACAAAAACAAAATTGCCTTATTAGTTTTTTTGTCGTTCTTCACTGTATACACGCAAGTGCAAAGCAACAACACTTTCGTATGCTTTGCTGGTAAACACCAGAGAACTGCAAAATCAAATTTTTTCTTGATTTAATCATACACAAAAAATCTTGTTCACATTTAATAATTCAACAAAATTCACTGTAGAATAAAATCATCATCATGTTACTGAACGCCTAATTCGGATTACTTTGAATTATATGTCGATTATGTTTACGGCAAATTAAATCACTCAACAAAAAGTCAGCGTTGAATAAGTCAGAAAAAACAACAAACAACGCGTATGAGTGTATTCATAATTAAAACAAAATAGAAACACATTTCATAAATGTTATATGTATATTAGGGTGGGACTTAAATCCGCTTTTTTAGAATTTTTATTAGTAATAAAAATATTCTTCTTTGTGAAATATAAATATTTTTTTTGGAAAAAAAATTTAGGTCGATATCTCAGGCTTGCCTAATCCGGAAAAATTTAAATATTGTCTAAATTTTTTTTCATCTATTTTGATTGGAAAATTAGGCAATATTTAACTTGAACTGGATTGGGCGAGCCAGAGATGTCGACCTAAATTAAATAAAAAAAAAAAATTATCACAAAGAACAATATTTTTGGTACTCCTAATAAAAATTCTAAAAAAATGTATTTTAGACCCACCCTAATATACATATAACATTTATGAAATGTGTTTCTACAAAACCACCTCCTTTTTATAGTTTACAAACTATTTTGTTTTAATTATGAATACACACATACGCGTTGTTTGTGGTATTTTTCTGATTTATTCTACATCAAAATAATTATTGTTGGCTCGAATGAACAGAATAATACTTTAGACCATTTGAATTTCCTACTGTATCTTTGCTGTTTGTGTATTAAAGTAGCAACAATATTATATGTTATTTTCTCTCCTTTCAATTGACATTAAGACAATAAAAAAATATTTAATTGTTTAATAGAAATAGAGTGTGCTTGCTCGAGTATATTGTCTACATATTTATTTTTTCTTTCAGTTTATATTTTTGTTATCTTTTTTAATAAAGTGTGTTAATTGTTGATGATGATGATGCTGCTTTTTTGTTACTATATCTTTTTCTTTTTAAATTAAGGTTTATTGTTGCTTGATTTCATTTAACTCTAAATTGGAATGACAAACAAAACTATGGAATTTTTTTCTAAAGAAAAAAAATGTGGAAGATTATTTTAATTATTTAATCAAGTTCAGGGTTGGTTTTAAATTAGTTAATTGAAAACATGGTTGAGGCAATCATATTTGAAGAGCATCATATATTTTTTTTGATTATGATTGTGCCAACTATACAATTAAAAAAAAATGTACTAGAATTTAGAAAAATTAACTTATTTAGAGGAAAAATTGAAATGAAAATGGCGCCAAAGATACTTTTTACCAATATTTAATAAAATTTTTCATTGAAATTAAAAAAACAAATTTTACTTTCGATTTGGTCAAAATTTTCAAGTAATAGAAAAATTTTACTACTGAGAAGTAAATTTTTATTAGAAAACAGTAAAATTTCCTCCTAATTAGTTCCTACATCATCTAAAATTTTACTGTTATTTAGGAAATGTTACCTTGGTTTAAGAAAAATTTTATTTTTTTTAAGTTCATACTGCCTAAAAAAGGAGAAAATATTTTCTAACATCAAGTTAAATAAGTGAATTATACTTCTCTTAACAAGCTCTTACATTTTTATCTTAAAATCAAATTGATTTATACAAAATTCATGTATTTAAAATATAAATTAAATTTCATTAGCAAAAAGGTAAACAAATTAAAAAAATATACTGCAGGGGATATCCTGAAACGTAATAAATTGTAACAAAGTCAGATCCTTTTCGTAGTTAATTAACGGTTCTGCTTGAGAGAACTACAAAAAGGGGACGCCTTAGGTGGCACACGGCATCTAAGGCTAAGGCACACTGGGGGTCCTTTGTCTTCTTAATTTAACTAATTTAAGGAAATTGTTGCAAAAATACAAAATATCACAGTTTCATTTCTTGTTATTATTGGAAAATGGCAAAATGTCCTAAGTTTATTTTATGGAATTTTAAGCTTAAACTTTATTTGACATATACAAATTTAAACTTTTTTATTACTGAGTGAAAAAAAAATAGCTCGATAAATATAAAGTTTAATAAGCGCTACGTCAGTTATAGGAAAGCCATTATGCCGTAATGTAGTCCGCAAGCAAAATTATTACATAAAAGCTCAAATTCGAATTTTTGACCTTTTGTTAACAAAATTTTAAAAAAATATTTTAGGCTAATTTAAGTTCAATGTTAAAGACTGTTAAGATTAGAGATGGGCCATTTTTGAATCACGCACCAAAAATTACAATCATGCACGATAATTTTTTTAACTGGTTACTTTAATTTGTTTCCTCTAATAATAGTTTTTCTTGAAAATTAGGAAAACTAACTTGTTTGTTTTAAATTGATTGTTTTTTTTTTTTTTTTTGGAATAGAATATATTGAATATAATTTAAACGTTTTCCAACAAAAAAAATCCTATAACAAATTTTATTATTTTTTAAAAAATTAGAACACTTTTACTTGAAAAAAAGAATATTTAATTAAAATTTTTAAAATTTATCTGAACTAAGTTGCATGAAAATTTTCCTTAGAAATAGTTCATCAATTTCTAAAATCAAGTAAATTTTTATTATTACATAGGAAAAAATTTATTACTTTTTGTTTTTAATTGTCTGAACTAATTTTTAGAAAACAATTCTTCAAAATTAGAAAGTGGTAGACTTAAAAACTGAATTTGGAAATGGCTTTCTAAAATTTAGTTTATTTTACTACTCGCGAACAAAAAATGAACACACATTAAGTTCAAGTACTTTCTCGATTTAAGTTAGACACATTTTTTGAACTAAATGGAAGTAAATTATGTCCTATTTTTTTTTTTTTTTTTTTTAACTAAACTTAATTTTATTACTTTTGAGTATGTAAATTTCTTGAAACTACGATGTTTCTTCTTAAAATTAATAAATTTTTATTTAATTGACTTGTGTTTTTCCTAAAATCAAGAAATATTACTTAGGAAAAATATGAACTATTTCTGAGTATATAAACTATTTCGTTTTTCCTCAAACTTAGGAATTTTTATTATTTTTAAGAAAATTTTTCTAAATTTTTTTACTTAAATTGAGTACAATTTGTAAACTATTTTGAAGGAAATTTTTGATTACATTTTAGTTCATGTCTTTTTTTTTGAGAGTAGTCGTACTATAATATAGTTATCATATTATGATGATAAAAATAACCATACTATGGTCCCTACAATTATATTATAAATTTGAAAATATGATAAAGTTTTTTAAATAATTCTGTGTTTCCTAAAGGAAAAATTCGATATTAAAGACTTTTTCAAGAAAACTTCTTTAATTCTATGGACGTTTTTTTAAAGAAAAATACATCCAAAAAAATGTTCGAATTCTAAGCAGTTTTTTATTAAAAAAATATATATTCTATGGCTTTTTTCAAATAGAAAAATTCTTAGATTTTAAGGACATTTTAAAGATTTTTTAGATAGTCTTAAGGAGTCTCAGAATTTTTCTTTAAGAAAAAGTCGTAGAATCTAAAAATATTTTTACTAAAAAAGGTCCTTAGAATCCAAGTATTTTTCGTGATGAAAAGTCCTTAGAATCTAAAAATTTTTTATTCAAAGAAAGGCTTCAGAATCTAAGTTTTTTTTTAAAGAATATATGAATTTTTATTTAATAAACAGTTTGCAGAATCTGAGAATTTTACTTTAAGAAAAAGTCCATAGAATCTAAAAATGTTTTTATCAGAAAAATTTCAAAAAATCTAGTATTTTTGTATAAGAAACATTTTCGTACAAAACAACTCGTTGGTTATACAGACTTTTTCTTATAAAAAATAGTTTTATAAATATTCTGAGTACTTTTTCCACAAGAAAGTATTTATTTTACAAGAAATGAATAAAAAAACATATTTAAAAAAAATATATATTTATTATTATTGTTTTTATTGAAAAGAATAAAAAAATTGTAAAATCTTTTATAGAATCCTTTTGTCAACGAATTTTTTCGACAATGAATTGATTAATGTAAATTATAATGTTATACGTATATGGCATTTTTGAAAATAAACCCCCCACGGGGGGTTTTCATTTTCACATGGGTGACGGAACTGATACATTTTTTTATGATTTATAATTTTTCATAGATTGTTGCCAGCATTTTATGGTTCCATAATTATCAAAATTATTTTTAAGTCAGAGTTTTTGTTACCACAGTATGGTTATAGCCAATCATGTTATAAAATATAAAGTAGCAATCACGAAATAATAAAATATTTACTATAATAATGAAGGTAGCGATCATATTAATGGTTAGAACCTATTTACAAACTAAGAAATTGATTTTGATAACCATACCCGAATGCAGCAAGCATAATAGTAGCAGTGATCATGTACATTTAAAAGATTCCTCTGTTTTTATTACAACATTAAAATATACTCAATTCCTCTGGCGAAGTTATTGTATTTAAAAAAAGAGGGCAAAATTATTTGGATTTAAAAAAAACAGGGGGTTTAACAAAATGTAACATAATTATTTTTTTTTTAATTTAATTTTGCGAGATTTATTTAAAGTTTAGTAATATTTTATTCCAGAATTCCTACACTTACAATATTATTTCGTTAAAAACAACTTAAAATGCATATTAAATTAATCGAAAATACAATCAAACAAGTAAGAGCGGCTAAATTCGGCTATGCCGAATCTTATATACCCTTCACCATGGTATTCTGAAGGAGATGAATACATCGTTGGAATCTACTACCTCATAGCTCTCCACAAACAAGCGGTATCCCCATTTATTTTTTCTTAAATCTCCAAAAATTTTAATCCAAAATAATATGTCATGTAAAATCTCAAATTTATATTTTTCCATATGTTTCAGCGCTTTTCTTGTCAAATTTGGCATTTTCTAGGCAAAAAAAGTTGGCGACACTACTATTTATTTTTTATTTATATCATTCACAATAGTTGTGAAACGTATTTAACCTACGTATTTATCTTCACACTCTTATTAAACAAAGGGATTTTACTGGAAAAATTAGAGGTAGTCCTGGTTTTTTGCTAATATCTCAGCCATTTATTAACCGATCTGTCTGATTTTTAATAGCAAACAGAAATGGATCACATGTAACAGAAATAAAAAAGAATCAAGTCCTCATCATGTCTGGGTTCTTCGGAAAACCCATTTCAACACACAGACGGACAGACGGACAGACGGACATCGTTAAATCAACTTCGCTCTTCATATGGACCCAGAATATATATACTTTATAGGGTCTAAGATCAATATTGTAGAAATTACAAACGGAATGACAAACTTATATATACCCTTCCACCTATGGTGAAGGGTATAAAAAGAGGACTACTGATTTTTACACATTTTGTTGTTTATTTTCAATCATTGTCGTTTAAAATAACCAGCAATTTTTAACTAACAAAACGTAGAAAAAAACCATTTTTGTGGTTTGTTTTTCAAATTTAAA
The DNA here is from genome assembly GCA_949748255.1 of Eustalomyia histrio. Classification (NCBI taxonomy): domain Eukaryota; kingdom Metazoa; phylum Arthropoda; class Insecta; order Diptera; family Anthomyiidae; genus Eustalomyia; species Eustalomyia histrio. Next base: position 140,681,890 of record OX456525.1, read on the forward strand.
TTTTTTTTATTTGTATGTAATTTTACAAAACACAACACACACACACAGATGTATATATTTTTATTTTCTATGTGTGTATCTATATTTGAATAATTTCTTGTATTGAAATAATTTTGTGTATAAACAAACTATTTTGGTATAAAAAAAAACAAAAATAAATTATATGAATTTTTATTTTTAAAAACAGAAAACATAAAATTTTACATTTAACAGAAAATATCAACTTCTACTGAATGTCTGTAAATTTTTATAGTTTGTTTTTTAAATGACGGATTCAAATAGTTAAAAAAAAATTTTTTTAAGAATTTTAATTGATTCTTCATTTAAAAACAAACTCTACGTATTACTTTTTAACTAAACTACAGTCGGTAACGGAAAATATATTGTGAGTGTAGTTTTAACCACAAAAGTTAATTCTACACATCGAAGATAAAGCTGAAAAAGTGCCCCCATTTTGGGCGCCATTTTTTTATGGTTAATGCTAACATATGTATAACCAGATTATATGCATTAAATCAAAAGAAAATCATTTATTTTATTCACATTTTAAGATTTAAGTTACAATATCAAAAATATCAGTAAATTCTCCCAAGTTGGGCGCCACTTATTGTAGGAGCCATAAAAAAGAAACAAAAATTTTTAATTTCAACTTCCCGAGTAAAAAATGTTTTTTGCGGAATATTTAATCATATCCATAATTCGTCTCCGACCGATTTTTAAAAAATTGTAATTAGCTTGTTAACTAATTTACCTTGGTGGTGCCATGGGTTCTCGGAAAACGGGCAAAATAATTGTTCCTACGAAGAATATTTTCTTCCCCCTTCTTAAAACCCTAAAGTCTTTGAAATCACTTTAAAAAAAAAATTAAGAGTTTATCTTGCGATGATTTCACTGTATGAAAATAAATAGTCATAAATTGGGCGCCATTAATCATGCAATTAAATATGTTAAAACTCTTAGATCTATAATAGACCTGTGCCCTAACTCTTGAACCACCACGTGGAAGTCTTATTAAGAAAATATCTATTCCATTCTTATAAATAATCTTAAACACTTAATTTGTCAAGTTTTCTAAGCCAAGCATTTTTAATAAAAAATATCTACTATTTGCTTTTTTAAGTTTTGGCTTTAGAAAAACATGTTTTCCAAAAAACAAATATTGAATGTCAAATTGCATTTGTAAGGTGTTTGATTGCTTAAATACCAGCACGTGCCTGTGGTACACACAGGGTATCATAAACATATCAAGTCGAAAAATCTATGTTAGTTGCAAAACATGCTAAATAAAACAAATAAGGTATATTTTAACAAATTTCCAACAACCAACCAACAAACCACAACTAAATTTGTCAAATTAACTACATTGTAAATGGCAAATAACAATTGCAAATAAAATTTTAAATAAGGCCTTTGGAAAATTATCTACTAGAAGAAAAAAAATCAAACAAAAATTGTTGTATGCCAAGCACGTTCTAAGAAAAACTGTTAAGAAATATTCCCTGCATTTAATTGTTGCTGATAAAAAAAAATTCATTTGAAATTTAACCAATTTGGTTAAAATTGCCATTTATCTAAAAACAAAAAAAAAACGACAAAGGTGGTCGTTTTTTCGAATGTGTTATTTGGATTGATTGGTCTATGTATTCATTTACATTAATGATAAATAATTGTTAAATACAATTTTGTTTATTTAATTCGAATTTCAATAATGTTTTCCTTTTGTGTCTGATTTCACGCTTCAAAAAAAAAAATAAATACAATCGAATAACAACATTTTTGGGGAGTGTTTTTTTGTTTACTACTATCAAAAATTCTTTACGTAAAATATTTAAATTTATGCGAAAACTGTGTACAAATAAAATTCTTATAACACGTTTACACTAACTTTTAAATATTGTGACATTGTATTATACATTGGATTGAGGGTTTTTGTCAAAAATCTTTACAGAAGATTACGTTTAAACTAATAATTTGTATTAATAAACATCGATTAAAATATTAATTAGTTGGCCATTTAATAGTGATATTTTAACAAAAAAAATCTTTATAATCCATTCATATTTAATGCGCCAAATTATTAAGTTATGGTTCAGCAATTTTTTCGTTGGGCGCCAAATTTTAACACACTGTTACGTAAATTTGATTAAAATGCGGAAACAAATATCCCTATATGGCAGCCCTAGAGTAAATAAATGCAGGCTGCATCTTTTCGACGCTAGCATCTTTAACCTTCGAAACTACCCCATATACCTCCGGATGGTAACATCATATTTTGGATATTTCTAAGAGACGCAAGAGGATGATCTCACAAAGCAAAGACCAGAACCTTCCAGAAAATATGATGTTCTGGATATTTCTGGTAGAAACCAGATGGCGCTATGACACGCAGAGAAAAAACATGGTTGAAACATGATCACTTCTACTATTTTATGATTGCTGCATTCAGGTACGGTGTTACACTCAAGTTATTAGTTTGTACAAGTTGGTTGAAAAGTTCCTGCGCTCACCAAGAGATGGCACTGCTAGCTCCAAACTTTTTTTTCTCAAGTTGGTATAACTGTCTTGAGAACACATGCAAAGTTGCAAGTCATTCTGTCAATTCATTCTTTGTTTCCAAGCCATTTGAAGTTGACGTGTCATTGATTTTTTTTTAATATGGAAACAATTGAATATCGTGCAGTCATTAGATTCTTTGTTTTGAAGGGTTTAAAAGCAAAGGAAATTTATGAACAATTGTTAGAAGTGTATAAGGAGTCCTCACCTTCAAAACGCACCGTTGAATTTTGGGCTGGTGAATTTAAACGTGGTCGTACCAGCCTTAAAGACGATCCACGCGAAGGACGACCAAAAACTGCAACCACAGCAGAAATCATTGAGCAGGTACATAATATGGTTAGTGAAGATCCAAGTTTGACTAAGCGTGAAATCGCTAATGCCATAGGCATCTCAGACGAACGAGTACTCCATATTTTACATGAAGAATTACGTATGAAAAAACTGCTTGGAAAGTTAGTGCCGCACACATTAACAATTCAACAAAAACTGGATCGAAAACAAATTTCTCAGCGTAATTTGGAGCGTTTTAAGCCGAATAAAACCGACTTATTGCGTCGTTTTATAACTATGCATGAGACTTGGATCTACCACCATGATCCTAAATTGAAACAAGAACGTTTACAGTGGACTGAAGCTGGTTGTTCAGCTCCAAAGCAGGTGAAGTCACAACGATCAGCAAAGAAGGTTATGGCATCAGTTTTTTGGGATGCAAAAGGAATTTTGTTGATTGATTATCTTCAGAAAGGTAAAACAATCAACTCTGAATATTATTGCAGCCTTTTGGATCAGCTGGATGAAAAAATTCGTAAGAAAACCCCTGGTTTAAAGAAGATAATAATTATTTTTCATCAAGACAATGCACCTGCTCACAAAAGTGTTTTGACGATGGCTAAATTCAAACAATTAAAGTACGAATTGCTTGAACATCCACCGTATTCACCAGATTTGGCTCCCAGTGACTACTATCTCTTCAGAAATCTTAAACATTTCCTTCGTGGAAAGCATTTTTCGTCGAATGAAGAGGCCATAGCAGCCGTAGACGGTTATTTTGCAGAGCTTCCGGAAAATCATTATAAGGATGTGATAAAATTATTGGAAGATCATTTGAATAAGTGTATTGAGCTTCTGGAGATTATATTGAATAAAAAAATATATTTCGTAACAAAGACAGTATTCTTTCATTTCGAGCGCAGGAACTTTTCAACCAACCTGTAAATAGGTTCTAATCATTAATATGATCGCTACCATCATTATTATAGTAAATATTTTATTATTTCATGATTTCCACTTTCTATTTTATAACATGATTGGCTGTAACCATGCTGTGATAACAAAAATTCTGACTATGAAAAAAATATGATAATTATGGAACCATAAAATGCGGACAACAATTAAATAAAACATAACTTTGATATTTACAGTCATAATATTGTCTTGTTTTCAAACATATAACATTATGATTTACACTAATCAATTCATTGTCGAAAAAATTCGTTGTCAAAATGATTCTATATAAAGATTTTATATTTTTTTAATTCTTTTCAATAAAAACTATAATAATTTTGTTTTTTTTTATATATATTTTTTTATATAAAGGGTGGTTAAATTTTAAGTGCCGATGTTAAATGTGAACTACACCTAAACGTCAAGTTTTTTTCTGCATTTCATTTGACAGACTAACTCAATTCGAACCATGGAAAGATATACAATCGAGCAATGCGTTAAAATTATTCAGGCTTATTATGAAAATGGGCATTTCGTGCACTTCGTGATTTTTTTTGGTCGACCAAATGTGTCCACAATCGGGAGAATTGTGGGCAAATTTCAGCAAACCGGGTCTGTGAAAACACCTGTGCATGCTCGCCCAGTTCGTTCTGCGGAAAACATTGCTGTTGTTCGCGATAGTGTGTCATGAGGTCGACCAAGCATTTACCGTGAATGGTGTTCGCTATCGCGAGATGATAACGAACTTATTGGGGCCAGGAATTGAGGATATGACCCTGGACGATATGTGATTTCAACAGGACGGTGCCACTTGCCACAAAGCTAACGAAACAATGGCTCTTTTGCGCGACAATTTCAATGGCCGTGTTATCTCACGTGGTGGCGATGTCAATTGGCCGCCAAGATCATGTGTTTTGACACCGTTGGACTTCTTTCTTTGGGGTTATTTGAAAGAAAAGGTGTACGTCGATAAGCCAGCAACAATTCAAGAGCTAAAGGATGAGATAATTCGGCATAGAACCTCAATTATGCCTCAGCGTCATCGAAAATTTGAACCATCGAATGGAGGTGTGCCGCCGAGGTCGCGGCGGTCATTTGGCTATTTTGGTCCATGCATAATTGAACCATACCATATTATCATAATAAAAAGAAATAACAATAAATTCCTAAATAATTTGTGTTTTATTCAAAATCAACATCGGCCCTTAAAATCTAACCACCCTTTATTTTAGGTTACCTGTATGTTTTACATGTTCATTTTGTAAGTATTATTGATCTGTAAGTTTAAATTTTCATTTATACGAAGGCGGATCAATAAGTCCGTGATTTTTCGAACTTCCCTCGTAGTTATATGAAACGCAACACTGCTTTTAACAAGTACCACCTTTTAATAGACTACTGTCAAATTTTGAGCAAGTTCCTCATTTACTTTACGTTTAACAGCTGTTCAAAACATACAACCTCGTGGATTTTTTTAAAAATAGAAAAAAGTGAATTTCGAGTGCTCATTAAACATTATTTTTTGCGAAAACAAACCGTCAATCGAACCAAGGAAAAGCTTGATAAATACTATGGGGACTCTGCACTATCGATTTCAATGGTAAAAAATTGGTTTATTGACTTTCGCTGTGGCCTTACAAGCACGAAAGATGCCGAACGTTCTGGACGCCCAGTTGAGGTCTCTACACCTAAAACAATTGAAAAAATTCACGATATGGTGTTGGCGATCGGGGATTTAATGGGCGGTAGATTGTGGAAGACATAGACATCTCATATGGCTCAGTGGTTTCAATTTTGATCACTTGGGTATGAGAAAGCTTTCCGCAAGATGGCTGCCGCGTTTGCTCACAATCAACCACCAACGGAATCGTGATACAGCTTAGTTTCCATGGCAAAAATCCATGAAGTAGATTACGGATTGCCCCCTCATTCACCTTATTCTCCGGATTTAGCCCCCAGTGACTATTTCCTAATTCCAAACCTAAAGAAGTGGCTAGGTGGAAAGAGATTAAGCTCCAATGATGAAATTATTGATCAAAGAAATTCCTATTTTAAGGACCTCGAAAAATCCTGCTGTTAAAAGCAAAGTAAATGACGGAACTTGCTTAAAATTTGACCGTAGTCTTTTAAAAGGTGGTACTTGATGGGAGCAGTGTTGTATTTCATATAACTACGAGGGACTTATTGATCCGCCCTCGTAATTTGTCAGATTTGTGATCATAATTTCCCACAAACTTAAAATTATTATAAAAAAATTGGAGTTCTTTGTGTCATTTCTAATTTCGATATTTTTCCAGATAATTTGGTATTTTAAATGACGCTTTGATCTTTTTTAAAAAATTTTAAACCCAAAATAATTTTGCTGCAGTGTGAACATCATCATTGTTACGATATGCGTAAATGTTACTACGATCATTTTACTACAAGATCATTATCTCTATTCTTCTGTGTACATTTTTGGCATAAAAGCAATGAAGATGAAATTGTCAGTTTGTTTTTGTTTTTTTTTTTCATAATTTGAATTGACGTCAATGCGACTATTACTTTATATCTTATAACTATTGTTGTTTGTAGGGAGAAAACAAAATGTTAGACATTTGAAAACACTTTGTGAATGTATAATTTACGATCTACACGTAATGAGTACGTATAATTTAATTTAATATTTTTTTCTAATTCTCTTCTCTCACAGCCGTCTGGTTGGCGTAAAATACGCAATATTGTACAATGGACTCCCTTCTTTCAAACTTACAAAAAACAACGTTATCCCTGGGTACAATTGGCTGGACATCAGGGTAATTTTAAAGCTGGACCTGAACAGGGTACAGTGTTAAAGAAACTATGCCCCAAGGAAGAGGATTGTTTTCATATTTTAATGAAAGATGTATTAAGGCCGTATGTACCAGAATACAAAGGTCAAGTTACCAGTGAAGATGGAGAATGTAAGTGTTAACACCAATATTGTTACAAAATTAAAATTATAATAAATATGTATATATTTTCTCCTGGTAGTATACCTTCAACTACAAGATTTATTAAGCGATTTCTATCAACCCTGTGTGATGGATTGTAAAATTGGTGTACGCACCTATTTGGAGGAAGAATTGTCAAAGGCTAAGGAAAAGCCCAAACTACGCAAAGATATGTATGAGAAAATGATACAAATTGATCCGAATGCTCCCAGTGATGATGAACACAAGGCTAAGGGTGTCACCAAGCCTCGCTATATGGTTTGGCGTGAAACTATATCCAGTACTGCTACTTTGGGTTTTCGTATAGAGGTAGCAAGGATTTTGAAATATTTTATAACTTTAAATTAAAATTTTGTATTTTGTGTTTAGGGTATTAAGAAAAGTGATGGCACCAGTTCGAAAGATTTTAAGACTACAAAATCTCGTGAGCAAATTAAATCAGCTTTTCGTGAATTTATTACTGGATTTCCGCATGCATTGGTAAGTTAATTAGAACTTAAACTTAAGACATTACCAATAAACACCTTATTGATAAAGAAGCACTAATAAGTGATCTACTTTCAAATGAATTTACTTTCTATCGCAAAAATTTTAATTTTCAAAATTTAATAAAAATCGTTAACATCGCAAAAAAAATCGTCAAAGTCAAAATTTTTTTTCCAAAAAAAATCTCTAAATCTAAATAAAAAATCACAAAATTTTAAAAGTTTACATGCAAAAAAATTAGAAACAAAATCCCCTAAATCAAGCAAAATCGACAAAAATTTGCATGAAGCAATTAAATAGGGAAAAATCGCTTAAATGAAAAAAATCGCCAAAATAGAAAAGGAATCGCTGAGGTTGAAAAAAATAAAAAAAGTTGAAAATATAAAATCGTAGAAAATTTTTAGAAGAATTTTATTTAAGAGAGTGGAATGCTGCAACTTATTAATAGGCCAATGGGCTTTCTAATTGCAAATGTTAAATAAAATAAAAAATAGAAAATAATTAAATAAATTTAATAGAAATCGCCAAATAAAAAAGTTTGAAAAATTCAGAAATTATAAAAATAATCGTTAAAATCTGGAGAAATTTAGAAAAATCAAAAAAAAAAAAAAAAAACAGTTAAGGGCAATACATCCCAGCAAAAATATGGTAATGATATATAATTACTTTATGCATTACTTTGAATGAATACTCTTTACATTCAACATTATTTTAAAATTAAAAATAATGAATTACCTATAATATGTTACTTATTTTATTATTTTGAATTAAATAATAATAAGTTACCTATAATGGCTTACCCTTTCTATTATTTTAATAAAAAAAATAATAATGACTCATTGCTAATTGTTTAAATAACTTTAATTATTAATGGATATTTTAATAATTTATGAATTAAAACAAATTATCATGCAAAAAAACAGGAAAAGGCCTACAGATTAGTTTAGAGAAGTGTCGAATTGATTTATTTTAACTTATTTGTGTTATGACACATTTTATATAATTAATTTATGTATTCAGATCACGAATATGACAAAAATTTAAAAACATGTCGGGGAAAAAATCGAGTTTTAACTGTAGTTCCGAAATATCCTTTTTATAAAATTTTTCAAATTTTGTAAAGAGATTGAAAATTTTGGAGACCAAACTTGAAATCAGGAGAAAAAATCTATAAAAATCGAATTAAATAAAAATAACTTGAATTTCAATGCGAATAAAAAATGTTTAAAACTGAGCAAAAACTTCTTCTTTTTGACCTGTGACGAGCCATGGGATACATATGTATGTCCAAAATTGTATCAGTATCCTGTAATAAATAAAGTGAATCAATTCTAAATATCTCGAGGTTTTTTATAAATTAAAGGAATGGATCATGTCCTACCAAAATATTGAACCCCTGCGTTGTCCCATAGGTTTCGAGAAAATTTGTATCAAAAATTATGCAAAAATATATATATTTTTTTTTACGAATTTGTGGTGATCCTATTAACTCTGAGACCTTATTGATCCAAATAGTTAGTAATGTGTGAAAGAAACAACTATCATCTGTAGATACACATTTAAGAAAATCGGTTAAAAAATGGGCCAAATAGGACAAAAACTAAAAATGGGACATTTATCAACCATTTACCATCAAAGGGTTAATTAATATAATTCCTTTTGGAAGTAAAGCGGATCAGAAATTTGGATTCACAACACTGCATAAATTATATTTGATTACCAGGAGTTGAAAAATAATGTGTTACTCAATTTATTACAGAAAAATAAAAAATAATTGGTTATTAGTAACCAATTATTAATATGCATACGCGTAACCCATTATTATTTATTTTTTTTTGTAAGCTTGTTCGTAAGCAGAACACCTTACCTTTTGGGACATCCCATAAAAAAAAGTTAGAACTATAATATAAAAGGTAATACGTGAAACCTTGGAGTTTAGATTACTAGACTCATTATTTGGTAAGGTGTGTTTTTTGCTGGGATTGTTTATATAACAAAAATCTCCAAACTTTTAGGGATGGATAAAAAAATAGGGCCAAACGCAAAAAAAAATTAAAAAGCGATAAAATCGTTAAAATCCCTTAAAAGGGGAAAAATTAAAAAAAATGTAAAATTAAAAAAAATATATAAAATGAAAAAATAAAAAATTGGAAAAAATTATAATTTTTTTAAAAAATTTATCAGGCTCGAGATCATAATTAAATGTTACTAACGAATAGTACCCACTAATTTTAAAATGGAAAAAAATTGTGAGGATCAGCGATAGAGGGAGTGCACACTTTCGACCTAAGCGACCAGGTCTCATCGTCAGCCTCCATATGAACTACCCAACCCACAAACAATTCATGTTTTTGAACAGGCTTATATATCCACACACTCTAAAGAAAATGACTATGCGAAATTCCTATTCATTCACTCACCAAAAAAAGTCTGTAATGGCAACTGAAAATTTTGCTATTATTTGTAGAAAAATTAGCTGCCGCTACTAATTTTTAGTAAAACTTTTTGTAAAGTGGAATTTAAAATCTGTTTGCTAAAATCAGCAAAAAAATGTACTAATATTATTGATATTAGTACAAACAAATTAGTATAAAAAATTATTAAACGCTACTAAATTTTAGTAAATTGCTGTAAACTCAATAAATTTTAAAATATAGCAAAATTTCAATTTATAAAAAAACAAAATATAAAAATTACAAAAATTAACTCAATTATTTTTACATAAACTTATTACACTTTAAAGCTGCTAAGTTCTTTTGAAATTTCCTACGAATACGAATATACAAAATTTATATTTTTTAATTGAGCAACATTTTTTAATTTTTTTCAAAAAATATTTTAGACAAAATTAACAAAAAAAAAATCAAATGTTTAAAAAATGTTAAAAACATTAAAGAATTTATCATTTTGTATTAATTTTCTAATTTTTGTTTTGTAAATATTTTTAGTACATTTTTTGTATTTTAAGGTCATATTTTAATAGTTTTAAGGGCTGATTTTTAGAACTAAAAAAGTTTTTTGTGCTATTTTAAGTGGATGTTCTAGTTTTGGACATGAGTCGGTTGTGAAAAGTATCTTCAATTCCGATCCAACCATTTTAAGGAAATAATTTCTTTTTTTAAATTAGTATTTTTTTTTTTGCTAATTTTAACAAATCGGTTTTCAAAAATTTCTAAAATGATTTCTGAAGTTAGCAACAAAAATTTGTAAATAATTTGTTAAAGTTCTGTAATTTGTAAAATGTATATAGCAAAAAAAATCACTAAATAATAATTTTTTTACTAAAAGTCCGTAAAAAAATAGTAAAGTGGAATTGAAAACCGTTCACAAATTTGTTTACTAACTTTTGGAGAATGATTACTAATGAGTTTTTTCCATCTATTTATAGAATTACCCTTGGCAACCACTTTCGACTTTTTGAAGCACAAATTGACAGAGTTGCCATACCAACCTTTAATGTTTCTATTTCTGGGAACCAATTGGGAATCGGGCATACTAATATTTGAGTGTTGTTTCTTATATTAGTGTTTACTATCTCGATCCTGATACATATCGAGCCTGATAAATTACAAAAAAAAATTATAATCAAAACAGAGAGATCGTATAATATATACAGAATTTACATTGAAAAAAATTATTAAAATCTTAAAAACAATAACTTCAACATAACCAAAAAAAAAACAAATTGCTGTAATGAAAGAAAAATATTTTTAAAATGGCCTCGTCGTTCGACAGACCCCCAGTAGACCCTCATTAAAAGAATTAAAAAATCTTCCTTTAGAAATTTCACATCAAAAAATAGTAAAAAAAAAACTTTATATTATAACGATAAATTTTGTTTCACTTCGTCAATTTAAATTTTTTAAAGTCTTTTTAGTGTCTAAGCAAATCTGACTCAATAGGATAAAATTGTTTAAAAACAATTAAAAAAAGGCTTAAATTCGGCTGTGTCGAATCTTTAAATACCCTCCACCAATATCCAAAAAAAAAAAAAAAATCTACTGTTTTTGATATAAATAATGTAAGTAAAATTATAAAGTAAAATTATGGAGGTGAAAAAAATTTTAGTGGTGAAAAAAAATTTTTTGAAGTGAAATATATTTGAGGTGAATACAAAATATTATTAATTTCTAAGCGACTGATGAAAAAATATGAGAAAATATATTTTGTACCTGTCGCCTCTATGAAATTGTTTTAAAATACACAAATTTGTATGGACAATTTGGAGGTATCTTCACATTTTCACTCATAACTTTTTAACCGCTGGACCGATTTTGCTCATTTTCAATACCAAACTGCTCGGAAGGATGTCCAACAATCCAGGTAAAAATAGGCACCCCCGCTCGCGTCTTCGCGTCGTGATCGCCATTTTAACAGACAGACATACGTACATCGCTAAATCGACTTAAAAATGCATAAGGATCACGAATATATATACTTTATGGGGTCTTAGACCTATATTTCGACATGTTACAAACGGAATGCAAACTGATATATACCCTCACCATATATGGTGGAGGGTATAAAAAGCGAAGAAAATTTTGGCACCGTGAGGATCGAAAAAGTACAATTTGTTTGCCTGGTTTGTACAATAACATAAAATATATTTTCCATCCCTGCGACCTTCTCTTTGAAAAATGTGCAAATTTCAATGAAACTTTGTTTGCTAAGAGACCATTAAAAATTTTAGTTCAAAGAGATTGTTAAAAGTGAGATTCTGAAATGTTTACTTTTTTTTAGATATCCTGCAAAGCCCGTATGAAAATTCTTTTTTCCAATTTTAAAATTCTGAAACAAATTTTTAAAAATCTTGAATTATTCGATTATGTTAGAAATATTAGTTACATTATTAACATTATTTTGTCTTCAATTATTTCATAACTATTTTATATTTATTTTTCCACAGGCCCGTTATTTACAACGTTTACGTGCTATAAGAGCCACCCTAGAATGTTCAGATTTCTTTCGCAATCATGAAGTTATCGGCAGTTCTTTGCTGTTCGTTCATGATCGCAAACAGGCCAATGTTTGGTTGATAGATTTTGCTAAGACCGTATTATTGCCAGAAAATCATTGCATCGATCATTTTAGCACCTGGAAGGTGGGCAATCATGAAGATGGTTATTTAATTGGCATAAATAATTTGCTAGAAATATTTATTGAATTGGAAGTTGAAATTAATACAATAACAGATTCATTAACAGCATCATCATCATCATCATTAACACCCTCGACGGGGTCATCACCAGCTTCACTATCACCCAAAAGAAGTACAAGTGAAACAAATATGGAGGATTTTCCAAAAAGAGAAGAAAGTTTAGGAGCAGAGGGTGGTGTTGCTTGTGGTGGTGGCATTAGTGAGGCATGTTCATCAACTACTTTAAGCGAAATGCAAGAACAAATGGATCATTTATCAGATTTAACTAAATTGGATAAAAATATACAACAAGTTTTAACCGAATCCAATGAAGAAAAATCACAACAGAAATACTAAAATATTTATATTAAATAATATAAAATTGTTCTTGAGTTTACAATTTAATGTAATTTAAATTTTGTTTTACTTTAGTTTATAAAATTAATATTAAAGTTTAAAATAAATAAAAACAATTTCTAAGCACTTTGAAGACTGAAATTTAGTAATTTATTATTATATTTTAGTTATTTTATTATAAAGATTATTTTTAATTATTAATATTTTAAGAAAACATAGAATTTCCTAATTTTTTTTGTAGCTGGTAGTTTTTTTTTTTTTTTCTTCTAATTAATACTATATTTTTTTATAGCATTTTTAAAGAAATTTTAAATATATTTTTATTCATTATAACTAATTTTAAATTATTCAAATTAATTGTGTAATTTTCAACAAAACTACATATAGTTTCTACTAATAAATTATTGAATATTTTATTTTAAATGGAAAAACTTTAAAAGACTTTTATTTATTGGAAGCTCTAGAAAATATTTACAAAGTACTCAAACAAAAAAAATTCGAACAAAAATAAAATGGAGCTCGTGTGTTTCTTACCAAATTTTTAATTATTTTGTCCTCTATGACCTATCTACAGGTTGGTTGAAAAGTTCCTTTCGCTCACCAAGAGATGGCACTGCTAGCTCCAAACTTTTTTTTTCTCAAGTTGGTATAACTGTCCTGAGAACACATGCAAAGTTGCAAGTCATTCTGTCAATTCTTTCTTTGTTTACAAGCCACTTGAAGTTGACGTGCCATTGATTTTTTTTAATATGGAAAAAATTTAATATCGTGCAGTCATTAGATTCTTTGTTTTGAAGGGTTTAAAAGCAAAGGAAATTTATGAGCAATTGTTAGAAGTGTATAAGGAGTCCTCACATTCGAAACGCACCGTTGAATTTTGGGCTGGTGAATTTAAACGAGGTCGTATCAGCCTTGAAGACGATCCATGCGAAGGACGATCAAAAACGGCAACCACAGCAGAAATCATTGAGCAGGTACATAATATGGTTAGTGAAGATCCAAGTTTGACTAAGCGTGAAATTGCTAATGCCATAGGCATCTCAGACGAACGAGTACTCCATATTTTACATGAAGAATTACGTATGAAAAAACTGTTTGGAAAGTTAGTGCCGCACACATTAACAATTCAACAAAAACTGGATCGAAAACAAATTTCTCAGCGTAATTTGGAGCGTTTTAAGCCCAATAAAACCGACTTCTTGCGTCGTTTTATAACTATGGATAAGACTTGGATCTACCAGCATGATCCTAAATTGAAACAAGAAGGTTTACATTGGACTGAAGCTGGCTGTTCAGCTCCAAAGCAGGTGAAGTCACAACGATCAGCAAAGAAGGTTATGGCATCAGTTTTTTGGGATGCAAAAGGAATTTTGTTGATTGCTTATCTTCAGAAAGGTAAAACAATCAACTCTGAATATTATTGCAGCCTTTTGGATCAGCTGGATGAAAAAATTCGTGAGAAAAGACCTGGTTTAAAGAAGAAAAAAATTATTTTTATCAAGACAATGCACCTGCTCACAAAAGTGTTTTGACGATGGCTAAATTCAAAGAATTAAAGTACGAATTGCCTAAACATCCACCGTATTCACCAGATTTGGCTCCCAGTGACTACTATCTCTTCAGAAATCTCAAACAATTCCTTCGTGGAAAACATTTTTCGTCGAATGTAGAGGCCATAGCAGCCGTAGAGGGTTATTTTGCAGAGCTTCCGGAAAACCATTATAAGGATGGGATGAAATTATTGGAAGATCATTGGAACAAGTGTGTTGAGCTTCTAGGAGATTATATTGAATAAAGAAATATATTTCGTAACAAAAACAGTATTCTTTCATTTCGAGCGCAGGAACTTTTCAACCAACCTGTATAGAAAAGACATAAAAAAATTAAGAAAGGTTATCTAAGATAGACCCCTAAGGAACTCCCAAATTAAGAGGTACAAATTTGACAACACGTCAGCAACAGAAATATATTGAAATATACTACATAGAAAAGACATAACAAGCTTACAAGCCGATTTTGAGAATTGAATGAACGTGATTAATGAAATTGAAAATCTCAGATAGATCTAATGAAACCAGAAGACTAATTTACAAAAATCAATATACTGCCAGGCAACGTTTGGCATTTTTTCAAGCCGTAATTGAAAAGTAAAAATGATAAATATGCATTATGATATGCAATTAAAACAAAATATGCACTAAGATGCACTATAAAAAAAATTAAATGTTTACAAATTCTTCCATTAATTTATTTTTAATTAAAACTATAATTGAAATTTTAAGAAAATATGCAAAAATATCCAATAAAATGCCTAATATGCATTTAAAATCATTAAATATGCTAAAAAAATATGCACATAAAAGCCAAATATGCATTTATAATCGATGCAATCAATTCCAAATTATTTGTTTAGTAAAAATCATTTTTGCGCTATTGACTACAAAGATGCATTTGCTTAAAAGTCGCTGCACACCTGATCATAGAATTTTTCATAATTAAAGTCCAAATTATCATTTGAATTGGAACGACGTACAAAAAAAAAAATTGTTCAAATCATTAACATCATACTGAAACTCATCACAATTATTACAATAATTACTCCCAGAAGACCTTAGAACCTGCAGACCTGAAAAATCTAAACCAATAAAAATTCTAGAATATTTTCTTTTCTCTTCTTCTTGATGGCAACCCTGCTGTAATAACAAGCAAAAATAAAAAGCTCCGTATAAATTTTTTAAAATAAAAGTATAAAAAAGTGTTTAAAATAGATAGAGACTATTAAAAACATAAAATAATTAATAAATTTCAAGTGAATAATAAATACTTGATGAATATTAAGTTTTTGTTTACCTGAGGGAAGTGTTGTGAAGATCACTCAGCTATGGCAGAGAGCTGCAATAAATGCAGATCATCGATTAGAGGTCAAACTGGTATAAGATGCAATGGTGTATGCGGTAAAGTTTATCACCTTACCAAAAAATGTGCCGGTATAGATGAATACTCGGCAAAAGTGATTGATGAGGATAATTTCGTACGTTTTATTTGCGATGATTGTATGCAATATATCCAGAATGTAGACCTTGTCTTAAGAGAAATCCAAGATGGAGTCGATAAAAACAAACAAAGATTATTGGAATACAAACATGAATTTGAAAGCTCTCTTAAACAAAATGAACTTGAAATTAAAGCATTATTGGAAGCAATAGAAAAACGTTATGATGAAAGATTTAGAAAAATAGATAGTATCCAAAAACTGTGTGAACACAATGTGAAAGAAGTAAAAAACCTTTATGGAAATGTAAACGAAGTTGAAAACAAAAACAAAGTCATGTATGATACAATTGAGAAAAGTAATGTAAAAATGTGTAATGAAATAAAGAAGGTGATCAAAGATGCAAACGTCAAAACAAAAATGTCATATGCACAAACATTAGCAAGCAACATAGTGATGCCAGATGTTTCAAAAAATGTCCCCTTAATTATAAAACCTAAGGAAAAGCAAAGTGTAGAAAAAACAAAAGCCGAATTAAATAAAAAAGTGGACCCAATAAACTTTAAAATAACAAATGTTGAGAATAGAAAAAATGGTACTTTAGTTATTCAAAGCGAAAATATTGAAGAAAGAGAAAAAATCAAGAATGCAATACAAAATGAGATAAGTGAAGATTATGAAATAAAAGTTCCTAAAGATGTCGATATGCAAATTATAATAACTGACATGAATTTCAAAATGTCTGAAAAAGATTTAATAGAAAAACTGAAAAAGCAAAACGAAGTATTGAATAATAGTGATATCGAATTAATAAAAGTTTTTGAGACAAAAAGATATAATAGAACAGTATTTAATGCGAAACTTAAAATAGATAATTATTCATATCCGAAAGTTATATCTGGGCAGAAGCTAAATGTTGGATGGGATAGATGTAGAGTTTTCGATGGTACAAATATAATGCAGTGTTTTAAATGCCAAGGATACAACCACAAATCATCGGAATGTAAAAATGAAGATGTATGTTACAAATGTCATGGAAGACACAGAGGTAGAGATTGCAAAAAGGAAACAATAACAAAATGTATTAACTGTATTAAGGAAAATAAAAGACTTAATTTAGGACTTGATGAAAATCACGTCACAAACAACAGAGAATGTCCGGTGTATCAAAATAAACTTAGTATGAAGAAAAGAAGGATAGGTTTAACAGCCTAACAATCAAAGCGAATTCATGGAATATATACTAACATTCAAGGACTAACTAATAACTTCAACCAATTAGAAATAATATCTGAAACCACTAATCCAGACTTCATAATTCTTTCTGAAACCCATCTAACCAAGGAAATAGATGAAAGCGAAATTGAAATAAAACAATACGACCACTATATTACATTATCGAATTCTTCAAAAACTGGTGGGGTAATTATGTATTTCAAAAAACAATGGAATATCAAAAAAATTGGAGATAAATGTCAAGACTCAAAATATTGGATTAGTGCATATATGGCGAAATGTAAAAGAACATCATTTATAATAGTAATATTATACAGATCACCGAGTAGTGGAAAGGCAGAATTTTGTGAAGCATTTGAAAACTTTATAGATGAATTATGTGAGAAAAACTGTGATATTATAATAGCTGGAGATTTCAATATAGACTGGAATAAAGATTTTTATAGCAATAAATTAGAAAGTGTACTTAATGATAACGGTCTAAAACAAATAATGAATGAATATACAAGAATAACACAAATTTCAACAACTCTAATAGACTATATTATAACAAGTGTGTGAAGATAAATACGAAAGTTATCGAAAGTTAAATTCGATAACTTTGACGCTAAGTGTGAAGTTAAATACGAAAAAAAAAAAATGCGGAAAACATTAAAATTAACGCTAATTGAAAAATAAAATTTAAAAAACACCGAGAAAGGACTAAAGTGACGCTAAGTGTGAAGTTAAAATCGAAAAAAATTAAAAATTAAAAAATACAGAAAAAACAAAATCGTTACGCTAAAATTAAGGTTTTTGGCCACTGTGGCCAAACTGGACGAGGTACACATATGAGTGATACCTCAAATTAAAGGTCTGACCGTGCCCTATTTAAATGTAAAAGCGGTTTTGCTGAATTGATTTTCAGAAAATTTTTAAAATTTTTTTAATTTCACTCTTATTACTGATTGATGGATACGAAATTCCTCTTAAGGATTTTGGCCACTGTGGCCAAACTGGAGGAGGTACACATATGAGTGGTACCTCAAATTAAAGGTCTGACCGTGCCCTATTTAAATGTGAAAGCACTTTTCCTGAATTGATTTTCAGAAAATTTTTAAAATTTTTTTAATTTCACTCTTATTACTGATTGTTGGGTTAGAAATTCCTCTGAAGGATTTTGGCCACTGTGGCCAAACTGGACTAGGTACACATATGAGTGATACCTCAAATTAAAGGTCTGACCGTGCCCTATTTAAATGTAAAAGCGGTTTTTCTGAATTGATTTTCAGAAAATTTTTAAAATTTTTTTAATTTCACTCTTATTACTGATTGTTGGGTACGAAATTCCTCTGAAGGATTTTGGCCACTGTGGCCAAACTGGACGAGGTACACATATGAGTCATACCTCAAATTAAAGGTCTGACCGTGCCCTATTTAAATGTAAGAGCGGTTTTGCTGAATTGATTTTCAGAAAATTTTTAAAATTTTTTTTAATTTCACTCTTATTACTGATTGTTGTGTACGAAATACCTCTGAAGATTTTGGCCACTGTGGCCAAACTGCACAAGGTTCACATAGAGTGATACCTCAAATTAAAGGTCTGACCGTGCCCTATTTAAATGTGAAAGTGCTTTTCCTGAATTGATTTTCAGAACATTTTTAAAATTTTTTTAATTTCACGCTTATTACTGATTGTTGGGTACGAAATTCCTCTGAAGGATTTTGGCTAATGTGGCCAAGCTAGACGAGGTACACGTATGAGTGATACCTCAAATTAAAGGTCTGACCGTGCCCTATTCAAATGTAAAAGGGCTTTTTCTGAATTGATTTTCAGAAAATTTTTAAAAATTTTTCCTATCTACCTATCACAGCAGTTTTTCTGAATTGTTTTTCAGAAAATTGAAAAATTTTTTAATATTACACATATTATCGAATGTTGAGAACGAAATTTCTCTGGAGGATTTTGGCCACTGTGGCCAAACTTTTCGGGGTACACATATGAGCCATACCTCAAATTAAAGCTCTAAGCATGCCCTATCTAAATATCAAAGCAGTATCACTCATATGTGTACCTCGTCCAGTTTGGCCACAGTGGCCAAAATCCTTCAGAGGTATTTCGTACCCAGCAATCAGTAATAAGAGTAAAATTAAAAAAATTTTAACAATTTTCTGAAAATCAATTCAGAAAAAGCGCTTTTACATTTAAATAGGGCACGGTCAGACCTTTAATTTGAGGTATCACTCATATGTGTACCTCCTCCAGTTTGGCCACAGTGGCCAAAATCCTTCAGAGGAATTTCTAACCCAACAATCAGTAATAAGAGTGAAATTAAAAAAATTTTAAAAATTTTCTGAAAATCAATTCAGAAAAACCGCTTTTACATTTAAATAGGGCACGGTCATACCTTTAATTTGAGGTATCACTCATATGTGTACCTCGTCTAGTTTGGCCACATTAGCCAAAATCCTTCAGAGGAATTTCGTACCCAACAATCAGTAATAAGAGTGAAATTAAAAAAATTTTAAAAATTTTCTGAAAATCAATTTAGAAAAACCGCCTTTACATTTAAATAGGGCACGGTCAGACCTTTAATTTGACGTATCACTCATATGTGTACCTAGTCCAATTTGGCCACAGTGGCCAAAATCCTTCAGAGGAATTTCTAACCCAACAATCAGTAATAAGAGTGAAATTAAAAAAAATTAAAAAATTTTCTGAAAATCAATTCAGCAAAACCGCTTTTACATTTAAATAGGGCACGGTCAGACCTTTAATTTGAGGTATCACTCATATGTGTACCTCGTCCAGTTTGGCCACAGTGGCCAAAAACCTTAATTTTAGCGTAACGATTTTGTTTTTTCTGTATTTTTTAATTTTTAATTTTTTTCGATTTTAACTTCACACTTAGCGTCACTTTTGTCCTTTCTCGGTGTTTTTTAAATTTTATTTTTCAATTAGCGTTAATTTTAATGTTTTCCGCATTTTTTTTTTTTTCGTATTTAACTTCACACTTAGCGTCAAAGTTATCGAATTTAACTTTCGATAACTGTCGTATTTATCTTCACACACTTTATTATAACAAACAATGAAAATATTATAGCAAAAAATAATACAAATAATAAAATAGCAGATCACGAATCTATTGACATTTTTATAGAATATGACGATAGTGATGAAGAAAACCAAAATAAGGAAATAGAAATCTTTAAATATAACAAAAACAGATTTAGCAATGAAATAAATGCAATACTAAATTGTGATGTAATAACAGATTTAAATGATTATGTCGAAAACTATGACAAATGTTTGGAAAATACAATTAAAAAATTTACTGTTAATAAGAAAATTAAATACAAAAGCAATAACACATGGTTTAATAACGAACTCAGAACACTAAAACGGGAAAAAGTATTTAAATATCAAAATGCAATTACTGAAAATACTATTGAGGCCTGGAATAGTTATAAATCAATAAGAAATACATATAAAGTAAAAATTGAAAATGAAAAAAATAAATATATAAATAATAAAATAAACAGCACGAACAATCAAAAAGAAATGTGGAGTAAAATAAAAGAACTAGTTCTAAAAAAACCCAGAAATACAATAAAAACTGTGATATTTAAACAAATAGAGTATAAGGACAATTTTCAAATATCTGAAAATTTTAATAATTATTTCGTGGATAGCATTAAAGAAATAAGAATTTCCATTAATGAAGTGCAATATGAAAATAAAATAACTGTGATAAATACAAAGTTGAAATTCCGTGCAATATCTTTAGAAGAGCTAAAAATTATATGTAAGAACATCAAAAAAAAACCTGACTATAATAGAATATCGAATAATATAATTTTAGATAACTGGGACACGACAGGCAATATTATGCTTAACATTATAAATAAATCTTTAGAAACAGGAATTTTCCCTAACAATTGGAAAGAATCAATGATTACACCTATCGAAAAAGTAAAAAATACTGTGAAGTGTGAAGAATACCGGCCAATTAACACCCTCAAAACATGTGAAAAAATTATTGAAAAGGTAGTGAAAACACAATTAGAAAACTACATGGAACAACACAAATTATTATCAAAATACCAGTCAGGTTTTAGAAGAAAACACTCGTGCGAAACTGCAGTAAATTATATTATAAACAAGTGGAAATACATCAAGAGAAATAATAAAATAATCGCAATTTTTCTAGATTTCAAAAGGGCATTTGAAACTATTGATCGAGATATCCTAATAAAAAAACTATATAAATACGGAATCCAAGATACTGAATTAAAATGGTTCCAATCTTACTTAAATAATCGCAGGCAAACAACAAAAGTTAACAATGTAAAATCTAATGCAATAGAGAACGATTTTGGCGTACCGCAAGGTTCAATTTTAGGAGCTCTTCTATTTATCATATACATAAACGATATGGAGAATGTTTTAGACAAATGTGAAATTGTTTTATACGCAGATGATACTCTGATTTACTCAGAGGCGTCAACGGAAGAAAGATGTTTTGAGAATCTAACAAGAGATATGGATAATATAAATAAATGGTTAAAAATGAACAAATTAAAATTAAACGAAAGTAAAACCAAAATAATGGAAATATATATGAACACTGATATAACATTCAAAATAAATAATATAATAATAGAAAAAGTTAATAATATTAAATATCTGGGTTTTGTAATAGACAAAGACTTGAAATTCAAAGAACATATTGAATATATATGTAAAAAAATCTGGAAAAAAATCGGATTTTTTAAACGTTTAAGAAATAAAGTATCAATTATTACGGCAATAAATATATACAATACAATTATTAAACCACATTTTGAGTATGGATCAACTGTGATATATACATGCTGTTCAGATCAGCAAATAATGAGACTACAAAAACTACAAAATAAAGCTATGCGCGCAATATTAAAATGCAACCGATTTACATCAATAAAATTTATGTTGGACACTCTGAAATGGCTAAATATACACCAAAGATTAGAGCTTAATACAATAAACTTAATCCGAAAAATTAAAACAGGAGATGCACCCGATTATCTGGTCGAACAACTACATTATGTTGGGGAGGTACAACCGTATAACCTGAGGAACGCTCTAGACTTTAGACTTCAACGAGCAGATACTAATGCAAGGCAAAGGTCAATGTTTTATAAAGGATTAAATCTGTACAACAAGATGCCAAATGACGTTAAGAATGAAAGTAACACTAACAATTTTAGGAAAAAACTGTTAATTTTATTAGAAATGTTAATATAAATCAGAGCTTGTTAATGCAACTGTGCAAAACGAATTTTTAAATTGTAATTTAAAAGTATTAAAATACTACTAATAAACTTAATAAAAAAAAATAATAATTTATAACGGAGCCTGCAATGAGTACTTCTCTGAAGGGTCCAGCATAAACCATCTTCTTCAAATCCATCCAAGTATAATGGTCATACCGAATTGTTCTTACAACCGGGACATAATATAAAATGCTTAGGAAAAGTATTTCAATAACAGAGCACTTATAAGTGACATCACAGGAATTACAAAAAGAAGGGAAATCAACCCATTCCAATCAACATTATTACAATTAAGAAATTCAACAAATTCCTGCATGTCAAGATAGAGACTTGATCAGAATAGTTGACCATTTCAAGTTTGCTAAACAAAAATAAATCACTCAATCAAATCAATGAAGTGGAATGTCACCCAAATTATAATGTGAAGGTTTAGAATTATAGACAATCGACTAATTGCATCTTAGAGACATTAGTAAGTTTTTTACATCCACAGATTTGTGTCTTTAATAGTCTTTGATAAAAATGTTTGTAAAATTATTCATATTTTTTACCGTAGCCGGAATTCAAGATCTAGAAGATCTAAAAAAATACCCATAAAGAATATTTTTTTTTTCAAAATGCTTATCAAATTGTGTTTTATACAAGTTTCTAGGTAAGAATTTTCGCGCAAGGATTATTTAAACTCTATAAATTTTAATAAAAATAGAAATGACAAATGTCCTACCTTATGCTGTTTTATTCCAATAAAACTTTTCACTCCTCCAGCTTGCTATTATTTATTACAATACCACACTTTGCTAAAATCACAACACTTTTTTTTATAAATACAGGCCATTACTTTTATATATTTCTTATAAATTTTTCTTTACATTTTTTTTTTTTTAATTTTCATTAATTTTTTATATTTATTTCTTAGCTTTATTAGCTTTCATTTTAATTGAATATAAGACTACATTGCCTTTGCTTTTTTATATTTTTTTTTAGATATTTCTTTACATTTTTTATATATATTTTTTTATATTTTTTTCTTAATTTTCTTTATATTTTTTCAAATTTTCTTTTTATTTTTTTTTCTAAACTTTAATTTATTTAATTTTTATTTAATATAAAACTTCTCATTTGCAGTATATTTGACATTTTCACCACACTCAACTCAACCTAATGCAAAAGCACTAACAACAATAACAGAAAAACCGCCAAAAATAACAAATACAACAAAAGAAAAAATGGGGCTCCACTAAAAAAAGTTGAGACTCCATTAGCTTTGCAACTTTTTACATTGCTTTTTAACACTTTTATTTGCTACATCTTAATGAAATAACAACAAAATTTTGTGAAATGATTATCACTAAACACTTTACTAATAATTTAACTTTATTTTATTTAGTAATTTTATTTTTATTAACGAAAAACTACGACGACACTAAATTCCACCCGTAAATCACGGAGTATTGCAAATGAACTAAAATGGCTATCATTTAGTAGTGGATGACAAATGGTACACGCAGTTGTATTTTTTGGGTAGTATAAGTGGTAGTAACAGAAATTTTTAAAATTTTCACAGATTTATGTATATAAAATATAGGAAAATTTAATTAAAAAAATCAATTAACTGTGGGAGCGAATTGGCTAAAACAAAGTCTAAACTAAATTACAAGTTTAAAAGTGGAAGTAATGGACATTTTTTAATATACACAGATTTATGTATATAAAATATAGGGAAATTTATTAAAAAAAATAATTAAGCGTGAGAGCCAAGTGGCCTAATATAATCTAAACTTAATTCAGGTTTACAAATTTCTATGAAGATAAAAAAATGTTTTTAATAATTTCCAAGGAAATTTTAAAATCTTTTGTCAATTTGTATTTATACTTTACGTTCATACTGAACTCCAAAATACATATTTCTGTTCGATTTAAAATTTGTATGAAATTTGAAAGTTAAAAGCTTGAATAAAATGTAAACACTTATTTTGGGTTTCAATATAAACGTAGTGTGGGATTATAATTAATTTATCCACACCGCTTAGGGCCTAAGTATTGAACAGTTATAGTGAATTTTTTTTTTAAAAAAAGGCCAGAAATTTTACAAAAAATTCTTATACCATCTAAAACTTTGAACTTAATTTAGTTAAAAATCTAACAGACAAATTATACCAATATCAAGTCTCCGATATGTAGTGGAGAAAATAAATATAAAACAACCTGTTTTGATTTTACGGCCATCGCGGTAAATCCGCCATTTGTTTTGTCCTTTTTTCTGTACATATCGGAAGCTTTCGAAATTCGTCAGCTGTGGTAGTTTGATATAGATGATGTTATGGTTCGTTTATATTAAATGAAATATAAAACATGTGTGAATTCGAAAGTCACTTCCCAAAACAAAGGTATCAATGGAAAGCACTGAAAAATTTGATTCAAGGGTACCACATTGGCATATGGTTCCTTAGATGAAATACCGGAATCAAAACATTGAAATTTTTTGGAAACCCGAATTTCAATGAAACCTTTAAATATATATTTGCCTTTAAATTCAATAAATAGTTTTCCTGAGCATTATTTTGCTTACATATTTAGAATTGTTTCTTTGGCCAACATGAAAGGCTTTTCGTTGGTGAATTAAGCAACAACCTTCCAAGTGTTTTACAAAAATAACTATAGCACTTACTTTATAATTGAATTTTCTCCAATCCTATGGCCAAATCAGAGCCCAAATATAAAACTAACAAACAAGACCCCTTAGAAAGTCACCAATCCAATATTTGCATTCCAACAAATTTGCAAATGGCCTACATTATTTAAGCAAAAACATTGGGGTTCAACTGCAAACGATTTAAAGACTACCTTGTTCAGGAATTACACAAACACTTTTTTAATAAAAAAAAATAAATATTAACAATATAAATTACACTTTTTTGCAAAAAAAAATTATATTAAAAGCTCAATTTCAAGAATTTATTCTTTTCTTTTCTACCGCCAAAAAATCACTGCATCATACAGAGTTGTACAAATAAGTAATGTATAAAAACAGCTGTTGATGAAAAGAGGAAAACTATAATTGACATATAGAGGGCACTATTTAAAATTTAACCCTTATGTTTAAATCACGTTGATTTATCCCATTCCCGGTACATAATAAGACTTTTTATGAAAACGTATAACTAAATATAAAGATTTTGTGTTTACAAAGTTATTTATTATTCAAAATAATATGTGTACGCATTTTAATTACCAAAAACATAAAAAAAGTTAAATAATAATAACAATAGTTTAAGATTAAGATAATTAAAAACAAAAAATAAAATACTTAATATAGTCTTATAGCTTCTCATTTGTGCATGAGAAACATGTATAGGCGCATCTTGAATGTTGCTGACATACGGGCTGCAAACACTTTACATTAAAGAAGCTAGTTTTAGGACGTATTTTATCACGGGCCTTGCTAACTATAATTGACAGTCACTCCAGTAAAAACTTGTCGATAAAAGCTGGCCGAGGAAATATTCAAGATTCTCATTTAGGATGTTCCAAATGTCACTAATTGTTGCAGCTTTATTAGTTTGGGCGTAAAATGCACGCGGTTATCGTCAAATCGGATATAGCGCAATAAACAAATAAAGCGATTGTACGATATTGTTGGTCTAAAAATTGCTAGTATAACAAAATTGTTATATGTATATAGCAAAATTTTTAGTTTTATTTTAAATTTGTTTTTATGCATATCCTGCAAATATATAGCTGTTTGATTTTTAAACGGTTATAAGTTTAAATTTTTTATTAGCAACCTCTATATGTCAATGTTAACTTTTCCTTGTTAGACAACAGCTGTTTAAAGTACCTTTTTCTACAACTCTGTGTAATATGGTGAGTTTTATTTGTGAAAACAACTGTGTGTGGTGTAGTGATTTTTGTTACCGGTAGAAAAAAAAAATAAA
The DNA here is from genome assembly GCA_949748255.1 of Eustalomyia histrio. NCBI lineage: Eukaryota > Metazoa > Arthropoda > Insecta > Diptera > Anthomyiidae > Eustalomyia > Eustalomyia histrio. Next base: position 140,708,080 of record OX456525.1, read on the forward strand.
TTCTTGCAAACGTGTTTTTGAAATGGTTATTTTTGCCAAAAAGTCTTATTTATATTGTTTATATCTATTGTTTTATAATTATAAAAACTTTAAGATACTGTAATTACTGTTTAAATTGTTCAAAAAAGTGTGTGTGATTCCTAAAGAGCCTCAATCTGGCATATCGATTGCAATTAAACAAAAAGCACAATACCAAAATGGTGGACAGGCTTCATTGGCAAATTCTTTTTGGAACGCAAAGATTGTATTGTTGGAATTCTCAGTAGTATTGTTTGCTGGTTTAAATTGGTGTGTTGGTTTGGCCAAAGGTTTTGAGACAAATATCAAGTAAGTGCTATAGTTTTTTTTTTTGGTAAAACAATTGGAAGATTGTTGCTCAATACAACAACAACAAGCTTTCGCAAAAGAATACTTAGGAAAAGTATGTTTGGAATTCCAAAAAACTGGTGTGACTTACATTTCGAAAAAATTGTATATATTTTTGGATATTTTCCGTATTTATATAATTAAATATTTCTACCCTGAATAGCAATTTTTGAGTACTTTTTTAATTGGTACCTAATTTTTTTGATACTTTTTAGCTTTTTTAAAGCCATGGAGCACTATTTTCCAATATTTTCCTAATTCTTATATTTTTAACCATATTTTGTTTTCTGCTGAGGTGACAGTTCTTGGTCGGACTTCGATTCGATCTGGTACATACATGTGCAATGCAATGTTGATTTTTAACAATTTTTTTTCCTTAAATACTTTTTGGAACTTGGTGAAAACCTGTTCTAAAACTAAGGCAATATGTGCATAAATGAAATTACCGTTTAAAAAAGTATAATTGTTACTTTTTGGCCATTTTAGTAAATTAATTTTTATGCGGTTTTTATATTGAAAGTCCCGCATGCTCTCGAACAAAAAGGTACCCAAAAACAGCTGATATTCTTCCCCCTATTTTACTCCCTAGATTTCGGTGGTGACTGAAAAAAGGGCCATGTTCATTCTTAGACTTCTTTCTATTTAACAAATTCCAATTTCTTACAAATAGAAAAGTTTACCTTAAAACACTTGGTAAAAATTTTCAATAAAATAAACAAAAAATGTCAAAGTGTAGCAAAATATATTTATAAAATGCAGTTGTAATTTTAAAGTATAAGAATTTGTTAAAATTTCTTTCCATTTTTTAAAATATTTATAACAACTACTATAAATACATTCAATATTCCTTAATTTTATATATTTCTCTGCAAACCTAAACATGCCGTTACCATCAATTTTACGCTCCCCAAAAATACAACTGTGTGTATAAAATTCACTTCTAGTGGTGGTGGGACATAACGATTTTATGTCATTGACGATTTTTAAGCGAAAATTAAACAAGTGACCATTTTTTCTTCCAAAACTTTTATGATTTGACAAAATAACAGATTTTTGAAAACTGCAGTTTTTTTTTTCAATGAATTTTGATCAAAATTGTTTAAAAAAAACTTAAAAAAATTAGAAAAAGTTTTTTTTTTAACAACCTTAATACAGAATAAATAAAGACTTCAAAGTCCACTCAAATCACGTTGAATCTTACATTCGAACTGGTTATTTGGTTTATTTTTCAACAAAAATATTTAAAATTTTACGCAAATTATGCATAAATAGGGCAGATTAAAAATAAATACAATTAAAAAAAGTATTTTTTGCAGAGGTTTTATCATTGATGAAAAACTTTTGTAGATTGAGACTCGTTGATTCCAAATATGTTTTAAAAATTTCTGCATCACACCCTACAATTTTGAGAAAATGCCGTTTGAAATGCAGAAATGAGGTTCAGTTTTCTTGTAAAATTTAACATTTAGTAAATTTTCTGCAGTTTTTTTTTTTGTTAAATTTTCTATTTTATTATGTTTTTGATAAATAATACATAAAACATTTGAGGTAATATTTTTGGTAAACATTTATTAAATGGTTGGCCAATTACCACAAACATTGCCTTTTTTTATTTTTTAATATTTTAGCACATTTGGCCACTTTCTTTAATTTTTTATAAAAAGGCAAATTTAACAAAATTAGTTATTTTAGGCGAAAACTACCAAGTTTTGAATCAGGAACTTAAGGTCTATATAAATCATTTATCACAATTTATACCGCATAATCCATCTTAGGATGTTTTGTCTGTTAATAATGCAATAAAGCTCGTTTAAAACTAAATATTTATTCTTTCTTAATAACTAATATAAAATTCCCGATGTTTTTTTGCAAAAGTTTTCATGTAGATGCTATCTTTTTATAGGAACTCGCTTAAGAATGTTAACACTAACTGTCTCATGACAGTTTTATAATATAAGTTCATATAGATTATCACTTTTAAAGACGAACTTCCAAAAAATTTTAAAATTTTGTTGTATTTCTTTTTCTATTTAGACAAATTTTTATCTGAACAATTTGAACTTTTTCATTAAATCTAAATTGTGATAAGAAATTGAAAATATTTTGTAGATAATTTAAATTTTTTAAGCGCATTTTATCCCAATAAATACAAACATCGATTATAACAAACAAACTTTTCTGGTCCTTCGGAGTTTGTCTTAATCGGACTTTATTAAATCAATACCCCATTCAAATTAAATCAATACCCAATTCTAATTTCAAATTGCATATAAATTTTAAATTGAAAATAACGAAAATACGTATTTTGAGGTTCAATACGAAAAATATATAAAAAATTGTTTAGTTAACAAAATCTTTGGAATTATAAAAGTTCTAACAAATCTTAAAAGCAGTGATATAGAAAGTTTAAATTGAAGTAAGAAATAGAATTAGATTAAGTGATCTAAGCTGAAACAAAAATTAAAAATATGTTAGATTTAAATATATACAAATATTTAAATTTTCATTTTATAACAATACAAAGCTTATGTCAATTAAGCAAATTATCTTTGTTGCTCCAGTTGCAATGAAACAATTTTGAATAAAATAAGAAGAAAACTGTTTTTTTTAACGATATTTGACTGATGGCGAGTTTTTATAAATCTATTGACGATTATGCGATTTTTTTTTTACTTTTGACGTTTTTTTTGCTAATTTTTAGTCTTATCTGGCATCACGGCCTACCTTTTAGTTTAGTTGCATTGTCCGGTATTTTACAGATCATTTTTAGTGTCGTCGTGGTTTTTCGTTAATAAAAATAAATTTTTTAAATAAAATTACAGTAAATCATTAGCAAAGTGTTTAGTGATAATCATTACACAAAATTTTGTTGTTATTTTATTAAAATCTAGTAAATAAAAGTGTTAAAAAAGTATGTAAAAATTGCCAAGCCAATGGAGTCTCAACTTTTTTTTAGTGGAGCAACCATCTAGTTTGTTGTATTTGTAATTTTTTTTTGGCGGTTTTTCTGTTATTGTTGTTAGTGGGTTTGAGTGTGGTGAAAATGTCAAATATAAATGAAATGTGAGGTTTTATATTAAATTAAAATGGAGGCAATAAAAGTTTAGAAAAAAATATAAAAAATTAAAGAAAATTAAGAAAAAAAAAAAAATATATGTATAAAATTAAGAAAAAAATATAAAAAAAAATATATATATATATGTATAAAAAATATAAAGAAATATCTATAAAAAAATATAAAAAAGCAATGGCAATGTAGTTTTATATTAAATTAAAATGAAAGCTAATAAAGCTAGGAAAAAAATATAAAAAGTTAAAGAAAATTAAGAAAAAAAAAAAATGTAAAGAAATATATATATGAAATATAAAATAGCTATGGCCTGTATTTTTATATAAAAAAGTGTAGTGATTTTAGTAAAGTGTGGTATTGCAATAAATAAGTTCAAACTGGAGGAGCGGAAAGTGTTAAGGGTAAGGTAGGACATTTGTCATTTCTATTTTTATTAAAATTTATATAGAGTTTAAATAATCCTTACACGAAAAATCTTATATAGAAACTTGTATAAAACACAATTTCATAAGCATTTTGAAAAAAATATTCTTTATGGGTATTTTTTTTAGATCTAGATCTTGAATTCCGGCTACGGTAAAAAATATGAATAATTCTACAAACATTTTCTTCAAACACTATTAATCTTTTAAATCTGTGGAATTTTTTATATCTTGCGTTGGTTAAATTTCTATTGGTCCCCCACCTGTAAAAAAAATTGCTTACTGATGTCTCTAAGATGCAATTTGTCGCTTGCTCATAATTCTACACCTTCACATTATGATGTGGGTGACATTCCACTTCATTGATTTGATTGAGTGATTTATTTTTGTTTAGCAAACTTGAAATGGTCAACTATTCTGATCAAGTCTCTATCTTGGCATGCAGGAATTTGTTGAATTTCTTAATTGTAATAATGTTGATTGGAATGGGTTGATTTCCCTTCTTTTTGTAATTCCTGTGATGTCACTTATAAGTGCTCTGTTATTGAAATACTTTTCCTAAGCCTTTTATATTATGTCCCGGTTGTAAGAACAATTCGGTATGAACATTATACTTGGATGGATTTGAAGAAGATGGTTTATGCTGGACCCCTCAAAGAAGTACTCATTGCAGGCTCCGTTATAAAAGAGAAAAAAATATATTCTAGAATTTTTATTGGTTTAGATTTTTCAGGTCTGCAGGTTCTAAGGGTTCTTCTGGGAGTAATTATTGTAATAACTGTGATGAGTTTCAGTATGATGTTGATGATTTGAACAATTTTTTTTGTACGTCGTTCCAATTCAAATGATAATTTGGACTTTAATTATGAAAAATTCTATGATCAGGTGTGCAGCGACTTTTAAGCAAATGCATCTTTGTAGTCAATAGCGCAAAAATGATTTTTACTAAACAAATAATTTGGAATCGATTGCATCAATTATAAATGCATATTAGGCATTTTATTGGATATTTTTCTTAAAATTTCAATAATATTTTTAATTAAAAATGAATTAATGGAAGAATTTGTAAACATTGATATTGCATGTAAGGAAGACATGTCTTGCAGTTTCATTTTCACAATCGTATTTTTCAACAACTGCAATCGGTTGCAGCTAGGGATAATTTTGTTTGTTGCGATAGAAATTTGGTCAACAAAACAGAATTTCAGTTGGAACATTATATTTGATTTAAACCAGGAATACATTTGATTTGATTGATTGATTGATTTATTTTTGATTAGCAAACTTGAGATGGTCAAGTGCACGGTCCATATTTATCTGGATATGAGGAAATTTGTTGAATTTCGTAATTTTAATAATGTTGATTGAAATGGGTTGATTTCCCGTCTTTTCTCAATTCCAGTGATGTCATGTGATGATGATGTATAAAAATAAAAATAGCGAGAAAGAGGCAACAATTTTTAGTGAAAGTTGCAACTCTAGAGATTTTGTGGAGCCTGATGAAGATTTTACGCAGCCTGTAGATGATTCTGTGCAGTCTTTTGAATATTTGTCTATTCCGAAATTAAATTTGCACGAAATTTTTTTTTAATTCAATGAAATTTATAAAAATACATTTTATTAATGAAATATCTAATTTAACAAAATAAATGCCCTTCTTAAACTTATTTCCTTCCTAGTGTGAAAATCTAGTAAAAAGTTCCAAAAGTGTAGACTAGAATTACTAAAATATTTTAGTGAATCTCTAGTTCCAATGTCTACACCTAGTCAATAGTTGTGTAGATTCGCAATGACACGCACATGTTAAATGTCTACAGCAGAAAGCGTTGGCTGGGGCATAATTAGTCAGAAGTACTGGTGACAAAGTCAATAGTGAATCAGTACAGTTTCACTATCGACTTTTCCTACAGGGCACTTTTAAGTGCTTTGTTATTGAAATACTTTTCCTAAGCCTTTTATATTATGTCCCGTTTGTAAGATGAACAATTCGGCATGAACATTATACTTGGATGGATTTGAGGAAGATTGTTTATGCTAGACGACTTAGAGATCTAGCATTTTCCTACTTTAGATAAAATCGTTTAACGGAAAATTTAAGTACTTATTGCATGATCCGTAATAATGTGATAAGCGTTATTGGTGAAGAGAAATGAAAACATTATTATAGAATTTGTATTGGTTTAGATTCTGTAGGCCTGTAGGTTCTAAGGTCTTCTGGCAGTAATAATTGTAATAATTGTGACGAGTTTCAGTATGATTTTGATGATTTGTACGTTGTTCCAATTCAAATAATAATTTGGACTTTAATTATGAAAAGTTCTATGATCAGCTGTGCAGCGATTTTCATTCAAGTGCATGCTTGTAGTCAACAGCGCAAAAATTATTTTTACCAAATAGTTTTCCTAAGCAAAAGAATATGCAATCGACTTCATCGATTATGAATGCATATTTTTGCATATTTGGAATTTTTTTTTAGCATGTTTAATAATTTTAAATGCATATTATGCATTTTATTGCATATTTTCTTTAAATTAAAATTTTAGTTTTAATTAAAAATAAATTAATTGAAGAATTTATAAACATTGATATTGCATATAAGGAAGACATGTCTTGCAGTTTCGTTGTCACAAACGTATTTTTCGACAACTGCATTCGGTTGCAGCCAGGGATAATTTTATTTATTCTGGCGACAGAAGTTTGGTCAACAAAACAGAATTTCAGTTGGAACATTACGAGTATATTTGAACTTAACCGGGAATACATTGAATTGTTTATTGTGCATATTTGTCATATGTGCATATGTGCCAATACCCAAAACGTCGATGGTTCATGATTAATTATGATTTTAAATCCATTAATATATTTCCTGCATTATCAAAGGTTATGGAGCATCTACCAGAGACACAAATCTTTAAATCTACTTTGATAAAAACTTATGAATATTAATTTGCTTTTCGGCAAGGCTAAGGCAAATTTTCTAGAACTTAACCCATTAAAGTGTAAAATCATAATTTTTTTTCGAAATATTCAGATATAAATTTAAATATTTTGCTGGATAATCAGCCTTTGGATATTGTCTCACAACATGTAAATTTTGGTAATATCTAGAGTCTGTTGGACACTGCCTACACTCAGAAAAAAAAGTTAGTAGAAAAATTTGTAAACGGTTTTCAATCCCACCTACTATTTTTGTACTGATTTTTAGTAAAAAATTATTATTTAGCAAATCTTTTTGCTATTTACATTTTACAAATTACAGAATTTTTACAGAATATTAACAAATTTTTGTTGCTAATTTCAGAAATCATTTTACAAATTTTTGAAAACCGATTTGCTAAAATTAGCAAAAAAATATTACTAATTTTAAAAAAGTGGTTATTGAAGAAAATGTTATTTCTAATTAAAACTTACACATACAAACTTAAATTTCCTTAAAATGTTACATATATTAAAAAAGGGATCGGAAGTGAAGATACCGACCCATGTCTAAAAAGAGGATATCCACTTAAAATAGCACTAAAAATCCGCCCTAAAAACAATTAAAATTTAACCTTAAAAGTAAAAAAAAAAAAAAAAATGACAAAAATATTTTTCAAACAGAAATTACCAAATTAAAACAAAATGATTAATTCGTTTTTTAAAAAATGTATTCAAATTTTTTGATGCTCGATAAGGAAAAAAAAATCAAAGCCTTTTACTAATATTAATAAAATTTAGTAATTTTTTTTTTGCTGATTTTAGCAAACAGATTTTAAATTCCACTTTACAAAAAGTCTACTAAAATTTACTAGCGGCTACTAATTTTTCTACTAATTTCATTGTAATGCACGTCAGCAGACATGTGTTGCTAATATTAGCAAAAAATACCGCTGGGCTCAAATTAGCAGAATTTCCCGTAATAACAGCAAAATTTTCAGTTGCCATTACAGACTTTTTTGGTGAGTGTAGGCTTTATAATACTGCATGTTACTTGCCGTTCACTGTACGATATCGTGTTGCCATATCATTGTGTCTTCCACATTTTCTATATTGTATTGAGATTTACTCATGTACATCTACTAGAAATATTGATCGGTTGGAAAAATGCTTCAATAGAGTTATGCGTTACATTTATGGACTTCAAGTTAGAGATGATGTTGCTGAATATCGATGGGATGTGAATTTAATCAATATATAGATTTAAGGCAAATTTATTTTTTCTATAAAGCAGTAAAATATAATAATCCGCCATATTTGTTAGACAAGTTCCATTTTAGTGCTTCTACTAGAACGCATAGTTTGATTTTCCCCAGACATTTCTCACTCATTATGCGACGGTCATTGTGGAATTTCTAATTCTACGATATCTTACCAGGATCGTAGATTTTCACACTCTTTATCGAGTTTTAAAGCCATTTTCTTATCGAGTTTGTAGATTTACTATTGCAGGTTGGTATTATTCAATTCTTTTTTTTTTGCGATATTAGGGTTTGGTTTGTGCAAATATCAGGTACTTCTATATAAGAATTATGATTTTAAGTTATTTTATGAATTGTTGAAATTGTATTGTAGTACTGCCAACTTTGTCCCCATGGGCTTGCGGCATTTTATTGGAAATGAATAAAATAAATAAAAAAAAATTCAATTATCGCATATTATTTTACAAAGCCAAAAAACAAAAAATATTTAACAATGAAAAAATTTAGTTTAACAAAATTAGTCTAAATTCAAGTGTTCAAAACATTTGCAACTCTTACAGAAATTATTATACAAATCCAAAAAATGATTGCAATATGAAATATTTTGTATCATAGCCGTTATTTTTTATTACCTTTAAACATCTTTTAGGCATTGAGGATATGAGCTTTTTAATATAATCTTCGGGAATTTCATTCTACAGCTTTTAAAACTTGGCGAAAAATTCATCAGCATTTCGGAATACTTTATTATCAATATTCCGTTTTGCATTTATCCACATGTCCTCAATTGGGTTAAATCGGGAGATTGTGGCGGCTACGACATGACACTAATATTATTTTCCTCCAAACATACTTTTACAACTCCTACCGTATGTTTAGGGTCGTTAACGTGCTGGAATGTCCATGAAAATGGCATTTCCCATTCAGCAAATGGAATCATAACTGAGCTTAAAAGGTCTCTATATATTGTGGCCATCATTATATTAGTAATCTGGTGAATTGGACCAATCCCATTTCCCCAAAAGAAACCACCACACCATAATATTTCTACCTCCGTGCTTCACTGTGGCGGTTGTGTATCTGGGATTAAACTTTTCGCCTCGTGGTCGACGAATGTGGGCTCTTCTATCTTACGATGTTAATGCTTCCAATATCTTATTAAAACTCTTATAGCAAAATAATTATGATCAGTTTTTTTTTAATAAAATGCAAAGATCTAAATCACGAACTAATAAAAGAAATGCGATTACAGTTATTTCCCAGCATTTGTTAGTGTTAATAGTGTAGTTAAGAGTAAGAGTAATAATAATTGCAAATGTTTTGAACATCTGAATTTTGAATACATCTATAAAAATTAATTTTTTGTTGTTTTACTTTAAAGGAATTTGTTTTTATACCCTTCACCACAGGTGGAAGGGTATATATAAGTTTGTCATTCCGTTTGTAATTTCTACAATATATATATATAAAGTATATATATTATGGGTCCTTATGAAAAGCGAAGTTGCTTTAACGATGTCCGCCTGTCCGTATGTGTGTTGAAATGGGTTTTCCGAAGAACCCAGACATGATGAGGACTTGATTGTTTTTTATTTCTGTTACATGTGATCCATTTCTGTTTGCTATTAAAAATCAGACAGATCGGTTAATAAATGGCTGAGATATTAGCAAAAAACCAGGACTACCTCTAATTTCTCCCGTAAAATCCCTTTGTTTAATATGTATGTAGAATTTTACGCATAACAAACACATCCATGTGTTAAAATTCTTTTCTTTCATCTCCACCTTTTATACACAAACAACACATACAAAGATTTGTCATTTAAATAAAAACTAAACAAATCTCTAATGAACGAAGACTCAGTTGTCTAGACGCTATGTCACAAATACTTTTTTTCTCTAAGGCCGCGGGTTCGAATCCCGATCAATTCACTTTTTTTTTGTACATTTTTTTTCATTTTTTTCTTTAAGACTTTTTTTTTTGTTTATTTTTGGTTTTTTTTTAACATTTAATAATTAATTTATATAAAATTTTATATTAATAATTAAATAATCCATAAATAGGCTAAAAACATCAAAATTTTTATAAAAACCCGCGACCCTTCCACCTGTGGAATTCAATCACTTTTTTTTGTACATTTTTTTTTTATTTTCTTAAGATTTCTTTTTGTTTATTTTTTGTTTTTTTTACATTTAATAATTAATTTAAATAAAATTTTATATTAATAATTAAATAATCTATAAATAAGCTAAAAACATCAAAATTTTTTTAAAAACCCTCTGATACAAACAAAATACAAACGGTTTTATTTCTATTTTTTGATTCGATATAAAAGAATTTATAAAAAGATTTTTAAACCATTTTATTTCTCACATATTAAGAAAATTTTATACATAATTTCCCTTTGAGTGCAACTATTTTAGGTCATAACTTATAATAATTTATAAAATTATAAACTATTTTCCTTCAAATTTTTAAAATTAAGCTAAAGAAATTAAAAATATTTTTAATAAAAAAGGGAAATAAAATCCCAAATGCAAATTTGCCAGCTAAATCAAACGTTTTTGTAGAAATAAAACACATGCAGTTCTAGTGATTTCTTTTAACGCTTTGTTGAAATTCTTTTCTTTCACCTCTTCACCTTTTATACACAAACAACAAACACTATCTAGAGCTATGGATACGTCTTATATAGCAAAAGATTGAAAATCTTTAGTATAACATATTTGCTGAAAAACTGGGAAATATCGGTTCAGATACAAAAAAGTTATGCCCAAAACATAAATTTTTTTTAAAACCTATTTTCTGGAACCATAAATCTTCCCGAGTACAAGTTTTATCACCAAACTAAATAGTTAATTTCCTCTTAAATCTGTCCATTCCATATATGTCCATATATAAACTTCAGTTTTTTCCCAACCATGGTGAAGGGTATATAAGATTCGGGATAGCCGAATTTAGCCGCTCTTACTTGTTTTTTATATTTTTTATATATTTAGTAACGAATTGTGATTTGGAGAAAATTAATCAATGAAAAGTTAAAACGCGATCCTAGTTCCAAATGTATTGACCACTACTGTACATTATAATTTTTAAGTATAGAACTGTGAAGACGTCAAAGGTATAATTCTAAAATGGACCAACATTTTTATGATAAAATGTTTTATAAAAATTTAAGACCGATATGAAAATGTTTAAATGGCGATTACATAAAGGCATTTGTCTTTTTTGTATAATCGGGTTTATTCCGCTATTTTACCGGCTTAATTTTGAAATATCTTAAACTACCTTTAAAATAACGCTAAACTACCGAAACACCGATTTATAACGGTATTTTGTAGATATAACAAAATTTAAAAGGTATTATTATTTATTTATTTATTTATTCAATTCAGTAATATAAAGCCCTAAGGACCAAAAAAATATATATTACATAGTAATAATTACACCTAAATAATTATACAATATTCAATAACAAAGAAGCTACAATACAAATCTCATTGGCTCCCAAGCCACAATAAATGAAAAAGAATAAAAATTAACAAAAATAAAGTCCAAACTAATGGTAACACAGCCAAAACCAATCAAAAAAAAAAAAAAAAGCTAATAACTATGAAGCCAGACCAAGATAATAATCAATGAGTTTTAATCGAAAGACGTTATTAGATTGTGAGAATATACATAAGTAATAATTTGTCGATTTCTTGTAGATCGTGAGAAAACAAAAGTTCTATACAAAGCTAAACGTCTATGACTCTTGAAGACCAAACCAAATTACGATATTTAAGAAAATTTTTAAAAGAGCAATCAAGAAATTGCTTGACATAACTGGAAATATGTTCACGGCGTAGAACATTGAATACAAAACGGACAACCGCATTGATAAAACTTTTTAACCGAGTAATATTAATCTCAATAGCGCCAGAAACTACTTCAAGACCATACAAGATCTAAGACATTAAAAGGGCGTGTGCTAGCCTACGCTTTATACGAAAAGGGATATAAAGATTTGTATGATAAATCCTACGAAAGGAGCCCTACACTCAGTCTCAATATGTTCTTTAAAAGAAAGACTACTGTCAAGAACAATACCCAGACACCTAAAGTGACTGTCAAATTGAATCACATCATCACCCAAAAAAACATTTAAACGAAGGAAAAATCGATTAGTAGATTCAAACTGCATAGCTTTTGATTTCGATGAATTAATAGCTAAGGAATTAGCAGTAGACCAATGTAAAACACTATCTAGACAAGAATTAATATTACTTTCAAGAAGCTCAGGATACATACGATTACCCGTAAACAACAAGAACACATCATCAGCAAATAAAAACGTTTTACAGACACTTGTATTTGTAAACTCAGGTAGATCAGTAATATATAGAATAAATAGAAGAGGTCCTAAAACAGATCCCTGAGGAACTCCAGAATGAAGAGGAAGAATACTAGATTCAATGCCATTAATCACAACAAAGTGAGATCTATCATTTGAGTACGACAATATAAGCCTACAAGCGGATTTAGAAAAGTTGTACTCATTTTTAAGCTTCAAAACCATCGTAGCAAAATCAATTGAATTAAATGCCTTAGAAAGATCAAGAGAAATTAAAACACTCAATTTATCTCTATTAATATTTTCTCTAATAGAATCAGTAAGACTAAGAAGCAGCGTCGTAGTATTATAACCTTGACGAAAGGCAAATTGTGACTCATACATTTTTCCTAAAGTGGCAATAAGCATTTGGCTTTTAAGATAAAGCAGGAAGTATAGAAATAGGTCTAAGATTATCAGGGCCATGTACAACTTTGGATTTAGGAATAGGAACAACACGAGCATTCTTCCAAGCTGCAGGAAACATAGATGTTGTCAAGATAGCGTTAATTAAATGCAAAATTAAACCAGATACATATGGTAAAACAAGTTTAATAAAACGGATAGAAATAGCATTAACCCCAACAGACCTAGACTTCACATTATTAAGAGCCTCAGGTAACTCAAACTCATCCACACAGCGAAATGAAAAGTAATCATCAGAATCATACAAGTAATTAAAGTTAAGGTCACTATGATCGCCAGAACTATTATTAGCAAAAAAAATGATTTATAGTATCAGCATCACCTTCTAAGAGTACATCATCATTACCAACGCACACAGAGCCTCGAAAAACCTTCCACAGGCCAGCTCAAATGCAGTCGCTCAAACAATCTAGAAAAATGCCTCCTTTTATGTTTCCGAATAACACTTTAAGCCTTGTTCCTAAGCCTACAGTAAGTTCTCCATTTTAGCAAAGAACCATTAGCTAGAAAGGCAGAATATGACAAATCCCTAAGAAACCTCACTAAGACAATATCTCTTAAGTTCATCCAGCCATTATCATCACAGTGAATCCTTTTCCTAACAACAGGAACATACATACATTATTATGAAATAAACCCCGTGATATTAGAAGAAGCATGTCACTATTGGAAATGGAGTTTTAAAATTTTCGTATTACTATTGATCTGAGCGTGATAAACAACTACCTTTATAATGAAAACGTATTGCTTGCCAACCATTATTAAACTACTTCATAAATATTGATGACACTTCTTCGTAAATATCAAGGAGCTTATTTATAAATATAAAAAAATTTTTCATTAATCTTTACATCTTTAAAATTTGTTCATCAATTTTAAGAAAGGTTTCTTAAATATGAAGAAATATGTCATCCATTTGCATTTTTATGGAACAGCTTCAACATATTTATGAAGTGTTACATGAGACGTAAATCTAGGAAATTTTTCATTATATTTATGAAATTTCTCCTAAATATAACGAAGCTTTTTTTCCCTAAGTGTAGTAAATATAAAAATATAACTCATAACCACAATTTGTTTTTAAAACTGTAAACAACATTATTCTCAGAAACATATAATAAGCGTATAATTGTTCAATTGATGAAATAAGTAAAAATAACTCATACGCTAAAAATATTTTTTTTTTAATAAATTATGGAATGTTTTAACAAGTTGCATATATATTTTAAAGGTTAAACAACATTTTTACATTCAATTACATAATATACAACAAAAAAAACAAGGCTTGTTATAAATACCAATCAACAAGTTGTTATAACACTAAATGAATGCTAAAATACTTTACAACACACACTATGTTCTGATAGTACAGAATTTATAAAATAAATATCAATAATAGATGAAAATATTTGATTAAAGGAAGACAGCTTGAGAGGAAAATATAGAATTTATAGACATTTAAAATAGATCGTTGATCTTATTAAAATTCATCAAAAGCTATAAAATTACTTATTAGTTTTTTTTTTGAAAGACTAAACTACAGGTTGGTTGAAAAGTCCCTGCGCTCACCAAGAGATGGCACTGCTAGCTCCAAACTTTTTTTTCTCAAGTTGGTATAACTGTCCGTAGAACACATGCAAAGTTGCAATTCATTCTGTCAATTCTTTTTTTGTTTACTTACAAGCCATTTGAAGTTGACGTGTCATTAATTTTTTTAATATGGAAAAAATTGAATATCGTGCAGTCGTTAGATTCTTTGTTTTGAAAGGTTTAAAAGCACAGGAAATTTATGAACAATTGTTAGAAGTGTACAAGAAGTCCGTTGAATTTTGGGCTGGTGAATTTAAACGTGGTCGTACCAGCCTTGAAGACGATCCACGCGAAGGACGACCAAAAACTGCAACCAGACGCAAAGAAAAAACATGGTTGGCTTAATCATATTCAAAGAGCATCATATATTTTTGGGTTTATGGTTGTGCCAACCACAGTCATACTATATTATGGTTATATTATTATAATAAAATAACCATATTTTTACCATAATATGGTCCCTACAGTTATATTATGATTCAAAACTTACCATATTATGGTCCTTAATAAACATTTTATAATGAATTTATCATTATATGATCGCACGTAATCATAGTATACTCAAAATGTTATATAATTCTCCCTCATAACTATATTATGATTCCTGGATTATCATTATATGATCCGTAATCTAAAAAAATTTCTTAAAGGAAAAGTTCTTAGAAACTATGAAAAAACTCTTTAAATTTAAGAATATTTCCTTTAGAAATGTTTTTTCTAAAAAAAAATAATATTAAGGACTTTTTGAAGAAAAATTGTTAAGGAAAAAATCATAGACTTTAAGAAATTTTCTTTTTATTGATTGTATAATTATTTATTGGTTGTTGCCAGCATTTTATCGTTGCATCATAATCATATTTTTTTCATAGTCAGAATATTTGTTACCACAGTATGGTTACAGCCAATCATGATATAAAATAAAAGTTGCCAATCATAAAATAGTAAAATATTTACTAAATAATGATGGTAGCGACCATGTTTATGGTTAGAAAACCAATAACTATTGCAGTGATCATATTGCAACCATGTTATTTCTCTGCGTGCACAGCAGAAATCATTGAGCAAGTACATAATATGGTTAGTGAAGATCCAAGTTTGACTAAGCGTGAAATTGCTAATGCCATAGGCATCTCAGACGAACGAGTACTCCATTATTTACATGAAGAATTACGTATGAAAAAAACTGTTTGGAAAGTTAGTGCCGCACACATTAACAATTCAGCAAAAACTGGATCAAAAACAAATTTCTCAGCGTAATTTGGAGCGTTGTTGGTTGTTCAGCTCCAAAGCAGGTGAAGTCACAACGATCAGCAAAGAAGGTTATGTCATCAGTTTTTTGGGATGTAAAAGGAATTTTGTTGATTGATTATCTTCAGAAAGGTAAAACAATCAACTCTGAATATTATTGCAGCCTTTTGGATCAGCTGGATGAAAAATTTCGTGAGAAAAGACCTGGTTTAAAGAAGAAAAAAAATCATTTTTCATCAAGACAATGCACCTGCTCACAAAAGTGCTTTGACGATGGCTAAATTCAAAGAATTAAAGTACGGATTGCTTGAACATCCACCGTATTCACCAGATTTGACTCCCAGTGACTACTATCTCTTCAGAAATCTTAAACAATTCCTTTGTGGAAAGCATTTTTCGTCGAATGAAGAGGCCATAGCAGCCGTAGACGGTTATTTTGCAGAGCTTCCGGAAAACCATTATAAGGATGGGATAAAATTATTGGAAGATCATTGGAACAAGTGTATTGAGCTTCTAGGAGAATATATTGAATAAAAAAAAATATATTTCGTAACAAAAACAGTATTCTTTCATTTCGAGCGCAGGAACTTTTCAACTAACCTGTAAAATTGAATTTATTAAGAGTCGTGAACAATGTGGTATTTCTTTATTATGATATCACACTCTTCCAAATGATCTTCAGTAGAATTTCAATAACATTATTTGATAGTGATCATTTAAAGATGGAAACTCCAGATTGTTTAAAGTCTGCAATAATTGCAATTAAAAAAAATCTGATTTATATATATCGAAATTCAGCAATGTTGATTTATATAGATTTTCAGCATTTTCTTTTTTTTTATTTTAAAAACTTGTATATTCCAAGGTTATAATATTTTTTTTTTCATATAAAATTTATTATAATTTGTGATTTTTTAAGTATACACACACATACATAGTTTTATATGTGCTTGGAAATACTTGTTGTGTCCTTTTTAATTAATTTTAAATTTAATAAATTAACAGTAAACCGATCAATGAACCAAATAATTCATGTACTACATGAAACCATGGTATTATAACTATTATATCCACAATTTAATATTGGTTTTCTCTTCATCCTCCTCCACTACCAGCATTTATAATACAAGAAACATGAAAAATATGTGTAAGGTAATCAAGCAAGTTGAAAAACATGCACATGTGTATAAGTGTTTTTCCATGTGAGTGTTGGTTAGGGTGGCTTATATGTATTTGCGACAAGTTAAGTTTTGTCATAAAGTGGAGGTCTTTAAAAACTTAATTTTATAAACTTGAATCCATTTAAAATTTCATTTTTTTGAAAAAGTTTTTTTTATCGTTCAAAAAAAAAAAATAAATTAGTAAAAATAAATAAATTGTCAAATTCCCTTTTCAAAGTTGCTTTGCCTTTTTATACAGTGACTTTAATTGCACGAAAACTGAATGTGTATGAAGCAACAAGAAAGAGAGATAACAGAAACATGCACGAAAATCGAACACAGTGCCTTTTTTTTTGTTACCCAGCTTGCATCTCTAATCCGTTCGCCCACAAACAAAAATTGCACGCAATAATTGCATGCAACAAAGTCATCGTCTAAATTGGCTCTTAGTATGATTTTGTTTAAAGTTCTTTGATACTCTCAGTTGAAACTGATCGAATTCCTAACATTTCGTATTTCTATAAGAAACACAAAGTGAGAAAGAAGAATTATATGTGTCAACAATAAACTACAATTGGTTATTGGTAAATTATTAATAAAGTAAGTTGATGCTATTTCTTGGCATGTGACAAACAGTGCAGCAATGTATGTTTAGTAAAATAAGCTATTGAGTGCATTTTAAAAAATCACTCATAGGGAAAATATAGAATTTCTATTAGGTACAATTTAAGTTATCGAGTGACTTTAGGAAGTAACTCAATTTTAGGTTAAGTAAGATGTTCATGTTAGCTATATAAGCTGAAAGAAATCTAAATAAAACAAGTTTTAACAAACTAAACTTTAAAGTAAGACATCGCTTATAATATAATTAGCTAGCGAGACAAATCCCTTTTATTTTTTCATACATAAGCGAGATAGCGCAAAATGGAAAAAAATTGTTGAAAAGCTCAACAATGGGTACCCTTCAGGTCCTCGAAAGGTTTCCCGGAATTTTTGTGTAAAACAGCTACAGGGTGACTATTTTTTTTATTATAAATTTATATGATAATATAAATTAACAAACTCCGGTAAAATAAATTTCTTTTCCCGTGTTTTATAAAAATAGATACCTTGAGATGTTTTCCGACCTGGCCTATTTTTATTATTGCAGTATATTAATACTCTACTAGAGCAAAAATTTTGCCCTATCTCGCTTAGTTTTTGAGATACACTCACCAAAAAAAGTCTGTAATGGCAACTGAAAATTTTGCTGTTATTACGGGAAATTTTGCTAATTTGAGCCCAGCAGTGTTTTTTGCTAATTTTGGCAACACATATCTGCTGACGTACAGTACAATGAAATTAGTAGAAAAATTTGTAGCCGCTACTAAATTTTAGTATACTTTTTGTAAAGTGATATTTAAAATCTGTTTGCTAAAATCAGCAAAAAAAAATAATAAATATTATTAATATTAGTGAAAAATTTAGCATCAAAATTCTTTTATTTTATTTATTTTTTTAAAAAATATTTTATACAAAATCTAAAAAAAAAAAATTGTTAAAACATAAACGAATTAAGCATTTTGTTTTAATTTGTTAATTTCTGTTTTGAAAAATATTTTAGACAATTTTTTTTCTTTTAAGGTCAAATTTTAATTTGTTTTGGGGCTGATTTTTAGTGCTATTTTAAGTGGATGTCCTATTTTCAGACATGAGTCATTATATTCACTTCCGATCCCTTTTTTTTAATCTATGCAACTTTTTAAGGCAATTTAAGTTTTTAGGTGTAAGTTTTAATTAGAAATAACATTTCCTTCAATATTCACTTTTTTAAAATTAGTAATTTTTTTTTGCCAATTTCATCAAATCGATTTTTAAAAATTTGTAAAATGATTTCTGAAATTAGCATCAAAAACTTGTAAATATTCTGTAAAAACACTGTAGTTTGTAAATTGTAAATAGCAAAAAGATTTGCTAAATAATGATTTTTTTACTAAAAATCAGTACAAAAATAGTAAAGTGGGATTGAAAACTATTTACAAATTTTTCTACTAACTTTTTTTTCTGAGTGTAGCGGTCATTTTAAAAAATTACCATTTTACCAAAATGGCTAATATCTAGAAAACTTAGCGAGATTTGCAAGACAATTTTATGTTTTTTTTTTATTTTGTTTTAACTCGCAAATTAAATCAATCGCGAATTTAAAAAGAGATTCAAATGAAATTGATTAATCAACTATTTCTTAATAGATTACTTAATAAATTGATTTATAAAATATTGAATCAACTCGCTGATTTACAAAAAGAATTATTTTTTCGCTAATTCATTCAATAAAGATTTTTTTTCAAGTTCTGAATATATGACAATACATGATTTCATATATTACCATATATCTTCGGTTCTGAATAAACATACATGGTCTTATATGGGCTTGTATGTGATCATATATGGTCATACATGGTCATACATAATCATATTTTTCCATCAATAGTTCAATATATGATCACACATATTAGGTTTCGAAATATCAGGGTATATAGCCGTATATGATCAAATGTGATCTTAAATGAGAACATATGAATCATATCTGACCATATATAAAAATATATGAGAATATATGATCATATATTGAACTATTCGTAAACAAATATAGTTATGTATGATCATATGCAAACGTGTATGTGACCATGTATGTACATTAGACCGTACCTCAAAAAAAAAGTTCACCGTACACGCTCAAATATAAAGTATTTGAACAAGAAAATTTCGAAAATGTTTTTTTTTTGCCGAACGTAGCGGTCGCCATTTTATATTTTTCGTTATATCTTCGCCATTTACCGTCGGATCTTAAAGTATTGTATATCAATGTTTTTTATCTCGCGGAGACCGATGTTTTCCTCGAAGGAGCCATTGACCTCAAGTAACCCGTTCTAGTATTAACCCACCAGATCTCAGTTGCTACAACCTTAATGTACTACCCTAATATTTTAAAATGAAAGCTCGCAATAAACTTTTGCTAGGAAAGTATTCCAATAATTCCAGCGGAACTATTATTTTATTTTTTAATTTTTTTTGTTGCCGAATGTAGGGCATTTTTAATTTTTTTGTCATATCTTCTGTATTTACAGTCGGATCAATGTTTTTGTCGCAATGATACCAATTTGTTACATCAAAAATCATTGACTTCAAGCACCTTTTTATACTACTTAAGGGGTAACACCTACGTAAAAAGCCTATATATAAAAACTTCCTTTTTTTTATTTTCTTTATTTACGGAGATGTGTTAACAAAGATTGGTTTTCACAAGATTTATGAAGGAGTACAAAAAAATATTTGTTTTACACAAAGTTTTACAAAATGATAGTATATTTACAATAGAGGTCCACGGCACGCAGCATTACTCAATCAATTTTTGGTGGATTTCTCTGAAATTTATAATGCATATGGAAAACTAAATTATCTATGGATTCGCGTAGTAGTTTTTGATAGGTCAAATACTTTTTGACTTAGAGCTGTTTCTTTACGAGTATAAAAAATAGATATTTTGACTTTAACACTTCGCTGTTTTGTCAAAAATTAATGTACCCAAAAACTCATACGATTTTCTCTAGATAATTTTGTTTTCTATATAAAGTGTGTGATTCAGAGCGATCCACCTTTATCGGGATATTCTCCAAATAAATACTTCATAGAGTTTTATTATCTATTACTTTCAAGAATGAGATGACGCGGGGATTTTCTATATTACCATAACATTGTTTCTATTAAAGAAAACTGGTTTAAACCAAGAAAATATTGTTCTTTATATAATTCTCAATTAGTTGAAATTGTACAACCAATATAGTGTTTACTTTGGGAACTTAAAGTTATCTTTTTACTATCTAAAGAGATCTGCAGATGGGGACCTAGAAAATCCCCGAAACGCGTCATCTCATTCTTGAAAGTAATAGATCAATGTTTTGGCTAATAAAACTCTATGAAGTATTTATTTGGGGAATATCCAGATAAAGTAAAATGGTGTTTTAATGACCTAAACATGAATAGAATAATGTTGATTTACAAAAAATATAAAAATAATTTCTATGTTTTTTATTTTGAATTTAAAAAAAAAAATTGTTATTAAAATGCCCAAACTCAATTATTTTTAGATACACTTGTTACACTTTAAAGCAGCCAATTTCTTTTTTTTCTTTTGCCTTACGAATTCGAATATACAAATTTATATTTTTTTATCGATACATTTGTTATTTATTAATTTTTTTTTTTTCAAAAAATATTTAAAAAAAAAAATACAGTCAAAACATAAACGAATTTATCATTTTGTTTTCATTTACTAATTTTTGTTTTGATATTTTTAGATATTTTTAGCAAATTTTTTAAAGTTTAAGGTCAAATTTTAATTGTTTTTAAAGTTTTTAGTGCTATTTTTTAAGTGGATGTCCTATTTTTGGACATGAGTCAGTTGTGAAAGGTATCTTCACTTTCGATTCCTTTTTTAAACCTATGTTAGATTTTAAGGCAATTTAATTATTAGAATTAACATTTCTTTGAATGCCCATTTTTTTAAATGAGTAATTTTTTTTTTTTGCTAATTTTAGCAAATAGGTTATCAAAAATTTGCAAAACGATTAGCAACAAATATTTGTAAATATTCTGTAAAAATTCTGTTATTTTGTAAATAGCAAAAAGATTTGCTAAATAAAAGTTTTTTTTTTGCTAAAAATCAGTACAAAAATAGTAAAGTGGGATTGAATACCATTTACAAATTTTTCTACTAACTTTTTTTTCTGAGTGCAAAATTCAGCTTCTCTCTGTTTACATGCTAAAATGTAAAATGATTTCTGAAGTTAGCAACAAATATTTGTAAATATTCTGTAAAAATTTTGTTATTTTATAAATAGCAAAAAGATTTGCTAGATAATAGTTTTTTTTTTGCTAAAATCAGTACAAAAATAATAGTGGGATTGAAAACCGTTTAAAAATTTTTCTACTAACTTGTTTTTCTGAGTGTAATTCAGCTTCTCTCTGTTTACATTTTAAAATGTAAAATGATTTCTGAAGTTAGGAACACAAAATTTGTAAATATTCTGTAAAAATTCTGTTATTTTGAAAATAGCAAAAAGATTTGCTAAATAATAGGTTTTTTTGCTAAAAATCAGTACAAAAATAGTAAAGTGGGATTAAATACCGTTTAAAAATTTTTCTACTAACTTGTTTTTCTGAGTGCAAAATTCAGCTTCTCTCTGTTTACATGTTAAAATGTAAAATCATTTCTGAAGTTAGCAACAAATATTTGTAAATATTCTGTAAAAATTCTGTTATTTTGTAAATAGCAAAAAGATTTGCTAAATAATAGTTTTTTTTTTGCTAAATATCAGTACAAAAACAGTGAAGTGGGATTGAAAACCGTTTACAAATTTTTCTACTAACTTTTTTTTCTGAGTGTAATTCAGCTTCTCTCTGTTTACATGTTAGAGATGTGTAATTAATAAACACAAGGACATTCCTAGATGGATTCCAGTTGTAATAAAATTCAATCTCTTTTTTATACCTTCAAAATTTTTTTTATACTTTCAAAAAAAAGGAAAAATCAACATATTACAAAATAAGAGCCACCCTAATGTGTGTTCATATAAAATATGTTGAAACTAATGCATGCAAGCAAAACATATTTTCACTATAGATGCCATTACTTGCAACGAGAATATGTTCAATAGAATTTATACTCTATTGTTTGATGATGTTAAATTTTGATATTTAGGTTACTGTTTTGCTTGCGTACGATATCGAACAATTTACATAATTTTTAAAATTTTTACTATTATAATAACAGTAATCGAGTACCAGACATTTTATGTTTAATCTACAAAAGTAATTGATACTTTTTTCAATTTATATAGAGCAGCGATTCCCAAGTGAGGGGGGTCCTTAGTTGCATTCACCGAAAAATTTTTCAAAAATAAGATGGTAATAAGTAATAATTTTCCAATGTCATTTGTCATAATTGTATTTAAAAAAAATTCTTAAAATGATGAATATTCAAAACTTTTTCAAGATATAAGAACTTAGAAAAAAAAACAAGTAAAAAAGGCTTAAATTCGGCTGTGCCGAATCTTTGAATACCCTCCACCAATATCCTAAAAAATTTTCTCTACTGTTTTTGATACAAATAATGTAAAAAACTTTTTAAGTAAAATTATGAAGGTGAAAAAAATTTTTTGAGGTGAAAAAAATTTTTTGTGGTGAAAAAAATTTTTAGTAGTGATAAAAATTTTTTGAGGTGAAAAATATTTGAGGTGAATACAAAATATTATTAATTTCTAAGCGACTGATGAAAAAATATGAGAAATTATATTTTGTACCTGTCGGTCGCTTCTATGAAATTGTACTAAAATACACCAATTTGTATGGAAAATTTAGAGGTATCTTCACATTTTCACTCATAACTTTCAAAACGCTGGACTGATTTTGCTCATTTTCAATACCAAACTGCTCGGGAGGATGTCCAACAATTCAGTTAAAAATAGGCACCCCCGCTCGCGTCTTCGCGTCGTGATCGCCACTTTAACAGACAGACAGACATCGCTAAATCGACTTAAAATTGCATAAGGATCACGAATAAATATACTTTACGGGCTCTCAGGCCTATATTTCGAGATGTTACAAGCGGAATGACAAACTGTCATATACCCTCACCATATATGGTTGAGGGTATAAAAAAATAGTAGAAAAATTTGTAAACGAATTTCAATCCCACTTTACTATTTTAGTACTGATTTTAAATAAAAAAATAATATTTAGAAAATTTTTTTTTTGCTATTTACATTTTATAAATTACAAAATTTTTACAGAATATTTACAAATTTTTGTTGCTTATTTCAGAAATCATTTTACAAATTTTTGAAAACCGATTTGCTAAAATTAGCAAAAAAAAATTACTAATTTTAAAAAAGTGTATATTGAATTAAATTTTATTTTTAATATTTAAAACTTATACATACAAATTTATATTGCCTTAAAATGTTACATAGGTTGAAAAAAAGGATCGGAAGGGGAGATAGATTTCACAACCGACTCATGTCCAAAATAAGACATTTTTTTTAAACAAAATTTAGCAAATTAAAACAAAATAATGAATTCGTTAATTCGTTAATATTATTTATTAAGCCTTCGATTTTTTTTGAATTTTGTCTAAAATTTAAAAAAAAATAAAAAATTTTGCGATAAAAAAAAAATAAAATTCTTAAGGCAACTTCAACAAAAATTAGCAGCTTTAAAGTGTGACAAGTGTATAAAAATTATTGAGTTAATTTGTGCATATTAATAATATTTTTTTTTATAAATTAAAATTTGGCTGTATTTTTCAATTCCCTGAGTTTAATTCGCTAAAATCAAAAATTTTTCTTAATTCGAGAAAATTTAATTTAATAAACTTTGTAAGTTTGTAAGTTTTCTGAGCGCCCCGGTAGGCTAGTTGGTAGCGTGCTAGCTTATCAGTGCGGGGGTCGTGGGTTCAATTCCCACCAGAGGCTCTGGTCTGTTTTCGCTAAACGATCCGAAGGCCTTTGTTGCTAGTGCTCGGTTAGGGTATTAACATATAATTTGTAATTATATGATTAATAAATAAATAATATTAAGTTTTCTGCTATTTCCATTTCACTATTATTTAATAAAATTTGTTGCTGATTTAAGCAATTTAATAGCGCTTACTAGTTTGATTGTACTAATATTAATAATATTTAGTACATTTTTTTTTATCTAATTTTTTAGCAAACCGATTTTAAATTTAACTACAAGTTTACTGAATTTGAGTAGTGGCTACTAATTTTTTCTACTAATTTGATTTTACTACACGTTAGCAGAAAAAAAATATGCTGGGCTCAAATTAGCAAAATTTCCCGTAATAACAGCAACATTTTTGGTTGCCATTACAGACTATTTTTTGGTGAGTGTATGTAGCTTCAAAGGAAACTCCAATAAAAAGTTGTGGTATTCCAATTTTAAGTACTTTTCACACTCTGGCATTTATTTTTTGTTTAATTAAAATATACATTATTTTTTTTTTATTTTTCCGATCATCCTTATCCTGCTTCTATGGGGAAGGTAATATATTTTACCATATATTTTAAAGTACTTTACACTCATTGATTAAGTATTTTCCCACTTTCGGAGGACTTCCGCTCTGTGAGGACACTGCTCTTAACAAGCTTTTTGCTATACAATTTTGTCTTAAAATTAAATTGAATTATACTAATTTCATGTATTTAAAATATAAATTAAATTTCATTAGCAAAAAGGTAAACAAATTAAAAGAATGTACTGCAGGATATCCTGAAACGTAATAAATTGCGACAAAGTCAGATCCTTTTCGTAGTTAATTAATGGTTCTGCTTGGGAGAACTACAAAAAGGGATGCCCTAAGTGACACACGGCATCTATGGCTAGAGAACACTGGGGGTCCTTTGTCTTCTTAAATTAACTAATTTAAGGAAATTGTTGCAAAAATATAAAATATCACAATTACATTTCTTGTTATTATTGGAAAATGGAAATATGTCATAAGTTTATTTAATGGGATTTTTAGCTTAAACTATATTTGACATATACAAATTTAAACTTTTTTATTATTAAGTGAAAAAAATAGTTCGATAAATATAAAGTTTAATAAGCGCTACGTCAATTATAGGAAAGCCATTATGCCGTAATGTATAAAATGTGCCTGCGATATTTTGTATTGTAGTCAGCAAACAAAATTATTACATAATAGGGCAAATTCGAAATTTTTAAGCTTTTGCTAACAAAATTTTAAAAAAATATTTTAAGCTACTTTAATGTTAAAGACTGTTTTTCAATCACGCACCAAAAATTACAATCATGCACGATAATTTTTTTAAATGGTTACTTTAATTTGTTGCCTTTAATAATATTTTTTCCTGAAAATTAGGAAAACTAACAAGTTTGTTTTTAATTTATTGTTTTTTTTTTATTTGGAACAGAATATTGAAAATAAATAAAACGTTTTCTAACAAAAAATCTTGGTATAGGATTATATATTATATTTTAAAAATTAGAAAACTTTTACTTGAAAAAAAGAATATTTTATTAAAATTTTGCATGAAAATTTTCCTTAGAAATAGTTCATCAGTTTCTTAAATCAAGTAAATTTTTATTATTACATAGGAAAAATATTATTACTTTTTGTTTTTAATTGGCTGAACTAATTTTTAGAAAACACTTCTTCAATATTAGAAAGTGTTCAATATTAGAAAGTGAATTTGAAAATGGCTTTCTAAAATTTAGTTAATTTTACTACTCGCGAACAAAAAATGAACACCCACATTAAGTTCAAGTACTTTCTCGATTTAAGTTACACATTTTTTGAACTAAATGGGAGCAAATAAGGTCCTAATTTTTTTTTTTTAACTAAACTTAATTTTATTACATTTGAGTATGCAAATTTCTTAAAATAAAGATGTTTTTTCTTAAAATTAATAAAATTTTATTTAATTGACTTGTTTTTTTTTTCTAAAATCAAGAAATATTACTTAGGAAAAATATGAACTATTTCTGAGTATATAAACTATTTTGTTTTTCCTCAAACTTAGGAATTTTTATTCTTTTTTAGAAAATTTTTCTAAGTTTTAATAAAATTTTACTTAAATTGAGGACAATTTATAAACAATTTTGAAGGAAATTTTTGGTTATATTTTAGTTCATGTCTTTTTTTTTAATGTGGTAAATCTCTTAAATTCTATAAATTCTACAATAATAAAAACGTTTTTCCATCTTTCGTATTTTTGACTACTACTATTTTTTCTGAAAAGCTTTGGATTTAAATGTAAAAAATTTCAAAATTTGGTCCTTCTGCCAGTAAAAATGTCTCAAGGAGTCTGTGAATTAAAAGTTAGTGGGAACCGCTGATATAGAGAGTTACCTATACAAGTTATTTGGAAAATAGAACTGACTAGTAAAATTCTACATCATACATATCATACGAAGAATTCAAAGAGCAAAATTACTAACAAATATGAGCTCATAGTGTGTGTGTACCAGAGAACTGCAAAATCAACTTTTTTCTTGATTTAATCATACACAAAAATTCTTGTTTACATTTAATAATTCAACAAAATTCACTGTAGAATAAAATCAGCATCATGTTACTGAACGCGTAATTGGGATCAATGTGAATCATCTGTCGACTAGGTTTTATGCAAATGTAATCACTCAACAAAAAGTCAGCGTTGAATAAATCAGAAAAAACAACAAACAACGCATATGAGTGCAATCATAAGCAAAACAAAATAGAAACACATTTCATAAATGTACATTAGGGTGGGACTTAAATCCGCTTTTTTAGAATTTTTATTAGTAATAAAAATATTCTTCTTTGTAAAATAAAAATATTTTTTTGGAAAAAAAATTTAGGTCGATATCTCAGGCTTAACTAATACGGAAAAATTTAAATATTGTCTAATTTTTTTTTCATCTATTTTGATTGGAAAATTAGGCAATATTTATCTTTAATCGGATTGGGAGAGCATGAGATATCGACCTAAATTAAAAAAAAAAAAATTCACAAAGAACAATATTTTTGGTATTACTAATAAAAATTCTACAAAAACGGATTTTAGACCCACCCTAATTTATGAAATGTGTTTCTACAAAACCACCCCCTTTTTATAGATAAGAAACTATTTTGTTTTAATTATGAATACACACATACGCTTTATTTATTGCTTTTTCTGATTTATTCTGCATCAAAATAATTATTGTTGACTCAAACGAACAGAATAAAATCAATGGTATAAAAACGACCGATGATTATAAATCAGTGACAACAATTTGCACGTCGTTTGATTGATTTAAAATCATCAACAAATATGTGTATTGGAGTATATCCAAGGTTGAAACGCAAACACATATTTATTCTTGTGTTGATTGCGTATGAACGTTTTGCAATCAGCATTTGCAGTTCTCTGATGTGTACCATTTGATGTTTTTGAGATAAAATGGCTTTTGATTGGGCGCCATAATGTTTTTTTTTGTTATTCCCCAGAAACTCCTGGAGTTCCATCTTTTAAATGTATAAAATATAAAATGTTGTGATATTCGTTCTATGTCAACTTATAAATTCTATACTTTTTTCCTTTTTTAAATTGTCTCCTGCCAAACATTTTCCGTTTTTTTTTTGCACACATAAAGCTTATTATTGAATAGAGGAAAACATATATTTTTTTAGTAAACATCATCTCATATATTTGTTATTTGTTTTCTGTTTTTTATGTATAGTAATGCATGGTAATTTTTTTTTCTAAGGAAAACCCATAAACTTTTGTTAATATAAAATTTATATTTTTTTATAAAAAAAAATTTCTCTTAACTATTTTTTTAAACATTTATAAAAGTAGAAAGTTTTTAATGAACTAAAACATTTCTACTTAAGTACGCATATGTATGATCCCATAATTTTTGTTGTAAACTGCAGAAATCATATAAAAATCATGTACACTTATAATTAATTAATTGAAATTTCTAGAAATTGTTATTAAGTATAACATTTTACTGCGACTTAACTAACAAGGAAAGTACCCCAACCTAAATATTACGATGTTGATGAAATTTAAATATGTGATGGAAAAAAAAGTAATCCAACCTGTGTCACTTTTTCGGCCATCTCGGGGATCTACAGGGTGAAAACTTCAGGGAGTAAACTCAGAAAATTTTGGCTATTTTTTTAGGTTGGCAGTATGTCGAAAATGTTTGAAATTCTATATAAAAACTGCATTAAAAAATATATTTATAAAATTAGAAAGTGTGATATATCGTTGGCTTATAGAGAAAAATCATAAATAGGGTTTACTTTACCCAATTTTCATATGCAAAATTTACAGATAAATCAAATTCAATACTGTATATCTCAGATATTATACGAGATATCGAAAGAGTATATTTACTTTGTGTTTAATCAACTCCGAATACAACTATTTCAAAAATGGTGAGTGGGTAAAATCAATAATAAGCTGCCAATACAGGTTGGTTGAAAAGTTCCTGCGCTCGAAATGAAAAAATACTGTTTTTGTTACGAAATATGTTTTTTTTTTATTCAATATAATCTCCTAGAAGCTCAATACACTTGTTCCAATGATCTTCTAATAATTTTATCCCATCCTTATAATGGTTTTCCGGAAGCTCTGCAAAATAACCGTCTACGGCTGCTATGGCCTCTTGATTCGACGAAAAATGCTTTCCACGAAGGAATTGTTTGAGATTTCTGAAGAGATAGTAGTCACTGGGAGCCAAATCTGGTGAATACGGTGGATGTTCAAGCAATTCGTACTTTAATTGTTTGAATTTAGCCATCGCCAAAACACTTTTGTGAGCAGGTGCATTGTCTTGATGAAAAATGATTTTTTTTCTTCTTTAAACCAGGTCTTTTCTCACGAATTTTTTCATCCAGCTGATCCAAAAGGCTGCAATAATATTCAGAGTTGATTGTTTTACCTTTCTGAAGATAATCAATCAACAAAATTCCTTTTGCATCCCAAAAAACTGATTCCATAACCTTCTTTGCTGATCGTTGTGACTTCACCTGCTTTGGAGCTGAACAACCAGCTTCAGTCCACTGTAAACCTTCTTGTTTCAATTAAGGATCATGGTGGTAGATCCAAGTCTCATCCATAGTTATAAAACGACGCAAGAAGTCTGTTTTATTCGGCTTAAAACGCTCCAAATTACGCTGAGAAATTTGTTTTCGATGCAGTTTTTGTTGAATTGTTAATGTGTGCGGCACTAACTTTCCAAACAGTTTTTTCATACGTAATTCTTCATGTAAAATATGGAGTACTCGTTCGTCTGAGATGCCTATGGCATTAGCAATTTCACGCTTAGTCAAACTTGGATCTTCACTGACCATATTATGTACCTGCTCAATGATTTCTGCTGTGGTTGCAGTTTTTGGTCGTCCTTCGCGTGGATTGTCTTTAAGGCTGGTACCACCACGTTTAAATTCACCAGCCCAAAATTCAACGGTGAATTTTGAAGGTGAGGACTCCTTATACACTTCTAACAATTGTTCATAAATTTCCTTTGCTTTTAAATCCTTCAAAACAATGAATCTAACGACTGCACGATATTAAATTTTTTCCATATTAAAAAAAATCAATGACACGTCAACTTTAAATGGCTTGTAAACAAAGAAAGAATTGACAGAATGACTTGCAACTTTGCATGTGTTCTCAGGACAGTTATACCAACTTGAGAAAAACAAAAGTTTGGAGCTTGCAGTGCCATCTCTTGGTGAGCTCAGGAACTTTTTACCCAACCTGTATGTACATAATGCGTATGTCAGAGTTGTCATGTTTTTTCAAAAGAGTATTAAAAAGTCTTGGAGAAAAATATGTTAAAATCCAAATTTAATAAGAAATAAAATATATGCAATCATATCAATAAATAATGGGTGTTTTTTTAAGCGCTTTCGGATTTGATTTAAACTTTTTTTTACATACATCATATCGTAAATATCACTATTTAAACCTAAATTAAATTTTTGTGTTATTTTTTTTTATAGTTTTTGTTGTATTTAGTTTGTAAAAGTTTTATTTTATTTTAAATATCTTTATAAATAAATTTAAAGAAAATAAAATAAAATTTGCTATTAAAAATTAAAAAAAAAAATCCGTTTTTATTGGAAAAAAAAACGGTACGAATACGGATCCGTTAACGGTTCGTCATTGACGGACTTTCAAAGGGCAACTACGTTTTTAATCCGATATATCGGTCCGTCATTAACGGGTTTTCAACGGATTTGAATCAGTATCGGTTTTTTTTTTTGTTTTAAATACATTTTAGAGAAATGTATGAAATCTTTATTTGAGTCGATAGAATTGTGTTTGATTTTATGCGGCTGCCCCTCAAATGGTACATACGCTGGATCCAATTTTAGCATACTCTCTTCAACATATCGGCCGGTACCTCACGTATAAATTCTTCAGTATTGGCTTCCAGTGCGTCAACTGTTGCGGGCTTGTCCCTTTAGACATGAGCCTTAACATAGCCCCACAAAAAATAATCGAAAGGCGTTCAATCGCACGATCTTGGCGGCCAATTGACCGGCCCCAAACGTGAAATAAACTGTTCACCGAACTCGCCAACAACTTTGCATGGTGTTATAACCGTGCAACATTATTTAACATATTGGACTACAAATTTATCCAAAAAATGTTTTAGATCAAATTGTATCAAATTAGATCCAACAAAATTATTTATACGGAATCTAGTTTATTAAAAAATGTAGAAAAAATTTTAAATAAAAAAATTATTAAAATTCTAAAAAAACAATGCCTTCGACAGGATTTGAACTCAGTCTGCCAGAGTTGTATTGAGTTGAGCACTCAGCAATGTGTGGCTGACTTTCTATATATCATGGCTGAATTAGTTAGAATAAATTGGTTCTGTACTTGTCTGATTTTCTATAATTATATGTATATAATAATTATATATAATTATATTTAATTACATATAATTATATATAATCATATCTTATGGACTGAGCAAAAATGTGGACAATATTTAAAACAAAAAAAAAATCGAAACTGATTCAAATCCGTTGAAAAACCGTCAATGACGGACCGATATATCGAATGAAAAACGCAGTTGTCAGTTGAAAGTCCGTCAATGACGAACCGTTAACGGATCCGTATTCGTACCGTTTTTTTCCAATAAAAAACGGATTTTTTTTTAATTTTTAATAGCAAATTTTATTATATTTAAAATAAAATAAAACTTTTACAAACTAAAACAACAAAAACTATGAAAAAATAAAACAAAAATTTAATTTAGGTTTAAATAGTGATATTTACGATATGATGTAGCACACAATGCAAATTTGCAAATTTTTTAAAAAAAAATATATTATAAATATTTTTATAATTTTTATTTGCAAATCTGCATAAATTTGTACACATAATCGTCAAACTTGTTTTAAATTTTATAAATATTTACCTCATGGACATTTAAGTATTGGTTTTTGATAACTAAACAAATCCAAAAGCAACGGAAGAAAAACTGATGAAAATTGTGGTCCGTATTTAACGGTACAGAAACGGATACACCAAAACGGAGTCAAAACGCATTGTTTTCGAAAATTATATTAAACGGTCCGTTAATGTTCCGTTTACGTACAAGCTTTGACTGATACATATTTTCGGACCGTAAACGTACAATAGAAGCCGGATTCATGAATCCGTACGTGTCGGAGAGTCCGTAAAAATTTAACTTGTGTTGTTTTTTTTTTTTTTAATTGCGTTAGATCAAAGCAAAAAAATATTGTAATTTGGAGATTCCTTTCTTTTATTTGTGTCCCATATCGGCATCATAATATGGATATTATTTTTCAACAACATTTTTACGTTAGAAAACGAGATCAGATAATTAAAGACTGAGTTCGGAATTTTGCTATATATGATCTCTTATATCACGTATTCACAACGGGTATAAATATTGAAAAAATTACAACACAGTATTTTCCAAAACTTTTAAGTCCTCTAAAGAGTTATAAGATCAGAAAAAAAATACACAAAATTCGGTAAAACTGAATTTAGGAAAATATTATAGAGGCGACAAAATACTTTTTGAGGAAAACAATTTTTTGAATGTTAAAAATAAATTTTGTGATGAAAACAATTTTTAAGATGAAAAGATTTTTGAGGTGAACAATTTTTTATGTGAAAAAAATTGAGATGAAAACAATTTGAGTTGAATTTGAAATATTCACCTCTAGGGGTCTAAGGAAAATATGATAGTTTTCATGGTAAATTTCACACAGAGAAAACAGATTCACTATGACAGCCAAATTTATTACCGACTGAATAAATTAGTTGCAGCCCGAATAATTTGTAAGTATTTGGTTTCAACCGAACTTTTGTTGTATTAAACGAATTTCGGTCGCCGCAAACATATATGTCGGTTGCTTCAACCAAAGCATTTGGTTGGCAAGGAATTTGGTTGTCACATTGAATTTGTTTTCTTTGTGCACTCACAACTTTTTGACCGCTCAACCGAATTTGCTCATTTTTAATATCAAACTGCTCCGTAGGATGTCCATTACTCTTTGAGTAAATGTGAGTAACCGTCTTCGTGTCGTGATCGCTATTTAAACCGACGGAGAGACAGTGGTAGATCGCCCTTAGCACATATGATGGATGGCATAATTTTACTATATAACCTGTTTTACTATATAACCTGTAGTTAAGCCAAGGACCCTATAAACCAGGATGAGCAAACTACCATATTTTTAGCCACCCATGATTATGCCAAATGATGCGACTACAAAAAATTATTAGCCGAGACCACGAAATTCTTAGCCGATTTACAGAAAAACTTAGCCTTAAGCAAGGGTTGTAGCACAAGTACAGTGATTGTGATGTGAACGAATACATGTTTGAATTGGTACAACCCTTGTTAGAGGCTAAGTTTTTCTGTAAATCGGCTAAGAATTTCGTGGTCTCGACTAAGAATTTTTTTGTAGTCGCACCATTTGGCATCATGGGCGGCTTAAAATTTGGTAGTTTGTTCACCCTGGTTTATATGATCCTTGGTTTAACGTATATACGGACTTATTTTTTCCAAGAAAAAAGTATTATGTTCTGTAGCCTGGTATTACACAAAAAGTTTTCAAATAAAATAAAATATTTTATTTTTACTTTATTTTTTTCTTATATAATTTTAATGTGTTTCGTTTATAAAATCTTTTTTAATACTTGAAAATTTCACAGAACGTGCCATCAAAAGTATTTGGACTTATTTTTCATATGAATGTATATTTAAACCTTTAAAACATTAATCACCCAATTTCTCAACTAAAAGCCCCCCTCCCCTTTGTAAATATCGTAACAACTGTCATAAAATTCGTAAAATCAATATGAACAGTAAAATTGTAACGTCGTTTTTTTTATTTTGGCGGCTTTTTAAAAGGCTTGGAAATAAGAATGTACATATGTAATAAAATGAAATATGTTTATGGTATAAATCTTTAGTGAAGTAAACCATAAATTAAAAATACATAAATAAACTATATAAAATATTTTAATGAAAAGTTTTTGCACAATGGTGTTGATTTAGGTGGTAGCATTTTAAAAAGGACAATTTTAAAAAATTCCAAATATTGGAGATTTATTTTAATACTGAAAGGAGAGAAATATGTAAAACAAATTATTTGGTTTCTGGACTTAAATATTCATTTTTTGTAGCAATTTCTTATAAAAAAATTAAAAAAAAAAAAAAAATAAATATTTTTATGGGGCATAGAAGAAAAATTTTCAAAAT
Organism: Eustalomyia histrio; assembly: GCA_949748255.1. Lineage (NCBI taxonomy): Eukaryota > Metazoa > Arthropoda > Insecta > Diptera > Anthomyiidae > Eustalomyia > Eustalomyia histrio. The sequence continues at coordinate 140,742,217 of OX456525.1, forward strand.
ATCTCTATTAATTAAAATTTAATTGTATTAATAAACATACTAATTGTATTTACAAATTGTAACCACAAAAATTGGTATATTTAATTAAATTTCTTTTGTAATTAAATTGTAATTTAAATATTATAACGATTTTACCTTTTAAAATCCTTAATTTATTTCCTTGTTAAATTAATCGAGTTCTTTTTATATTGCAAATAAAGAACAATTGATGAAACTTTAAAGCAACTCTTTATTTAAACAATAACACAATTAATTAAATTAATCGCCAATTTTATTTTGCCGAGTTGTTGCCGCATTAACGATCTATAGGGTCCGCCAAATAACTTTTTTTTTTGAAATTGCTATAAAAAAAAAACTACTGAATATTTTCTCAAATTTCTTTTTTTATCTGAAAGTAATATCATTCCGGTAAATTTCATTCAAATGGCTGCCTCGGCTGGCCATGCAGTAGCCTACACGATCGGTCCAATTTTTAAGCACATTATCGATTGTGTGCAGCTGTATTTCACCAATGGCTTCAATTGTCTCTGGCTTGTCGGCGTAACACTTATCTTTGACGGCACCCCACAAATAATAGTCCAACGGTGTCAAATCGCTGCTCCGAGGTGGCCAAACGACATCAGCTCTGCGGCTGATAATGCGATCTTCAAAACAGGGCGCAAAACATCGAGTGTAGCTTCGGCTGTGTGGCACGTAGCGCCGTCCTGTTGAAACCAAATGTTGCCAATATCCTCCTCTTCAATTTTTGTGAACAAAAATTCGTTCAATATGGCCCGATAACGATCGCCATTGACTGTAACGGCCACTCCTTGCTCATTTTCGAAGAAAAATGGCCCAATTATGCCTTTGGACCAAAATCCGCACCAAACAGTGACTCGTTTTGGGTGCATCGGGTTTTCAATGTATGCGTGCGGGTTTTCTGTGCCCCAAATGCGACAATTTTGCTTGTTTACATACCCGCCAACATCAAAATGAGCTTCATCTGAAAAGATGACAATGAAAAGATGACATTCTGCAACATTACCATGATTTTCAAAGTAATGTCGCAATATTTCCCAGCGTTGTTCAAGCGTATACACAACCATATTCGTTCAGCGGAAGGATAAAACTAATTATATGACAAATCAGACATGAGCTAAGTGTTAACATTCACGAAATAAGCACTAGTTGAAAAAAAAAAACGTTAGATGGCGGACCCAATATATCAAACATATCTCTGGGCGCTCAAAAGTGATAGCGACTTCTTGTGGAAATTAGTTAGAAATATCTACACTAAAACAAAAAAGACATGAACTAAAATGTAATAAAAAATTTCCTTCATAATAGTTTATAAACTGCCCTCAATTTAAGTAAAATTTTAATAAAACATAGAACAATTTTCTTAAAAAGAATAAAAATTCCTAAGTTTGAGGAAAACAAAATAGTTTTTATACTTAGAAATATTTCATATTTTTCCTAAGTAATATTTCTTGATTTTAGGAAAAAAAAACAAGTCAATTAAATAAAAATTTATTAATTTTAAGAAAAAACATCTTTGTTTTAAGAAAATTGCATACTCAAATTTAATAAAATTAAGTTTAGTTAAAAAAAAAAAAAAAATTAGGACATAATTTACTCCCATTTAGTTCAAAAAATGTGTAATTTAAATCGAGAAATTACTTGAACTTAATGTGTGTTCATTTTTTGTTCGCGAGTAGTAAAATTAACTAAATTTTAGAAAGCCATTTCCAAATTCAGTTTTCAAGTATACCACTTTCTAATTTAAAGGAATTGTTTTCTAAAAATTAGTTCACACAATTAAAAACAAAAAGTAATAAATTTTTTCCTATGTAATAATAAAAATTTACTTGATTTTAGAAACTGGTGAACAATTTCTAAGGAAAATTTTCATGCAACTTAGTTCAGATAAATTTTAATAAAATATTCTTTTTTTCAAAAAAAAAAATTAGAAAATTTTTAAAAAATAATAAAATTTGGTATAGGATTTTTTTTTTGGAAAACGTTTAAATTATTTTTAATATTCTATTCCCATGATTGTAATTTTTGGTGCGTGATTCAAAAATGGCCCATTTCTAATCTTAAAATATATATTTTTTTAATTTTGTTAGCAAAAGGTAAACAATTTCGAATTTGCTCTTTTATGTAATAATTTTGTTTGTTGACTACAATACAAAATATCGCAGGCACATTTTATACATTACGGCATAATGGCTTTCCTATAATTGACGTAGTGCTTATTAAACTAAATATTTATCTAACTATTTTTTTCACCTAATAATAAAAAAGTTTTAATTTGTATATGTCAAATAAATTTTAAGCTAAAAACCCCATAAAATAAACTTATGATGACATTTTTCCTTTTTCCAATAATAACAAGAAATGTAACTGTGATATTTTGTATTTTTGCAACAATTTGCTTAAATTAGTTAATTTAAGAAGACAAAGGACCCCCAGTGTTTCTTAGCCATAGATGCCGTGTGTCACGTAGGACGTCCCTTGTTGTGGTTCTCCCAAGCAGAACCGTTAATTAACTACGAAAATATCTGACTTTGTAACAATTTATTACGTTTTAGGATATCCTGCAGTACATTTTTTTAATTTGTTTACCTTTTTGCTAATGAAATTTAATTTATATTTTAAATACATGAATTTAATATAATTCAGTTTATTTTTATGACAAAATTATATAGCAAAAAGCTTGTTAAGAGCAGTGTCCTCGCAAAGCGGAAGTCCTCCGAAAGTGGGAAAATACTTACTCAATGAGTGTAAGGTACCTTTACCATAGAGACAGGATAAGGATAATTTTCACTTAAAAAAAGTGCTATTTAACTTGTTGTTAGAAAATATTTTCTTATTTTTAGGGAGTTAAGTTCTAGTTTTTAGTAAAAAAAATTATCTAATGAACTTAATTCAAATAAAATTTTTCTTAAAACCAAGGAAAGATTTTCTAACTAACAGTAAACTTAAGATGATGTATGAACCAGAGAACTGCAAATGCTGATTGCAAAACGTTCATACGCAATCAACACAAGAATATATATGTGTTTGCGTTCAAACGTTGAATATACTCCAATACACATATTTGTTGATGATTTTATATCAATCAAACGAAGTGCAAATTGTTGTCACTGATTTATAATCATCGGTCGTTTATATACCATTGATTTTATTCTGTTCGTTTGAGTCAACAATAATTATTTTGATGTAGAATAAATCAGAAAAAGCAATAAATAAAGCGTATGTGTGTATTCATAATTAAAACAAAATAGTTTCTTATCTATAAAAAGGGTGGTTTTGTAGAAACACATTTCATAAATTAGGGTGGGTCTAAAATCCGTTTTTGTAGAATTTTTATTAGTAATACCAAAAATATTGGTCTTTGTGAATTTTTTTTTTTTTAATTTAGGTCGATATCTCATGCTCTCCCAATCCGGTTAAAGTTAAATATTGCCTAATTTTCCAATCAAAATAGATGAAAAAAAAAAAATTAGACAATATTTAAATTTTTCCGTATTAGTTAAGCCTGAGATATCGACCTAAATTTTTTTCCAAAAAAATATTTTTATTTCACAAAGAAGAATATTTTTATTACTAATAAAAATTCTAAAAAAGTTGATTTAAGTCCCACCCTAATGTACATTTATGAAATGTGTTTCTATTTTGTTTTGATTATGATTACACTCATATGGGTTGTTTGTTGTTTTTTCTGATTTATTCAACGCTGACTTTTTGTTGAGTGATTACATTTGCATAAAACTTAGTCGACAGATGATTCACACTGATCCGAATTACGCGTTCAGTAACATAATGCTGATTTTATTCTACAGTGAATTTTGTTGAATTATTAAATCTGAACAATAATTTTTGTGTATAATTAAATCAAGAAAAAAGTTGATTTTGCAGTTCTCTGGTATGAACTAATTAGGAGAAAATTTTGCTATGTTTTCTAATAAAAATTTACTTCTCAGTAGTAAAATTTTTCTATAATTTAGAAATTTTGTTAAAAATTTTAAGTAAAATTTGTTGCTAAATTTCAAGGAAAATTTTATTAAATATAGGTAAAAAGTGTCTGGTGCCGTTTTCATTTCAATTTTTCCTCTACACTCAGAAAAAAAAGTTAGTAGAAAAATTTGTAAACGGTTTTCAATCCCACTTTACTTTTTTGTACTGATTTTTTAGTAAAAAAATTATTATTAAGCAAAATTTAAAAAAGTCGATATTGAAGAAAATGTTATTTCTAATAATTTAAACTTATACATACAAACTTAAATTGCCCTAAAATGTTACATAGGATTAAAAAAGGGATCGGAATTGAAGATACCGTCTCATGTCTAAAAAGAGGTCATCCACTTAAAATAGCACTAAAAAGGGGTTTTTAGAATCAGCCCTAAAAACAATTAAATTTAACCTTAAAAGTAAAAAAAAAAAATTGACTAAAATATTTTTCAAAACAGAAATTACCAAATTAAAACAAAATGATAAATTCGTTTATGTTTTAACAATTTTTAAGATTTTTAAGCCTTTGATCTTTTTTTAATTTTGTATAAAACATCTTTTAAAAAATATAATCAAAATTTTTGATGCTCGATAAAAAAAATAAATCTAAAACTTTGTACTAATATTAATAGTATTTAGTAATTTTTTTTGCTGATTTTAGCAAACAGATTTTAAATTCCACTTTACAAAAAGTCTACTAAAATTTAGTAGCGGCTACTAATTTTTCTACTAATTTCATTGTACTACACGTCAGCAGACATGTGTTGCTAAGATTAGCAAAAAATACCGCTGGGCTCAAATTAGCAGAATATCCCGTAATAACAGCAAAATTTTCAGTTGCCATTACAGACTTTTTTTGGTGAGTGTAAATAAGTTAATTTTTTCTTAATTCTAGTTTTTTTTTTTTGGAGTGTAGATTTGTTTTTATCCAGTTTGATTTCAAAGCTATTTCTATTTAACTTAATGTTGTTTCTACTTGATTTTAAAATATATTTTTCCTTTTTGTAAATCTACTGAAAGAAACATTTATATGTCTCCTTAATGTTGATATTACTGCTAGTTGTTGCTTTAACATTACAATATTAAATGGAAGAATACAAAAAATGCATATGTACCAATTAAAACCATATTTTTTATAAATTATTACGTATTTTTTTTTTTTAAATTTTGTATTTTAAACATACACTACTTTTATTACCTGTGCTGTATAAACCGCTTATATGATTTAAATCTGTGAACAAAATTTTATACCAGAACAAAAACTTTATGAAGGTTGGAATTTTCACCACCCACTCAAAACATTTGAACTTTACTTTTGTTAAACTTTATTGTAAAATAGAAAATATGCAGCATTAAAATGGGTTGTAAAAAATATGTTTTTTTAATTAATTATGGAAAAAATGTGTTATTATTGTTATTATTTTGTATCTTCACTAATAGAATATCGTGTATAAAAAAATTGTTTTATTAAAGTTTTTAAATACAGGCTGTCCGCCGGGAAGGTATACTACTTTGTTTGTTTTTTTAATTTTTAATTAAATGAAAGAGAATGGATCTTATATTGATAAATGTTTTATTTAATGTCGGCAATTATGTATAGAATACAATATCAGATAAATGTCCGCCTCTGTTAGCCTCACAAATGCGAGCCCTTTTGAGCACATTTTTCATTACATTCTCCACACATTTCACGCGGTATTTCATTAATTTCATCACGAATATTGTCGTGAGTTGCTCAAGCGTTTCTGGTTTGTTTGCAAAGGTGACTGATGGATAATTTGAGGGTTTTTCATTGCCCAGAACCGACTATTCTGTTTATTTACATATCCACCATTCAAATGAAAATGTGCCTCGTCACTCATTATGATTTTTTCATGAAAATCGGGGTTGTCATGGGCGAGCTGTAACATCCTATTGGTTTATCGAATATTTTACCATAATAAATTTGCCACGTGTCAACTTTACGACTGCCAAATATGAACTGTCAAGACTAATGTTTACTAAAATGGCGGCAAAACAGAGTAGTATACCTTCCCGGCGAACACCCTGTATTAACATTTTTCTGACTGAGCTACCAAAAATAATACTTTTTTACCTTTAGCATCAAGTAAAGGTAAAAAGCGACTCCATTTTAACACCATACCACCGGTAGGGAGCTGATAACCGATCACCGATATTACCGAAGGGTCGTCCTCCAATATATGATCGCTCTACAATTGTGAGGCTTTTAGCCTAAATGTTTGTGCAGGCCGTCAAGAGAGGGATTCCCCTTTTTGCCGCTGCTCTTTCGCCGGTGTATCAATCTATGTATCAAATTTCAACTTAGCTTCAGCGGTTTTGGTAGGCCGTTAAGGGGAAACTTTTTCTCTTTTTCTGTCTAAACCAGGGCAGGAACTTTTATATCGGGGGGTGTCATAGAAACCATGTCGGTTTCACAAATTGTAGTTTTTGCAAACCAATGTTGGTTTCATTTGGGTTCAAGAAACCAAGTTGGTTATGTTAATTTCGAATGTAAATAAAACCAATGTTTGAATCAGCTGTTGCTAACATATGTTTAGTTGTTAACAATTTTTAATTTTACTTTTTGCAGAAGGTTGAAATATCAATAAAAATAATTACATTTATTTAAATAATTTAAAAAAAGTACATAATAAGTGGCTATAAAAAATTCGAATGGCATCAACAGTGGTAGCATTTTATTAGAAGAAGAATGCTCAGCAAAGGTTACGAGCAGAATTCAGAGAGATTGCAGCAATCCACTTGAGCTGCAGGAGAAAGCGTATGTACATTTTTTTATTGTGTTCTTCTATCCCAGCAAAACCACACATTACCAAATAATGTGTAAAGTAATGTATAGCCATAGGGGCCGATGGATTACTGTTACCTTACCTTACTTCATTGATGAATTTTACAGACGATGAGCCTCAAAGTAATGTATATACCCATTACTTTATAGGTGATAATGTAAGGGGTTACTTATATGGTTACGAGAATGGAAAAAGTAATGTGACTAAAAATAGATTTTTAAAAAAGAGAAATTTTTATTAAAAAAGATTATTACAAATATTTTATTTAAATTATTTGTAATTAAAAAAAATTTGGTCAAGATGGGAATCGAACCAGGGAAATCTGGTTGCCAGCCAAGAACTCTACCCACTGAGCTATCGACGCATATAGTATTTGATTGCTTTAAACTTAAATGAATTGTTGCGCTTTGTTTTTTCACTAGTGTTATCAAAACAAACATACATTACCTTTTTGCTTACAAAAAAAAAAAAATTAATGTATCTAAAAATAGATTTTCAAAAATATTTCAATTATTACTTTACATTTATAAATCATATATTACGTAATCAATAATGAGTAACTTATTACTTTATGCTTGCAAATAATGCAAAAGGTAACGAGCTATCATTACAAGGTAACGCATGAGAATAGCGCACCCATTACCAAAGTTTTGCTGGGATATAAAGGTGCCTTACAGATTTGTAGCTAATTATAGGTTAAACAAATATGCGTTTTGTAAGGAATTTGACACTGTTCAAGGTCATTTGTCGCGTTCTAAAATACTTCCAATTATGCAACTTTCTGCTTTGATCAGTCGGAAACAGTATACACAATTCTGGCGATGTCCTCAGTATTATGGAGCGGTTCATTTGTCCTCAGTGGGTCCAACTGGAAATGTAAAATACATTCTATAATTGGTTGTATTGACGGGGCACATGTAAAATTATAAAGCCTTGACGAGCATTTTTACTTTAATAGGAAGGGATATTATAGTATGAATGCCATGATTGTAAGTAAGTCAAGTCTAGATATTTTTCCATAAACTGCATGGTTATGGTATTCGGGGTCTTATTTCTGTGTTTTCCCCTAAAAAATAAAAATAATGCAAAATATATCTTAAATATGTATATAAAGCAAATATTAAAATAAACAAACAAAAAAATTAATGTACCTACATTTTAAGAAAATATTTTGATGAAAAAAAAAAAAAATAAAAACAAAAGGCCGCAAATAAAAACCGACAGCTGTCACCTGCTTGATTTATTTCCAATAAAAAACCCCATAACATTGGTTTTCATGACAGCCAAGCATTTTTTCTTGTCGTTTTCAAAACCAATTGTGACAACATTGGTTTCTATGACACCCCTGATCAAATTTCAACTTCCTTGCTTCAGCGGTTTGGGCAGGCCGTTAACGAGGCGACTTTTTGCCCCTTAAACCCCCCTTTTTTTACCACGGCGATAATTCGAAAATATACCTTATCAATGATATAGACCATACTTCAGGAAACGCATATTTTAAATTTTAGGTTTCTAACCAAAGGAGTTTGGACAGGCCGTCAAAGTTCCCCCTAATTTGCCCCTCCCCGTAGGAATTTTCAAAAACTCTTTCTTAGCGAATGTCTACCGCGGAGGGGTAACCTACATATCAATTTTAAGCTTCATAGCTCCAGCGTTTTGGGTTGGGGGCGTTGAGTAAATGAGTGAGTCAGTCCGTCAGTCAGTAATGTTATTATACCCTGCACCATATATATCAGTTTGTCATTCCGTTTGTAACATGTCGAAATATAGGTTTAAGACCTTATGATCCTTATGCAATTTTAAGTCGATTTAGCGATGTCCGTCTGTCTGTCTGTCTGTTGAAATGGCGATCACGACGCGAAGACGCAAGCGGGGGTGTCTATTTTTACCCAGATTATTGGAGGATGTTCAATAATCTGGGTAAAAAGCAGTTTGATATTTAAAATGAGCAAAATCGGTCAAGCGGTTCAAAAGTTATGAGTGAAAATGTGAAGGTACCTCTAAATTTTCCATACAAATTTGTACAATTTTTCTGCATCTATTTTTTTTCTGTTAAGTAAGTAAAAATGTTATTAAGTCTTCTTATTGTTCGATTACATTTATTATCTTACATACTATGAGAATAATAACATTCTTAGAGCTATATGTGTGTTACGTTAACTAAGTTAACGTAAAAATCAACAATGTTAAAGTCGCTAACAGAGCAGACCTATGTAAATAACATTGCTAAAACTAAATAAATAACATTACTAAAACTAAATAACAAAAGTTCGTTACATAAATTGACAAAACATATTCATATTACAGTTCATGCAAAATTTAGTATATACGTATATCATCTTCAGCCCCTACGGTGGAGGGTATTTAAAGATTCGGCACAGCCGAATTTAGCCCTTTTTTACTTGTTCTTTTATAAATACAGATAATTAATTTAGTTAACTATGATATTTTCTCTGTGTACATATATATGATTTGTCAAGGCAAGGAATGTTGATGAGTCCTTGGTCAAGGCACACGTTTAAAAAATAGTTCTGTTTAACATAAGTCTTTTGAGTTAATCTTAAATTATGTATCATTAGTTAGCTTACCACAACTTTACATGTGTATGTGTGTGCCAAGCATAACATGTTAAATACACCTAATTGCATAGCATTTAAGTTAATTAAAATTGTTAAGTAAAGTACATACATAAACATAAGTACAATAAAATAAAGCTATAAAAAGCTGAAAATCAGTTGGAAATTTAAAAGAAAAAAATGTATGTGAAATAAATTCTTTTAAAGCTAAATTTGTTATTCAATTTTTAAACTTGGATAACATTAGCAAACTGTCAATGACAATGACAATAATTTTGAGTAAAAAGTCTAGAGACTCTGGGGAGGTTTTTTTTTGTTTATAAGATACCAGTCAATTTTCATTTATTTTACTGTTGACTTTCATTACAAAAAAAAAAAAAAAATGAAAAATAAAGCTCGTTTGAAAAACAAATTCAAAAATTTTTTTTTTAACAAAGAATTTTTCATAACAAAATATCTTTGTATAATTTTTTAAAGGTTTTGTAGGTTAACAACAAAGTTTCTGCTATCGCTCATTTTGTTTTGTGTTTGTTCTAAATGAAAAGTTTTTGTGAAAACAATATGGTAGGTGTGTATACTAGATACAACTTAGTTTATCATGATTAGTTTAAGTAACCCCTAAAAATAGTTAAGTATAACTAGACAAAAACTTAGTTTAATAACAATAACACTTTTTAAACTGTACTCGTGTGCTAAAAACTTATTTATGTTGCAGGCCACAAAAACCACAAATTGTTATGATGAACTGTTGGCAACTAATGCGACTACAACTAAAAAAGAGACCATGTACGAGGGCGGATCAATAAGTCCGTGACTTTTCGAGCTTCTCTCGTAGTTATATGAAATACAATACTGCTCCCATCAAGTACCACCTGTTAATACTTGAGGGGGCAATTCGTAGTCTACTTCATGGATTTTTGCCATGGAAACTAAGCTGTCACACGATTCCGTTGGTGGTCGATTGTGAGCTAACGCGGCAGCCATCTTGCGGAAAGGTTTCTCGTACTAAAGTGATCGTTCAAAATTGAAACCACTGAGCCATGTGAGATGCCTTTGTCCTCCACAATCTATCGCACATTCAATCTCCGATCGGCCAACACCATATCGAGAATTTTTTCAATTGTTTTGGGCGTAGAGACCTCAACTGGGCGTTTAGAACGTTCGGCATCTTCCGTGCCTGTAAGGCCACAACGAAAGTCAGTAAACCACTTTTTACCATTAAAATCGATGGTGCAGAGTCCCCATAGTACATATTTATCAAGCTTTTCCTTGGTTTGATTGAAGTTTTTTTTCGCAAAAAATAAAAAAATCCACCAGGTTGTATGTTTTGAACAGTTGTTAAACGCAAAGTAAATGACGGAACTTGCTCAAAAAGGAGGTGGTACTTGATGGGAGCGGTATTGCATTTCATATAACTACGAGAGAAGTTCTAAAAGTCACGGACTTACTGATCCGCCCTCGTACTAAATATTGAAATATGTTTTGACGATGTTAAAGATAACTAAAACCATATTATTTAACACTACTTTACATATGTGTATGAGTAAAGTCGAAAGCTTCTAAAACTAGAATGAACATATAGTCAAAATTTTAGACTTTTGGGGGATGGAGTAAAAGATACAACCATCGTATTGCATGTACAAAGTAAGGACTGATTTTTATGACTTAAACTAAAACAATAATAAAATTGATATTTTCAAAATTAAAATTTCTATTGAATCATTTGGGGTCATTTAAATTTTGCAAAAAACCTCATGAATAAATATATTTATTTATTTATTTATTTTTTATTAAACATATAATTACAAATTATATCTTAATACCCTAACTGAGCACTAGCAACGAAGGCTCTCGGCTCGTTGTAGCGAAAGCAGACCAGAGCCTCTGGTGGGAATCGAACCCAAGACCCCCGCACTGATAAGCTAGCACGCTACCAACTAGCCTACCGGGGCGCTCATAAATATATTTTATTCCTAAATAAAAATTTCTTTCAACATTATTTGATTTGAGTATTAATTCTAAAACTGTTCCGGTATTTTTACAAAACAAAATATTATAGATTGAATTCAAGTCATAATTGAAGAAAAAAGTTATATTATATTTTTTTTTAAATTCTTAAATATTGTGAATTGGGAATTGAACGCGAATTGGGATTTGAGTGGGAATTAAATGGAAATTGGAAATATAATGGGTTACAATACCCATTATATTATATGAATGGAAATCAGAAATTGAATAGAAATTATAAATTGACTGGGAATTGAAAGGCAATCGGGAATTAAATAGGAATTTTAGGGGAATTGGGAATTTTATGGGAATTGATAATTGCATGGGATTTGCATTGGAATTGATTAGGATTTGAATTGAATTGGCATTGAATTTTTAATTGAATTGACATTGAATTTTTAATTGAATTGGAATCGGAATTGAATTGGAATTGATTTGGAATTGGAATTGAGTTGGAATTAAAATGGAATTGAAATTGCGTTGGAATAAAAGTGAGTTGGAATTGAATTTGAATTGAACTTCAATTGCAATAACATTGGAATGGCAGTGAATTGGAATTGAATTTAAATTGAACTTAATTGAAATTACATTGGAATGGAAGTGAATTGGAATTGAATTTGAATTTAACTTAAATTGGATTAAGTTGGAATTGTATTAGGATTGCCATTTAATTAAAAAATTCATTGATATTTATTGGCATTGAATTGAAATTAATTGACATTGAATTGAAATTAATTAGCATTGAATTGGAATTTATTGCCATTGACAGTGACATTGTATTGGCCTTGTATTGACAGTGACATTGAATTTGAATTGGAGTTGAATTTCCATTGACATTGAGTTCAAATCAACATTAAAGTGTCTGTAATGATCATTGACATTGAATTGGCATTGAATTGAATTGTTATTGGCATTAATTTTTCTTTGAATTATCGTTGACATTAATTTAAGGTTGGCATTGATTTGACATTGAGTTTTAATTGTCATTGTCATTGAATTGACATTGAATTGTCATTGAAATGTCATTGATATAAGATTGTAATTAATTTTAAATTATCACTGGCATTGAATTGGCATTAACTTAGCATTAAGTTGACACTGAGTTAGTATAGCCATTTTATTTTCATGGGTAATGAATTGACATTAAATTTGCATTTTCATTTATTTGACATTAAATTTGCGTTTGCATTGACATTGCATTGCCATTGCTTTTGCATTTTCATTGACATTGCATTTGCAATGTCAGTTGATAGCGATTGGCCATATAAAAATTACATTGGAGATTACTAAACACAGCTTTAGTTTATAGGTTAGTTTTATCTGAACTGAATAAAAAAACCTGAATGAGATTTCCATTTCCATTTAAGTTGTGAGTTAAATAAAAAATTTTTACGATTAGCACTAAAAGGCCTGATGAATGTTTATGAGGGTCATAGCTGACCAGCTACTAACTTATATTTTTCATGATCCTGAAACGAATGGAAAATATCGCACAAATAAAATTTTAAAATCAAAAAAATATTAAATACGTTAAAAATTAATTGCGAAAAGGTTTATTAACTGGTAATAGACTTTTTAAATTGCATCAAATTTTATGATTACACTTTATGTTTAACCAAAAAGTGAGACACTTTGCCTTCCCTGACAAAAATATTTATAATGTACATCAGTGCGTATACTTGTTATGAATAAAATACTTGAATATTAAGTATACGCCTTAGTGGATTCCTTGTATTTTAACTTTTGAATTTATTCACGAATTTATTTTTGTGACCTTTTCTTTGTAAAAATATTAATAAAAATAATTGCAATTAAAATAGAAAAATTCATTAAATATATTATTTGGTTTTAGTTTTTTAAATCATATAAAATCTTTACTATTCTGTTGTAATCTTTAACCGCTTTTATATTTATTTTACCTTAAAGTAATTTTTGTTTCCCCCCAAACATTTTTAAGTAAAATTTCTTAAATTTTACATATCTCCTTCCTCTACAAAAAAAAATAAATGGTTTAAAGAATAAAATTAATGTAAATTGAATTTTATCTACCAAGTTAAAACCACAAATCGATTTTCTTTTTCTTACCATTATTTTCTATGCCAAAATAAGAAAGAAAAAAAAAACATAAAAATGAAATAAAAAATCATCTAACAAACATATGGTAAAGCTTAATATGAATGAATATTGAACATAATCCTACCACCTGTGTAAAACAACGTTAACAACAATTGCCAGTGATGAGCAACAATTTGCCACAAGAAACAAAATTACATTTCAGCACCTACAAATATAAAGAAATATACATACACACACACATAACATGTTTATGTTTGTAGTAATGTATGTATATAGAATAAAAAAATACATAACACTCTAGCAATCCTTGAAACGCTGTTTCACACACAGACACTTATACACAATTTTGTAAGCAACATAATAATAGCAAGAAAATCAACTTTGCGTGATCAAAAATAAATTTAATAAATATGAAATAAATCTCAGTTTAATGCCAAACTAAATATAAAAGTATGAAGAAGAGGACAAAAAAAAAAAATGTCAAAAGATATAGCAAAAAAAAGATATAAACGCCAATCATCTGAGAAAAGATTTAAACTTACAAAAAAAGTATATACAGTTGTACTAGATACACATACCAGATGACATATTGACACATATACTACTAACAAATGCTTAAGTACTTAATGTACAATGTGTCAAGATAACACAAAAAAAAAATAAACTTAAATCCCAGAATCCAGCGTCATATTTACAATCATTGTAAGTGATCTCTAACTTGATAAAATTTAGATATTTTATAGTACACACAAGTAAAATTTTTGTCAGTTTACAGCAGAATTTCGGTTGCCTAAAATCGGTTGGTACAAAATTTCCCCCAAAAAAAATTAAGTTAATACAACTGACAATTTTAGTGCATTTACACAATTTTTACATCATTTCATCTCTATTTTTGTACACTTCACTTTGCAGAGTAAAATACTCCTTCATTGCAAACTTTATTTTACATGAACTAATACATGAACTAAAAATTTCCTTATAAATAGTTTAAAAATTTTCCTCTATTTAAGTCAAATTTTATTAAAACTTTTAGGAAAAAAAAAACAAGTTTATTAAATAAAAATTTACCAATTTTTAAGAAAAACATGTTAGTTTTAAAAAATTTGCATACTTAAATATAATTAAACTAAGTTTAGTTAAAAAAAATTAGAATATAATTTACTCCCATTTAGTTCAAAAAATGTATTTCTAACTTGTAACAAAGAGGTTTCCTCCGTTAGCTGGGGTAAGCTCGCTGGGGTAGGGATCGTCACAGAAATTTATTTTATCCAGTGACCGAGAGTCACAAAGGTTAATTCATTTATTGAGATTAGGACTTATAGGGTTAATCGAAAGAGAGAGAGAGCAAGAGAGATAGACAGAGCAAGGGAGAGAGCGACAGAGCAAGAAAGAGAGCAAGAGAGAGAGCAAGAGAGGGAGCAAGAGAGAGAGCAAGAGAGAGAGATAATGAAGGAGCGAGAGAGAGAATAAAGGAGCGACCTGGGACGCTACGCTCCCTCTGGTTTTTTAAAAGGGACGGACAGCGATCGGGGACGGGACGCTTCCTATGGTGAGCTACGTCTAGGTGAGGGCACGCTCCCTCTGTTATCTTAAAAAGAGGACAACGACCGGCGACGGCACGCTTCCTCTGTTAAACTGTTCGATGATCTTCACAGGATCTTCCAGGATATTCGCAGGCCTTCAAGAATCTCCAAGGATATCCGCAGGATCGTCACGTATATCCACAGGACCTTCAAGGGTGTTCACAGGACCTTCAAGGATGTTTACAGGATCTTCAAGGATATCCGTAGGATCTTCAAGGATATTAGCAGGACCTTCAAGGGTATCAGCAGGACCTTCAAGGATGTTTACAGGACCTTCAAGGACATCAGCAGGACCTTCAGTTATATCAGCAGGACCTTCAAGAATGTTCGCCAAAGCTTCAACGATGTTTACAGGACCAACAAGGATATCTGCAGGACCTTCAAGGATATCAGCAGGACCTTCAAGGATATCAGCAGGACCTTCAAGTATATCAGCAGGACCTTCAAGAATGTTCGCAGGACCTTCAAGGCTGTTTACAGGACCTTCAAGGATATCCATCAGACCTTCAAGGATATCAGCAGGACTTTCAAGGTTATCCGCAGGACCTTCAAGGATATCAGCAGGACCTTCAAGGATGTTCGTAGGACCTTCAAGGATATCCGCAGGACCTTCAAGGATGTTTGCAGGATACTAACAGATTGTCAAAGGATGCTCGTAGGATTAGAATTTAATGTTAGTGATGAAATTACCTTGTGCTCTCGTACATAGCTGCTGCGACTGACCCATATTTGTTCGATGTTGCTCTTTATATACTCCTAATGACAGCTAATTGTAGTTGTCGCCAGTATAATAACAACGTGTTTAGACAGAAACAAGCCACGCGACTTCTGTCGTTACAAACTTTAAATCAGAAAGTAATTAAACTTAATGTGTGTGTTCTTTTTTTCGCGAGTAGTAAAATAAACTGAATTTTGGAAAGCCATATCTAAATTCAGTTTTTAAGTCTGCCACTTTCTAATTTTTAAAAATTGTTTCCTAAAAATTAGTTCAGGCAATTAAAAACAAAAAGTAATAAATTTCGTATGAAATAAAAAAATATATTGGTTTTTAGAAACTAATAAACTATTTCTACGCAAAATTTTCACGCAACTTAGTTCAGATTAATTTTAAAAATTTAATAAAATATTTTTTTTCCAGTATAAGTTTTCAAATTAGGTATAGAATTTTTTTTTTAATTTCTCCAGATAAATTTTGAGTAATATTTTTCTTAAATCGAGATAAAATTTAGTTTTTAAGAGATAACGCTTTACTTATTTTCAATATTAAAAAAAAAAACAAATAAACAAAATTAATAAATTAAAAACATTCTAATTAATAAAAAAAACATTATTTTGAGGAATCAAATTAAAGTATCCATAAAAAAAAAATTATTGTGCATGATTGTAATTATTGGTTCGTGATCGTGCTTGAGCGTAAGTCAAAAATGGCTATAATCTTAACAGTCTTAATTATTCAACTTAAAGTAGCTTAAAATATATTTTAGAGCGCCACGGTAGGCTAGTTGGTAGCGTTCAATTCCCAACAGAGGCTCTGGTCTGTTTTCGCTACAACGAGCCGAAGGCCTTTGTTGTTGTGCTCGGTTAGGGTATTAACATATAATTTGTAATTATATGATTAATAAATAAAATAAATAAATAAATAAATAAAATATATTTTAAAATTTTGTTAGCAAAAGGTAAAAAACTTCAAACTTGCGCTTTTATGTAATAATTTTGTTCGCAAACACATTTTATACATTATAATTGACGTTGCGCCTGTTAAAATTCATATTTATCGAAGAAAACTAAAATATTTTCAGTTAATGAAAAAAAAAGTTTAAATTTTGTATATATTAACTAAAGTTTAAGCTAAAAATGCATAAAATGAACTTGGACATTTTTCCAAAAATAACAAGAAATGTAACTGAGAAACATTTTCTTAAATTAGTTAATTTAAGAAGACAAAGGACCCCCCAGTGTACACAGATTTCGTGTGTCGCTAAGGGAGCCCCCTTAAAAAAATTAGTTCCCAATAGTAAAATTTTTCTATAATTTAGAAATTTTGACCAAATTTTAAGTAAAAATGGTTTTCTGATTTGCAGGAAAATTTTATTAAATTTTGGCAAAAAGTGTCTGGTGCCATTTTGATTTCAGGTTTTCCTCCAAATAAGTTAATTTTTCTAAATTAATTTTTAGTACTAATTTTAGTACACAAAAAGAAGCGTTTAGTATTCGCATTCTCTATTCTTAAGGACTTTAACCAATGAAGGATTCGAGCCCGTCTGATACGCATGTGATGTGGCGACACTACTGAGGGTAAACAATCCGAGTTTTTTATGTAGGAGGGCCTCTAGGGCACTCAAATAATGTAATGACTGGTCAAGTGGTTCAATAGGAAAAGGAGGCGGGCTACGAACATTGTTGAACATTGTGATTAAGGTTAGTGTCAAGTACGTGGGAGTGGTCATATCGAGAATAGGGTTACTAAAGCTTTCCGTGTGTGGGTACTGTGTAGAAGAGCAAAGGTCTTAAAAGGGATTGAAGCCAAGAATAAATGTGTAAAGACACAAGTGTCGATAAACCGATAATGACATGCTGCTATTGTGTGGTGGCCTTCGAACCTGAGGAGATGTAATCTGTCGAAACTCCCAGGTTTCAGCGGCTATGTTGTCTGGGCATTAGCAGTGCAATTAGATCGACATCTACAAGGACAATGGAGGCGACACTCTCCATCAGATTAAATATTATGCTGCACTTGCGGCTTACAGTCTGATGGTGCTCAGGGAGTGGTGTCTTGAAGGCCGGCGTACCCGGCATTAGAGAGTCCTTGGAAATCTGCCATTTTGGTTATGGAACATGATAAGGTGGCGGGACAACGTGTATTGGCAGACTACAATTTTCTTATTCCTGACAGGGAGAGCGGTGGGAATGAAGGTATTTTGGATGATACCAAACTGGCGAAAGAACTGGTGTAGGTTTCCTTTGTGGAGATCTAGGAATGGAAATGTACTGCCAACTACTTCACCACGACACCCACCTGCAGGCGAAGGTTGTGGTTATTACGGATTGCATTCGATTTTAAACTGCGACTGATTATTTTGGGGATGTCGTCATCTTCACTGATAATCAGGCTGCTGTGAAATAGACGACGGCTTTGAACTGCAAAAGCGTGATGAAAGCTTATTCTGGCAGGGGTCATCTAAGGTTGATATGGATACACGGACACTGTGGAGTGGAGGGGAATGAGAGGGCTGACAAGCTGGCCAGGGATGAATCGAACCTGGTTTGTGTTAACCTTCATAATCCGAGACCTTTTCTGATGACGCAAACGGAGCTTGGACAATCGGCCACCAACATGGAGATCTGTAATAGGGATAATGTTGTAGCGATTATAAAAGTCCTGTTGGGTGACCCGAGTGGCCACGACAAGTGTAATCTTAAAATGCGAGACCTTTTCAGATAACGAAAGCGGAGCTAGGACAATGGGCCACCAACATGCACAAGGAGATCTGGAATGGTGATAATGTTGGTGCGATCACAAAAGTCCTGTGGGGTGGGCAGGAAAAGTGTAATCTTTAGGCTGGGAATTATAAAAAATTTTTGTTAAATTTTAGTTAATTGAAAATAACAATTTATTTTGTTAAAACTAGCAAAACATTTTGCTGAATAAAGGAAGACCAAAAAAATCAGTAAAATTACAGCAAGTCTATTTTTTTTAGCAAATATTTCTGTTGATTTCAGCAGAATATACCGTTATTTTCATTAAACTAAATTTAACTAAAATGTAACTAAAATTTTGTAGAAATAATTGTTTTGCTGTTTTAGCAAAAGTTTTTTGCTGATTAAAACAAAGTAAATTTTTCATTCTCAATTAACTAAAATTTAACAAAAGTATAACTAAAATTTTGTATATTTAACAGTTTTATATTTGCTGATCTGTTTTTACTAATATTTAGCAAAAAAAAACTAAAATGTGCTAATTTCAGCAGGTGTTTTCACAGAGCCCTTTTAACTAATTTTTAGTAGCTTTTCCTGTTATTTGAACAGATTTATTTCGATAGTGTATTACTTATACAAATTTTATTATTAGAATTGAAAAGTTTGGTTTAGTTTATAATTCTCTATATGTATTATGTTTACACGGTGTTTATAAGAATATTATATAAGAGATGTCTGAGCGTGATTTTTATAATATGTGTGTGTTTGAAGAGTTAAAGTTGAACAAAAAAAAAAAAAAATAAACCCTCCAACAAAATAATGCTAAAGTAAATGTTTAAAGCCACCTTTTGACAAACAAGTTAACAACATGAACATAAAGAAGTAGTAAAGAAAAAAGAAAAAAAAATTAATAACTTCAAGCAGCTAACAACCGAATAAAGAAAATAAAAAGAATTCAATGCTATACATGCTGAGCCATACAGATACTGCATAATAGCATACATATGATTGTTGAAGTAGACAACATATCGTACTAACAATAGCAGCAACATTAATACTAACAACATAAGCAACAACATCTACATACTACAGTCAAGTTAACTTAACAATCAAATCTTCTTTACTTTTACTTAACTCAACTAAAAGGGTGTATACGCACAGCAACACCAACAACAACACAATACAACACAATAACGTCTGTTACACGCTAAGTTTAAATTTTACTACATAGTAGAGAACCTTTTTATACATAGACTTAATCATATAACAGCAGACAATTGTGATTGTGTTTTTTTTTCGTCACTGTACATTTACACCTTAAGAATATTATGTGGAAATTGCTTGAAAAGGGGGAATCGTATTTTCTTTTATTTCAAAAAAAAAAAAAAATCATATAAGAAAATTATAGTCACTATGGTTTCCTTTTAAGTTTACTCCAGGTTTCTGAATACCTTATACTATTGCATTAGCATACACCCAAAACATATTTATATTAATAAATTAAAACTAAAAAAAAAAATAATTTCAAATTCAAAAAAAAAAATTAAAATAAAATTAAAAATCTAAAAATTGTAAAACAAACAATGCTTTCACTCAAAAAAAAAATGAAGTGTGTGAAGATAAATACGAAAGTTATCGAAAGTTAAATTCGATAACTTTGACGCTAAGTGTGAAGTTAAATACGAAAAAAAAAAAATGCGGAAAACATTAAAATTAACGCTAATTGAAAAATAAAATTTAAAAAACACCGAGAAAGGACAAAAGTGACGCTAAGTGTGAAGTTAAAATCGAAAAAAATTAAAAATTAAAAAATACAGAAAAAACAAAATCGTTACGCTAAAATTAAGGTTTTTGGCCACTGTGGCCAAATTGGACTAGGTACACATATGAGTGATACCTCAAATTAAAGGTCTGACCGTGCCCTATTTAAATGTAAAGCGGTTTTTCTGAATTGATTTTCAGAAAATTTTTTTAATTTCACTCTTATTACTGATTGATGGATACGAAATTCCTCTTAAGGATTTTGGCCACTGTGGCCAAACTGGACTAGGTACACATATGAGTGATACCTCAAATTAAAGGTCTGAATTTCGTATCCATCAATCAGTAAGAAGAGTGAAATTAAAAAAATTTTAAAAATTTTCTGAAAATCAATTCAGAAAAACCGCTTTTACATTTAAATAGGGCACGGTCAGACCTTTAATTTGGTAGTAAATTTTCGAAAGGAAGATAAATCTTATCGAGAAATTGCTAAGATCGATAAATTAAGCTGTGCCACTGTGCAGACGATCATTAGACATTGCGATAGTACCGAAAATAAGCCACGATCTGGTAGACCCAAAAAGCTTTCGAGACTCGATGTTAGCAGTACTATTAAAGTAGTCAACCAGGATCCGGAAATAAGTATCCCAAATTTGGCGGAACACATCGAAAAATGTTCCAATATAATTGTTACTCCACGAATAATAATAAATGTTTTGCATGACAATGGTTTTAAAATCAAAACCACACATTACCAAATAATGTGTAAAGTAATGTGTAGCCATAGGGGCTCATGGATTACTTTACACCTTACTTCACTGATGAATTTTACAGGCGATGAGCCTCAAGTATATACCCATTACTTTGAAGGTGATAATGTAAGGGGTTACTTATATGGTTACGAGATTGAAAAAGTAATGTGTCTAAAAATAGATTTTTAAAAAAGAGGACTTTTTATTAACAAAAAAATAATTAAGTGAATAGTATAGTAGGATTTAATTATTTTATTGTAATTGTATTAATTATTTTATTGTAAAGAAACATGAAAATTTTATTAGTAAGTTATAGAGAATAAAATATTTTAAACGTTATTAAAAATAATGTGGTCAAGATGGGAATCGAAGCAGGGAAATCTGTTTTCCAGCCAAGAACTCTACCCACTGAGCTATCGACGCATATAGTATTTGATTGCTTTAAACTTCAATGAATTGTTGCTCTTCGTCTTTTCGCTAGTGTTATCACAACAAACATACATTACCCTTTTGCTTACAAAAAAACACAAAGTAATGTATCTAAAAATAGATTTTCAAAAATATTTCTATTATTACTTTACATTTATAAATCATATATTACATAATCAATAATGAGTAACTTATTACTTTATGCTTGCAAATAATGAAAAAGGTAACGAGCTATCATTACAAGGTAACGCATGAGAATATCGCACCCATTACCAAAGCTTTGCTGAGTACTTTACACTCATTGTGTAAGTATTTTTCCACTTTCGGAGGACTTCCGCTTTGTAAGGACGCTGCTCTTAACAAGCTTTTTGCTATACATTTTTATCTTTAAATTGAATTGAAGTATACCAAACTCATCTATTTAAAATATAAATTAAATTTCATTAGCAGAAAGGTAAACAAATTAAAAAAAAGTAAAAAAAAATAAAAAAAAAAAAGTAAAAAAAAGTAAAAAAAAATAAAAAATAACAAAAAATAAAAAAAAAAAAATTAACGGTTCTGCTTGAGAGAACTACAAAAGGGGACATCCCCTAAGTGACATACGTCATCTATGGCTAAGAAACACTGGGGGTCCTTTGTCTTCTTAAATTAAAAAATTTAAAGAAATAGTTGCGAAAATAAAAATATCACAGTTACATATCTTTTGGAAAATGGAGAAATGTAATAAGTTTACTTCATGGCATTTTTAGCTTAAATTTTAATTGCACTAAGCTTTCAATAAATATAAAGTTTAATAGGCGCAACGTCAAGTATAGGAAAGGCATTAAGCCTAATGTATAAAATCTGCTTGTGATATTTTGTATTGTAGTCTGCAAACAAAATTATTCAATAAAAATGCAAATTCAAAATTATTACCTTTAAAAAAATTTTAAAATATATTTTAAGTTACTTTAAGTTCAATATTTAAGACTGTTAAAATTAGAGATAGGCACGTGAGCCATTTTTGACTACGCTCATGCACGATCATGAACCAAAAATTACAATCATGCACGATATTTTTTTTAAATGCTTACTTTAATTTGTTGCCTTTAATATCAATTTTTCTTGAAAATTAGGAAAACTTAACTAGTTTCTTTTAAATTAATTGTTTTTTGGAGTAGAATATTGAAAATATTTTAAACGTTTTCAAAAAAAAAAAAAAATATCCTATACCTAAGTTTATTATTTGTCAAAAATTAGAAAACTTTTACTTAAAAAAAAATAATATTTTATTAAAATTTTTAAAAATTATCTGAACTAACTTGTATGAACATTTTCCTTAGAAATATTTCATCAGTTTCTAAAACCAAATAAATTATTATTATAACATAGGAAAAAATGTATTACTTTTTGTTTTTTATTGCCTGAACTAATTTTTAGAAAACAATTCTTAAAAATTAGAAAGTGGTAGACCTAAAAACTGAATTTAGAATTGGCTTTCTTTAGTTAATTTAGTTAATTTTACTAATCGCCAAAAAAAAACTGAACTAACATTAAGTTCAAGTACTTTCTCATTTTAAGTTAGACACATTTTTTTTAATTGGGAAGTAAATTATAATCTAATTTTTTTTTTAAGTTACTTTATTTTATTACATTTTAGTACGCAAATTTCTTATAACTGAGATTTTTTTCTTAAAAATTGATAAATTTTTATTTAATATACTTGTTTTTTGCCCCTAAAATCGAGAAATATTACTTAAGAAATGTATGAACTATTTCTGAATACATAAACAAATTTGTTTTTACTCAAACTAACTTTTATTCATTTTAAGATAAATTTTCTAAGTTTTAATAAAATTTTACTTAAATTAAGGAAAATTTTTAAACTATTTTAAAGAAAATTTTAAATTAATTTTTAGTTCCTTTTTTTTTTTTTTTTTTTTTTGAGTGTTGGTCAGAATTTGAACTCGGTCTGGGATGGGTTGGGATGAAATCTTGTGCCTTATCGAAATACATGTATCAGCTTAGCTTAAATTTTTTAATTTGCTTTGTTTTTTATAAATATATGTAGGATGAAAGCCCGCTATAAACTTACAATAATAAATTGCTAATAGTTTTCATACACTTAAAATAGTTTGTAAATTAAAATAACCGAAAATACCATTAAAAAGATGTTATATTTGATTAAAAACCGGTCTATTAACATTTCATTTAAATCAAATGGTTTTTGTTATATATTTTTAAATGTTGTTTAAACAACTGACAGACAACGCATATAGAAATCAAAATATATATGAACATACATGATCATACATGGGCTTGTGTATGATCATATATTGGCATACATACGTGATCTCATATATGAGCATATATTTTCGGATCCAAAATTTGGGGATATATGGTCATAGATGAGATCATGTATGATCATATACTGAACCATGCATGGACGTATATGACTATGTATGCCCATATATGACCATATCGTCATATATAATCAAAAAAGCCGTAAGTTACAAAAAATTCAAAATCGACTTTTTGATTGATTATGATGCACCGTATCGAAATACATGTTCCTGCAAAATTTTACACTCCTACGACTAAAAACGACGATTTTATTAACAAAATTCTAAAAGCCTTAAGTGCAAGCCCAAAAAATTCATAAACCAAAAAGGTAACTTACGCCTTTCGAATAAAAATAACATACACAAAGAAGAATGCAATTTTTTTTTATAAAAACAGTTTTTATTTTGTTATCTTCTTATGAAAGATCTTTCTGTTTTGTTTTTTGCTTTTTTTTATAGAAACAGTTAGTTTTCCTTATGTTGTGTTTCTAATAAAAAAATTTTCTTGAAGCAAGCAGTTTATCAAAGTAAAATAAAAAAAAATTGTTAAAGTGCATTAATTAAAAATGGATAGTAAAAATAATTTAAATAATTCAGTGAATAAAAAAAAAGTTAATAAAAAACGTTTGAATGACAATGACCGAATGACTGGCAAAACGTATATAGGCCTCAATAAAGGAATTGTGTGTGAAAAAAATCCCCGAAAAATGGGGCTAAGATGTAAGTCTAAATATTGTGAAAGGAGCTCATTGCGTCATTGCACACAATTTTCTGAAAATGTGCGCAAAGAAATATTTGATCAATTTTGGAATATGACGTGGGGAGAAAAAAAGGTGTATGTAACAAGTCAAGTAGAAGTTTTTGAAAAAGTACGAAATCGTAAAATATTTTCACGGCGATCGATATCTAAACGTTATTATTTGAAAGCTAAGACAAGACGTATCCAAGTTTGCCAGAATATGTTTATGTCAACTCTTGGAATAAGTGAAAAAATGATTAGAAATTGGGTAGATGCAAAAATTTTAAAGGACGCACAATCGGATAAAGAAGAGCCGAAAAGAAAAATCTCAATTAAAGATAAAAAATACGAGAATCGTCTTAACTTTTTAAAAAATTGGTTAAACAATATTCCGAAACTTGAATCACATTACCGAAGACAATACACCAAGAAACTTTATTTGCAAACAGATTTTAAATCATACAGCCAAATCTATAAATTATATTGTGAAGAATGCGGTAATAATAATGATGCTGAAGTTTCAGCAGTATCGTATCCAAACTTTATGCTTACAATAAATGAACAAAATATTTCCTTATTCAAACCAAGGAATGATATGTGTGATACTTGTGTATCATACGAAGCCAAAACCATAACTAAGGATCAATATGACAGCCATAGATCAGAAATTGATGACATGAGAGAAGAAAAGGCAATCGATATCGAAAATGCCAAGTCTGGATTGTGTTTATTATTATGCATGGATATGCAAGCAGTAAAATTGATTCCCCAAACAAACGCAAGTGCCTCATATTATAAAATGAAATTGCAAGTACATAATTTCACTATTTATAATATCATTACTCACGAATCGCACAATTATATCTGGGATGAATCTGAAGGGAATCTTGTAGCGTCTACTTTCACCACATGTGTTATAAAACACTTAAAAAATGTTATACTTCAGTCACCTGATATTCACCATATTATAATATATTCTGATGGCTGCTTTTATCAAAATCGCAATGTAATATTATCAAACGCATTGATATCATTATGTATTGAAAAAAACATAACAATAGAGCATAAATATTTAATAGTTGGCCACACGCAAATGGAGTGTGATTCAACACATTCGCTAATTCAAAGAAAAATTAATAATAAAAAAATTAATCTTCCTTCTCAATTCGTTGATTATGTTAAGGATTCCCGAAAGTCTCCATTTCCACTCAACACCCATCATCTAACTCATTCGTTTTTTTTTGGATTATGATTCTCTTCCTAAGCTTTACTCTTCAATTCGTCCAGGTAAAATTATTATATTAAATATATATGGCCTGTCAGTACAATCAAAAATATTTTACAGGAAAAAAATCTGGAGATCCCACAGTCAACAAGATTCGAGCATTGGGATATGATCCATCTGGAACTATATATTTTAAAACAAATATCAAAGAGGAATATGCAATTCTTCCACACCGAAGTGCAAAAAATATTCAGGGCAACGAACCGGCTCCATTACATGCACATAGATTAAAAATCTCCAAAAAAAAGTGGGAACATCTTAAGGATCTTAAATCCTTCATACCAGAAGACTGCCATG